>JACCEG010000115.1:73123-204577 GCA_014065205.1 Tuber brumale | reverse complement strand
GCCTATCTACTCGGACCTAATGTCCTCCTTATATAGTTGCCCTTCACGCCCTTGTGACTCATCCTTCAAGTCACACGCCACATATGACTCACAACCGTGAGTCATATCCAAAACATCATAAACTAATCATATGACCGAAGTGGTCACATGCGCAAAACCCATGACCTCTAAATGAGGTCATGTGCGAAACATAACATATCATCATAACCATATCATATGACCAAAGTGGTCATATGGGCGAAATCCCATGACCTCTAATGAGGTCATGTGCGAAACATAACATACCTATGACTCATAACTATGAGTCATGTGAAAACCTTTCCTTGCTAAGCCACATTCGTGACACCGGTCCACGTGGTTCGGATATAGTTGGCGAGGCCAAGTATGGCAGGAAGTGAAGACCAAATAGGCGAGCCTGGGCCGATGTCAGAGACTCCATGCAGGTAGAGTGACCTCTTGTCAGCTTTAGCAGAGCAGTGAAGGATTGCGTGGGCGAACATTTCGTCATCCTCCTCACAGAAGGTGCAGAGGGGGGAGGACCCTTGGTCGTCCCAGGAGTGATGTGCGGAGAGATAGCTCTTCCCAGATCGTCAGTGGTGTATTCGTCCTGCTGTGAAGCGATCGAGCCGCATGAAAGGATGGGGCCTAAGTGTGGGTTTGTACTGGTAGTATGGTGGAGGTGGGGCAAGGTGTATCCGGTCGGCCAGGAGTCTTCCTCTGAGGGAGGCCTTAAGGGATTTGTAGCTCGAGTTCGTCGGGGCCATCGGTGTCAGCCCTGCTTCTAAAGTTGGGTTGGCAGCCTGGAGGGGTGTGTCCCCGCGCATCGCAAGCAGGAGCAGGTGTGCTAGTGCGTCTATTGCAAGGTGTCTCATCATGGGTTGTTCAGCCTTGTACTGGCTTCAGCCCAGCGGGATATAGTTCTGTTTCCTGCCGTCGAGGACCCTGCGATGTTGGGTCCTGTCAGCGTGCGAGGTGTATGAGGGGAAGTCTGGGGGGAGCCTGGCTAATGCCAGGTTGTAGGCAAGGGAGGAGCAGGCCAGTCGCAGGGCGGCCATCCTTCTCTTGTGGGGAATCAGTAGGCTGAGGGGTGGGAGGCATGCCTCGATAGCAAGGATGGTAGTGGGAGTTGAGGTGAAGTAGTTTGTCACCCAGTGCATCACCCTGTTCTACAGGACAGACATCTTGGCCATGGTGGCCAGCATTGGTGTGAGGAGATCGGACCCATAGGTAAGGATCGGCAGCATGAGGCCCATCGCCAACCTGCGGCACATGTGGGGGGGGATTCCAATCCCGGTAGGAGCGAGCCTTCTGATGGCTGCAACGGCCCCAAGACAAGTGTCAGTCTTTAGGTGAAGTGGGTTGTTGTTTCCAGGGTTGGGGTGAACCAGTATCCCAGCCACCGGAGGCAGAAAGATGGTGCAAAGATCAAGCCGTTGAGAGATATGGGTTGGTTAAAGACCGGGGATCAGTCCTTGGGTGTCCTTGAGTAGATTAGTTCCGTTTTGGGGATTGAAAAGGAAACTCCAATGATCGCCACGCTTCTCTGAAGCAAAGAAAAAACATCTTGAAGATACCTAATATTCCCCCTATAAGAAGTAGTTGAAACCGTAATTGAAAAATCATCAACCTAGGAAAGAATTACCCCTCGGGGTATAGAAACATGCAATTCAGAAAGATAAATCACAAATAACAAAGGAGAGACAAGAGATCCTTGGGGCGTGCCAACTTGCTCGGAGGCAAACTCCCCCAGTGCTCCGAGTCCGTTGCCGTTACAACCACAGCGAAAGAAAAAACCACACCAAAACCTTCGCCGAGCCCCCACCTCATTGGTCTACAGCCAATTCTCACTGCTTCCTCCTCCACTTTAAAGACTTTTTACAGACACATCAACCTTTATTATTTGTTTTCCATCACCTTTATCAATTGAGTCACCCTTTCCTTCACCTTTGATATCTTCAAATCACAAAGGCAAAGGTAAAGGGGCTGCACATCCTCTTGCACCCCCTTTTCACCCCACTACTTCCCAGAACCCAGCCTCGCCTGCGGACACTCAGATGGCTGAGGATACTCCATCACCTGTCCACACAGTCGGCACTGCCATTCACCTCTCAGAAGAGGAGGATACAGCATCTGATTCATTTACCACTCATGTCATCCAACTATGAAACGATCTCAACTCCATGATAGCCAGATACAAGGTTATCCAAATCACCAACTCAGCCATCGAGAAACACATGTGTGTTGTCCAGGACCGCCATATCCGAGATACTGAACAGTTGAAAGCTATGGTTTCCAATCTCACCAACCAAGTTGCGCATCTTCAGTCCCAACAACTGATACAACAACCGTCTACCACCCACCAATCTACTATACCTCCACCTCCTACCACGCAAACCTGGGCCCAGAAAGCTTCCAAAACACTCCCAGTCAAGCCTACAACACCCTCACCAAAGAAAACTAGCCTCTCAACTCTCCTCACAAAGCACAACCGTGCGATTGTTGTTGAAAGAGATGGAACTACACTACCAAAAGACACCAACCACCTTGCCATACGTGATGCTGTTAACTCACCTATCAAGAAACAACAGATATCCAACCTTGAATTCACCCCCAACCACAACCTCCTCCTTATTACAAAAGTCAACGCACCTGCCTCTACCATACTTAAAAACCACCGCTTTACTATTGAGGAGGCTATCAGAGCCACCATACCTGCTGCTAACAGCCTCAGAAAGGATGAGGTCTGGCAAAAGGTCATCATCCATGGCATCCCCACCACAGTCACCTTTACAACTGTCCAGGCTGAGATTGAAAACTTCAATCCAGGCACCCACCTCCCCCGCCCTCCCAGGTGGCTCACCACTGAAGGCCAGCGTCCAAACCAGGCAGTATCGGCCATGGTTCTCACAATTGCCAGCAAAGACTCTACAGGAAAAGCCCTCAGCAGAGGCCTCTCACTCTTTGGCCGGAAACACAAAGTGCAGTGTTATCTGTCCTTTAGTCCTGACATCCAAGGCTCCAGATGCCTTGAATTCGGTCACCACCCTTCTCAATGCACCAAGACCCCTCACTGTGCTATCTGTTCTCCGGAACACTCAGCCCACCTACACACCTGTGGCAGATCAGACTGCCCCACCAAAGGCAAGCCGTGCCTCCACACTAATATCCTTTGCCTCAACTGCGGCAACAGCCACCTGGCCACTTCCAAGAAGTGTACAACCTACCTACATGCACACCAGGCAGCAACTGAGCGGAGGGACAGGGCAGCTTAGGTTTTAACTACTTGTATTTCCTTTATTTTGATAGGCTTCAGATGGATAGGAGCATTTCCTTACTTGTTGTTGTTTGCATTTTGGCCCTGTGTCCCCATTCAAAAGTTGACACCACCATTTAGGAGATGGGATTTCTGGACGGGCATGTTTGTTGCCTTGATAAGTTGTATGTTAGTGCCGCTTCATAGCCTCGGGCTCCATAAGCGAGACAATGATATATAATAATAATAATAATAACCCCGGTGCTCCACGCTCAGCGCCCTCTATTGACCTCTTGCTTGCAAAATTACCGCTTGTGGTCATCCCTAAACTCCCGGTTTTTGGGTGGCAACTAGCTCGACACACCAGTTTTCGCCCCTCGCTTAGGCTTCAATTTATAAGCTAACTTACCCCTGACTTGACTCACAGCCTTTGCTATGACTCACAACACTGGCAGGGCCTCGCGCCCAGAGTCCCGCACCTCAGACCCTGCCCACCCCTATGCTGCGAGGCCCGCTCAAGTCCCCACTGCACCCCAACTGGCACCTGCTACCCAAATCCAATCCCCCCCCCCCCAGAACGTCACAAGGTCCTCCTCTGTAGGCCCCGTTGACCCCAACCTATCACTCCTCAGGGAGATGTACAACCACACCACTTCCAACCTTGCCACCAACAGAGAAGTCTTCCCCCGCCTCTGGGACGCTGATCTCAGGAGCCTCTCAGCAGGGGAAGCATCTATCCTCCCCCTACTCATGGCTGCACTCGAAGGAATAGCAGCCCTCCACTCTAGAATAGGCTTCCTAGAGGGCAAGCTCGACACCCCTGCCTCCCCTTCACAACGTACCCACACTGAGGCAGGCCCCTCCCTCGCCTCTATCCAAGCCACTGTGGCCGACCTCTGATCAAGAGTGGCGGCCTCCCTCTTTGCAAAACCAACCTTAGGCCTATAACAGCCCCATGTAGAGAGACAAACCAAACAGCCGTGGAATAACTCCGCGGCCCCCTTGGTCCCAGCTACCACCCCTGTGGATGACTTCGACTCTGACATCCCTCACTACGACACCGCCACTGAGAAGTGGTATGGTGATCCAAAAGCCTATGCGGTTAAATACCCGCGCTCATGGGAAGCCTAGGCCTTCCGTGAAGGGAAGTACAGTGCCTACTCCTTCACGCCTGGCCACCTGGAACCACCACTCAACAAGGCCCTCAGTAAGGCAAAACCCAAACCATCCACCTATGCCCAGGCTGCTGCTCCACAGGAGCAGACTGGGGGAAGGAAGTCCAAAAGGACGAAAGAATGAGGTCAGACATCCACCTCTGCCACCCAAGTCACAGCGTCAAGGGACGCGGGCCCCTCAGTCAGAGCGCCACCCCCCCTTCCAGCGGCCAACAGAAGATTCTTTTCACCCCCGGAGACCCCCCTACTCCATTCCGATGCCCTTAGGATAGCTGCAACAGCGCCAGACATAGCCACCCAAGTCCTCAGGGAGGCAAACTGCCCTCACCCCCTATGCTTTAGTGCCTCAGTCAATGCCCGAGGTGCTCACACACTCACGTCCCGCTCCTTGCAAGCCCCTGCCACCTCCTACTCCCGCTACTATGAAGCCCTTGCATCAAGGTTTAACAAGGCATTCCCAGTTGGGGACAACCCTTTCAGGCCCTTCAGGCCAGCACCTAACGAGGTACAGCTGGCCATACATGGACTACCTACTGCTTTCCTCCCACAAGACCAAGAAGAGCTTCCCACTGAATTGGGGAACTCTATTTTGATCGCGGCAGGGGTGACAATCTTCTCTGCAAGATACCTCCAGCCAAACCCTGAAATAAGGGCTACCAAGAACTCAACCTCCATAGTGGTGTCGGTTGCCCCTACTGACGTTAGGAAGATAGGAAGGACTATGTAGCTCGACTCCAAGCCCCGAAAGGTGGACATATGCCACTCCAAAAGCCGATACATGCAATGCCGAAAATGCCGGAAGTTGGGACATCCCTCCCCCATGTGCAAGGACAGTACCTCGGTCTGCCCGCTTTGCCGAGGCTCCCACCCCAGGTCGGCCCTAGATGCGCAAACCCAACATGCCCGAAGGAAGGTCACCTCCGAGCGGTGGCTGCCAGCTGCCTTACCTCTCCCCTCAAACGCCCCAATTGCTCTGGGGACCACTCAGCAACCAACAATGACTGCCCCTCCAGACCCAAGCCACCCGCCAGAAATGACCTGCCCCCTCAGCCAGAGGGCGAAGGCATGGATATGGGGGGTGACGACTCCAGACCGGCCACACCCCAGGGGAAAGGGAAACAGACTGATACTAGCACAGAAGAAACCCCGCGGCAATCGACAGCCCACACCTTCCGAATGGACCTCTTCAAAGCTCCAATACCCAAACGAGTTGGCCCCCCCTCCCGTGGGCTGATGCGTTCTCTTCAGTAGACCCTATCACAGGTGCCTAAAGGTGGAGGACTCTGCCTGAACCTCGCCCATCGGGCCCCCTCCCCCACCCTCTCTTAAGCAACTTTTATTTGTTCAACATAACTGTTTGGGAACCTGGGATGTGTTTCTTTCATTATTTAATAGCTTTCAGGCGTTGAAAGCTCCTCCACAGATAGTCTCACTACAGGACCCTCCCATCTACAAAAACAGGCTTCCTATGTTTGCTTCTTTTAAATCATTTGCCCCGTCATTTAAACAAGGAACCCCTCCCAAAGTGGCTACTTATGTTTATTTGGAATTTTTAAATGTGTTTTCAGTACTTCCCTGTTTTTTTGATAGGCCTAATTTCATGGCCATTGATGTGTTCTCCCCCTTAGGGCTCTTTGACTCTAATCACTCACGATTCAGGGCCTATAACCTTTACACCACAGTTGCCACTTCCTCGGGGGACAGAACGGTCACCCACTTACTTGCTTCCCCCAAAACTCCTTCCCCACACTGGTGGCTGGGGACTTCAACATCCACCACCCACAAGCAGACCCCCAGAGAACGATTTCCTCAAACGAGTTCTCCACCTCCAATCCCTACTTTAAGAAGGCAATAGACTCCGGTTTCCCCCTCTCCAATACCCCTGGAGTATACAATAGGTTCCAATTCGACAACAACACCAGACCAGGTGTTATAGACCTGGCCTTCACCCACAGCCCCCTCACACGCATTTTACACTCTTGGTCGACCTGCCTCCCAGCAACAGACTCAGACCACCTCCCTATCGCCATCCTGTTCACTGCACCCCTCATAAGAATGGCCCCTCCATCACCATACTGGGACAAGACGGACTGGGAAGTCATCATGGAAAAATTGAAAGACTTGAAGTTTCCTCGCCCGCGTCTCCACCCCACCGACCTCGACCTAGACAACTGGCTAGAAAGACACATGCTCACCCTCACCACTCTTCTCAAATCATGCACCATGACCAGGAAAATCTCGAGCCCCTCAAAACCTGGGTGGAGTATGAAGATAACCCACCTAAAACAAGCCCGCCACCGCGCCTCGCGGGTACAGCGGAAGGACCCCACACCAGTCTCCCTGCACGAAGTAAAAACCCATCGAAAACGATACTTTAAGGCGATTAAGTAAGCAAAAGCCAACTACGGGAAAGAGTTCCTAGCTGGAGTCATGCCGCAAACGGTCTTGAAAGCAAAAAGAGACGCCATGGGAAGAGAGGAAGATCGATTCCCCGACCTACCCAATGCAAATTCACCACTCCAGATCAATGAGGCTCTACTAGCTCACCTCTTCCCACCCAAACCCCCCGCACAATCAGTTGCGTATCCCCGCTTTGACTCCGAGCACCCGCCATTGGCGCCTAAAGAGGTCTCCTCCACGCTAGTGAGATCTGCCAACACTTCAGCCCCTGGTCCAGACCAAGTCCCTTATAGGGTCTGGAAGAAAGTCCACGCAATAAACCCCTCACTCCTCACATCTCTCCTCACCGCTCTGCTCGCCTACGCACACCACCCGAAAAGCCTGAAGATGGCCAATGGGATCGTCCTACCAAAACCGGATAAACCGGAATATTCTACCCCTGCGTCATTTAGGATCATCGTCCTACTTGAGACCTTCTCAAAGATATTGGAAAGAGGGGTAGCTACGCCCCTCTCCCTAATCGCCCGCGAAGTGGCCCTGCTCAACCCAAACCAGTGTGGCTCATTAGCCGGCCTCTCAACCTTCGATGCCATGGTGGCCCTAGTCCAAGAAGTCAGGGCACGTCAAGACCCTTCCTCCAAAGCATCCTCCCTGTTCTTAGACATAAAGGGTGGGTTTGATAACATCTCCTCCAACCTCATCACAGCCAAGCTCAGAGCTGAGGGCACCCCCAAGTACCTGGTTGCCTAGGTCTGATCGTTCCACACAGACCATTCGTGCCGTTTGTTGTTCCAAGGTGCACCCAGGGTGTTTGCCCCGGTGCAGGTTGGCACGCCCGAAGGCTCTCCTGTCTCACCTTTGTTATTTGTGATTCAGGTTCCTGAATTGCCTGTTTCCATCCCACGAGGGGTAATTTATTCCTATGTTGATGATTTTTCAATAACGGTTTCTACTGCTTCCTATAGGGGGAATATTAGGTATCTTCGATATGTTTTTTCTTTGCTTCAGAGCAGGGCGGCGACGATTGGAGTTTCTATTTCTATTCCCAAGACAGAACTTATCCATTGGAGGACACCCAAGCACAGATCCCGAGTCTCTAACCTACCCATAGCCCTCAATGGCTCGGTCTTCGATCCGTCTCTTTACCTTAGGTAGTTGGGAACCTGGTTCACCCCTACCCTGAAAACAAGCACCCACTTCACCAAAAGACTAATACTGGCCTCGGGCGCCGTTGCCGCCATTAGAAGGCTCGCTCCTCCACGGATTGGGATCCCCCCTCACATGTGCCGCAGGCAGGCTATTGGCCACATCCTGCCTATCCTGACATACGGGGCCGACCTCCTCACATCAACATTAGCTACTATGGAGAAGATGGCTGTGATTTGGAACAGAGTGATGCGCTGGGTGAAGAGCTGCTTCACCTCGACCCCCACTACTATCTTGGCCATTGAGGCATGCCTCCCGCCCCTTACCCTGCTGATCCCCCACAAGAGAAGGATGGCCGCACTGCGACTGGCCTGCTCCTCCCCTGCCTACAACCCGGCCTCGGCTAGGCTCCCCACTGACTTCCCCTCATACACCTCCAACCCAGGAAGGACCCAGCATCAGGAACTCTTGGGGTGCAGGAAGCAGAACTACATTCCCCTGGATTGGAGCCAGTACAAGGCAGAACAACCCATGAGAAGCCATCTCCCAATTGACTCACTGGCACACCTTCTCCTGCCTATGATGAGGAGGGAAGAGCCCCTCCCCTCTTCCTACCCGGCCTAAGAACCTGGGTTGTCCCCAATGCCCGCGACGAATTCGGGCTACAAATCCCTGAAAGCCTCCCTGAGGGGGAAACTTCTGACAGACTGGATACACCTGGCCCCACCCCCACGCTACTACCAATACAGACCCTGACTAAGGGCTCATGCTTTGATGGGCCTCGATCGCTTCACAGCTGGGCACATACAGCAGGCGCGATCTGGAAAGCGCTACCTGTCCGCACATCACTCCTGGGACGACCAAGGGTCCTCCCCCCTGTGCACCTTTTGTGAGGAAGATGACGAAACGTTTTCCCACGCAATCCTACATTGCCCGACTAAGGCTGCTAAGAGGTTGCTCTACCTCCATGGAGTCTCTGACATCGGCCAAGGGTCACCTATCTGGTCTTCACTCCGCGCCATAATTGGCCTAGCAAACTTCATCCGGACCACAGGTACCGGGTTCCCTCCTCTAATGCCGCCAATTAGGCCACTTTCGCCCCCTGGGGAAGGATCTGTCGCCTCTGCTGCTCTGCTTTAAAACTTTTTATATACGTGGTTTATGAGATTTTCTTTGCTGTGTGTGCTGAGAGATTTTTATTTTTCTTTACTGATTTGAGTGGTCACCGCTGGAGGTGCTAGTGAGGAATTTGTCATTTTGGAGATTTGGGCCGCTGGTTTCTTTTGTTTGTTTGTTTGGAATTAAGGTTTTCTTTTTGCCATAGCTTACACTGCATGCACATTCTTGTACCTAACAAGTAATATATGAAGTAAAAAAAAAGAAAAAAGAAAAAAAAGAAAAAAGTATTAACCCCAGGTGCTCGAATATTAGGTATCTTCAATATTGTTTTTCTTTGCTTCAGAGCAGGGCAGCACGGATTGGAGTTTCCTTTGCAATCCCTAAGACGGAACTGATTCACTAGAGGATGCCTAAGGACAGATCTACAATTTCCAAACAACCAATAGCTCTAAATGGCTTTGTTTTTCCACCCTCTTCTTCTCTAAGGTGTCTGGGGTACTGGTTCAGCCCCACCCTGGAAACAACAACCCACATCACCAAACGACTCACAATGGCCTTTGGGGCCTTTTCTGCGGGCAGAAGGCTTGCACCTCCCGGGATCGGAATGCCCCCTCACATGTGCCGAAGGCTCGCTATGGGCCTCATCCTTCCTGTCCTCACTTATGGAGCTGACCTCCTGATACCAACTCTCGCGACCATGGACAAGATGTCGGGCCTATGGAACAAAGTCATGAGATGGGTTACGAACTGCTTCAGCTCAACCCAAACGACCATTTTGGCCATTGAGGCCTGCCTTCCCCTCCTGAATCTGCTGATCTCCCACCGCAGAAGGATGTCGGTACTTCGTTTAGCCTGCTCCTCTCCTGGCTACATCCCCGCGTCTGCTAGGCTCCCCCTAGACTTCCCCTCCTACATCTCCCACCCAGAAAGATCCGTACACAGGAAGCTACTCAACGGGAGAACCAAGAACTACATCCCGCTAGGCGGGTGCCAATACAAAGCTGAACAACCCATGAGGAGACACCTACCCATTGACTCGCTGGCACACCTCCTACTACAGGCCATGAGACAAACTACAACGTTCACGCCTGCCTACCCGGCCCTGGAGCCGGGGCTGGCTACACTACCTCACATCCTACCGGACTACCAAGCCCTCAAGGCCTCACTGAGAAACACGCTCCTGCAAGATTGGATACTCCAAGCTCCACCCCCTCGCTACTACCCGTACAAGGCCACGCTAAAGCCGCACGCCTTTATGGGCCTCGACCTCTTTACTGCGTGACAAATACATTGAGGCAGGACCGGGAAAAGCTACCTGGCCACGCACCACTCCTGGAACGACCCCAAGTCCTCCCCCCTATGCACCTTCGGTGTGGAGGCTGGGGAGACGTTCGCTCTCGCAATACTTCCATGCGCAGCTAAGGCTGATAACAGGACGCTCTACCTTTATAGGGTTTCCGACATTGGCCAAGGCTCATCAATTTGGTCCTCACTTCCTGGCATCATCGGCCTCGCCAACTACATCCGAACTACCGGTACTGGATTCCCGCCACCCATGCTGCCGATTTGGCCGCCCTCACCCCCTCGGGAAGACCTGCCTCCGCGCGCTGCCCTGATTTGAGTTCTATAACGCCATTGATGAATATTTTATCTCTTTTTACTTGGAAAGTTTGTCGATTTTTTTACTATTTTGAGTGGTCACCATTGGAGGTGCTCGCGACGGATTTGTTGGTTAGGAGATTTGTGCTGATGGTTTCTTTTGTTTGTTTGTTTGGAATTAAGGTTTTCTTTTTGCTATAGCTTACACTGCATGCATGTTCTTGTAACTAACCAGTAATATATGATATAAAAAAAAAAGAAAAAAAAAGAAAAAAAGAAAAAGAGAAAAAAATAACGCGGGGTACTCCTTGAAGTTTGCTCCCTCGCGTCCCTGCCCCACCGACCTCGATCTAGACAACTGGCTAGAAAGACACATGTACACCCTCACCACTCTTCTCAAATCATGCACCGCGACCAAGAAAATCGCAATCCACTCAAAACCTTGCTGGAGTAGGGAGATAACCCACCTAAGACAAGCCCACGACCGCGCTTCGTGGGTATAACGGAAGGACCCTCCCCCAATCTCCCTGGACAAACTAAAAACCCATGGAAATCGATACTTTAAGGCAATTAAGAAAGCCAAAGCCAACTACGGGAAAGACTTCCTAGCTGGAGTTACGCCGCAAATGGTCCGGAGAGCAAAAAAAGCCACCATGGGAAGAGAGGAAGACCGTTTCTCTGACCTACTCAGTGCAAATTCACCACTCCAGATCAACGAGGCTCTGCTAGCTCTCTTCTTCCCACCCAAACCCGCCACACAACCAATTGCTTATCCCCGCTTTGACCCTGAGCACCTGCCATTGGCGCCTGAGGAGGTGTCCTCTGCCCTAGCAAGATCTTCCAATACTTCAGCCCCTGGTCCGGACCAAGTCCCTTATGGGGTCTGGAAGAAAGTCCACGCAATAAACCCCTCACTCCTGAAGTCTCTCCTCACCCTTCTTGTCGCCTCCGGATACCACCCAAAAAGCCTCAAGACGGCCAATGGGATCTTCCTACCAAAACCAAGCAAAGCGGACTATTCTACCCCTGTGTCATTTAGGATCATCGTCCTACACCAGACCTTCTCAGAGGTATTGGAAAGAGTGGTAGCTACTCGTCTCTCCCTAATCACGCGCGAAATAGGGCTCCTCAACCCAAACCAGTGAGGCTCATTAGCCAGCCTTCCAACCTTCGATGCCGCGGCGGCCCTAGTCCAGTAAGTCAGGGGACGTCAAGACCCTTCCTCCAAAGCATCCTCCCTGTTCTTAGACATAAAGGGCGGATTTGATAATGTCTCCTCCAATCTCCTCAAAGCCAAAGTCAGGGCCAGGGGCACCCCCAAGTACCTGGTTGCCCGGGTCCGATCGTTCCTCACAGACCGTTCATGCCATTTGTTGTCCGAAGGTGCACCCGGGGTGTTTGCCCCGGTGCAGGTTGGCACGCCCGCCGGCTCTCCTGTCTCTACTTTGTTGTTTGTAATTTACCTTTCTGAATTGCATGTTTCCATACCTCAAGTGGTAACCTTTTCCTATGTTGATGATTTTTCAATTACGGTTTCTACTGCTTCCTACAGGGGGAATATTAGGTTTCTGCAATATGTTTTTTCTTTGCTTCAGAGCAGGGTGGCAATGATTGGAGTTTCCTTCTCTATCCTAAAACAGAACTTATCCATTAGAGGACACCCAAGGACAAATCCCCAGTCCCTAACCTACCCATTACCCTTAATGGCTTGGTCTTCGCCCCTTCTCCCTGCCTTAGGTGGCGGGGATACTGGTTCACCCCTACCCTTGAAACAACCTCCAACTTCACCAAAATACTAATAATGGCCGCGGGCTCCTTTGCCACCATTAGAAGGCGCGGTCCTGCAGGGATTGCGATCCCTCCTCACATGTACCACAGGCTAGCTATGGGCCTCATCCTGGCGATCCTGACATATGGGACCGACAGCCTCGCACCAACATTAGCTACTATGGACAAGATGGCGGTCACTTGGAACAAAGTGATGCGCTGAGTGACGAACTGCTTCACCTCGACCCCCCCTACCATCTTGGCCATTGAGGCATGCCTCCCGCCCCTTAGCCTCCTGATCCCCCACAAGAGAAGGATGGCCACACTGCGACTGGCCTGCTCCTCCCCTGCCTACAACCCGCCCTCGGCTAGGCTCCCCCCTGACTTCCCCTCATACACCTCCCACCCAGGAAGGACCCAGCATCGTGAACTCCACGCGGGCAGGAAGCACAACTACATGCCCCTGGATTGGAGCCAATAAAAGGCCGAACAACCCATGCGAAGACATCACCTGATTGACTCTCTAGCACACCTTCTCCTGCCTATGATGAGGGGGGAAGAGCCCCTCCCCCCATCCTACCCAGCCTTAGAACCAGGGCTGTCCCCACTGCTGGTGACGGATTTGCGCTATAAATCCCGGAAAGCCTCCTTGCGGGGGAAACTCCTGACTCACTGGATGCACCTGGCCCCACCTCCACGCTACTACCAATACAAACCCTCCCTCAGGCCTCACGCTTTTACGGCTCGCGATCACTTCACAGCCGGGCGGATACACCAGTGACGATCTGGCAAGAGCTACCTGGCCGCAGACCACTCCTGGTTCGACCAAGGGTCCTCCCACCTATGCACCTTTTGTGAGGAAGATGACGAAATGTTTCCCCACGCAATCCTACGCTGCTCGGCTAAAGCTGACAAGTGGTTACTCTACCTCCATGAAGTCTCTGACAGCGGCGAAGGCTCGCCTATCTAGTTTTCACTCCCTGCCATAATCGGCCTAGCAAACTTTGTCCGAACCACAGGTACTGGGTTCCCTCCTCCTATGCCGCCAATTAGGCCGCTTCCACCCCCTGGGGAAGGATCTCCCTCCTCTGCTGCTCTGTCCTAATTTATATACGTACTTTATGAGATTTTATTTACTATGTTTGCTGAGAGATTGTCTTTTTTTTTTCACTGATTTGAGTGGTCACCGTTGGAGGTGCTCGGGACAAATTTGTCATTTTGGAGATTTGGGCCAATGGTTTCTTTTGTTTGTTTGTTTGGAATTAAGGTTTTCTTTTTGTCATAGCTTACACTGCATGCACGTTCTTGTACCTAACAAGTAATATATCAAATAAAAAAAAAAATAAAAAAAAAGTAAAACAACCCCCTCTGCTCCTTGAAACAACAAGCGGCAAGAGAGGTCTGTGAGGAAGGATCGGACCCAGGCCACTAGGTATCTGGGAGTGCCCTGGGCCCTAAGTTTGGCTGTTAACACATTAGGGAAACATTATCGAAGCCCCCCTTTATGTCTAAGAACAAGGAGGAGGCCTTGGAAGAAGGATTTTGTCGTGCCCTGACTTCCTGAACTAGGGCAGTCGTGGCGTCGAAGGTTGAAAGAACAGCTAGCGAGCCGCGTTGGTTTGGGTTGAACAGCCCTACCTCGCAGGCAATGAGGGAGAGGAGGGTAGCCACTACTCTTTCCTTATTTTCGAAAATGTTGCGAGTAGGACGATGATCCTGAACGAAGCAGGAGTACAGTAGTCCGGTTTACCTGGTTTTGGTAGTACAATTCCGTTGGCCATCTTGAGGCTCTTTGGGTGGTGTCCATAGGAAAGAAGTGGGTCGAGTAGAGATGTGAGGAGGGAAGGGTTTATGGCTTGTACTTTTTTCCAGACCACATCTGGGACCTGGTCTGGGCCAGGGGCCGATGTGTTCGCAGATCTCGCAAGGGAGGAGGGGATCTCCTCAGGTGCGAGTGGAGGGTGTTCAGGGTCGAAGCGTGGGTAGGCGACCGACTCTGAAGGGGGTTTAGGCGGGAAAAAGTGGGCTAGCAGAGCCTCGTTAATCTGTGATGGGGAGCTTGCATCAAGGAGGTCAGGAAATCGCGCTTCTTCTCTTCCCATGGTAGCTTTCTGGGCCTTCCAGACCGTCTGTGGTGTAACTGCTGCTAGGAGGTCTTTCCAGTAGTTGGCTTTGGCTTTCTTAATCGCCTTGAAGAACCGATTCCTGTGGTTTTTAGTTTGTCCAGGGACGCGGGGGTTGGTTCTTTCTGGTGTGCCCATGAGGCACCATGGTGGGCTTGTCTTAAGTGGGTTATTTCCACACTCCACCAGGGTTTTGAGTTGAGTGAGATGTTCTTGGGCGGGGTGCATGATTTGAGAAGAGTGGTGAGAGTGTGCGTGTGTCTTTCTAACCAGTTGTCTAGATCGAGGTCGGTGGGGTGGGGACGCGGGGGCCAAAACTTTAATTCATTTAACTTTTCCATGATGACTTTACAGTCCGTCTTGTCCCAGTATGGTGATGGAGGAGCCATTCTCATGAGGGGTGCAGTAAATGTGATGGCTATAGGGAGGTGGTCCTAGCCCATTGCCGGGAGGTGGGTTGATCAGGAGTGCAGAAAGCGAGAGAAGGGGGCGTTGGTGAAGGCCAGGTCTATAACTCCTGGTCTCGTGTTGTGGTCGAATGGGAACCTAGTGTAGGCTCCGGGGTATTGGAGAGCAGGAAGTCAGAGTCTAGTGCTAGCTCGAAGTAGGGATTGGAGGTGGAGAACTCGTTTGAGGGAATCGTCCTTAGCGGGTCGGCCTCTGGGTAGTGGATGTTGAAGTCCCCACCCAGCTGTGTGGGGTAGGAGTTTTGGGGAAAGCAGGTAATCGGGTCGACCGTTCTGTTTCCAGAGGAACTGGCAACTGTGGAGTAGATGTTACAGGCCCTGAATCGTGAGTGATTAGAGTCAAAAAGCCCTAGGGGGGAGTACACATCAATGCCCATAAAATCAGGCCTCTCAAAAAAACAGGGTAGTACTGAAAACACATTCAAAAAATTCCACGTAAACATAGGTGGCCACCTGGGGAGGGGTTCCTTGGTTAAATGGCAGAGCAAGTGATATAAAGGAAGCAAACGTGGGAAGCCTATTTTTGTAAACGGGGGGGGTCTTGCAATAAAACTATCTGGGGGGGGGCTTTTAGTGAACGAAAGCTATTAAATAATGAAAGAAACACATCCCAGCTTCCCAGGTGGTTATGTGGAACCAAGAAAGGTTGCTTAAGAGAGGGTGGGGGAGGTGGCCCGATGGACGAGGTGGAGGAAGAATCCTCCACCTTTGGGCACCTGTAATGGGGTCTTCAGAGGAGAACGCGACAGCCCGCTGGGGGGGCCAACTCCTTTAGGTATTGGTGCCTTGAAAAGGTCCATGGGGAGGGCACAGGACGTCGATTGACGAGGGGTCTCTTCCGCCCTGGTGTCAGTTTGTTTTCCTTTCCCCTTAGGGGTGGCAGGTCAGGAGTCGTGGCCATCCGTATCCATGTCTTCGCCCTTGGGCTGAGGGAGTAGGTCATCCCACGCTGGTGGCTTGGGTCGGGCAGGGCAGTCGTTATTAGTTGCTGAGTGGTCCCCAGAGCTGTTGGGGCATCTGAGGGGAGAGGTAAGGCAGCAGGCAGCTACCGCTTTGAGGTGTCTATCTTTCTGGCAAGTTAGCTTTGTGCATCGGTGGGCCGACTAGGGGTGAGACCCCAAGCAGAGTGGGCAAACTGAGGTGCTCTGTTTGCACATGGGCGACGGGTGTTCAAACTTCCAGCATTTTGGGCATTGCATGTAGCGGCTCTTAGAGTGGCACTCGTCCACTTTACGGGATTTAGAGTAGATGTAAATGGACCTTCCTATCTTTACAACGTCAGTAGGGGGGACTGTCACTATGATAGAGGTAGAGTTCTTGCTTGCCCTTATTGCAGGGTTCGGCTGGAGGTATCTTGCAGAGAAGATTGTCACTCCTGTCGTGATTAGAATACAATTCCCTAGTTCTGACCGAAGGTCTTCTTGGTCCTGTGGGAGGAAAGGGATTGGTAGTCCATGGATGGCCAGTTAGACCTCGTTTGGTGCATGCCTTAAGGGCCTGAATGGGTTGTCCCCAACCGGGAATGTCTTGTTAAATCTTGCCGCAAGGGCATCGTAGTAGGGGGAGTGGGGAGTTGCAGGAGTCTGGAGTGAGGGTGCCGTCAGTGTGAAGGCACCTCGTGCGTTAACCGAGGCACTGAAGCATAGGGGGTGTGGGCAGTTTGCGTCCCTGAGGACTTGTGCGGCTATATCCCGGGCTGTTGCTGCTATCCTTAGTGCATCAGCATGGGGCAGGGGGGTGTTGCGGGGCGAGAAGAATCTTCTGTTGGCCACTGGTGAGGGGATGGCCCTCTAACTGTGGGGCCGTCATCCCTAGACGCTGCGACTTGGGTGGCAGAGGCGGAAGCCTGACTTCCCTCCTTTGTCCTTTTAGACTTCCTTCTCCCAGTCTGCTCCTGCAGTGCGGCAGCCTGGGCATAGGTCGATGGTTTGCGTTTTGCCTTGCTGTGGGCTTTGTTGAGTGATGGTTCTAGATGGCCAGGGGTAAAGGAGTAGTTGCAGTACTTCTCTTCACGGAAGGCCTGGGCGTCCCAGGAGCCTGGGCATTTGACAGAGTAGGCTTTTGGATCACCGTACCACTTTTTGGTGGAAGTATCGTACCGAGGGATGTCAGAGTCGAAATCGTCTGTGGGGCTGGGTGCTGGGGCTGCGGGGGCAGTGAAATCCTTCGCCTGCTGTTTAGTTTGCTTCCCGGTCTGGGGCTGTTGCGGGGCCATGGATAGCTTGGCAGAAAGGGAGCCTGCCACTCGAGACGAGAGGTCGGCCACAGTGGCTTGGATAGAGGCACGAGAAGGGCCTGTACTGGCGCGCGCTTGTTGTGATGGGGAGGCAGGGGTTTCCGTTTTGATTTCTACGAAGCCTATTCTGGAGTAGAGCGCTGCAATTCCTTCAAGTGCTGCCATGAGCAGGGGGAGGATCGACGCTTCTCCAGCCGAAAGGCTCCTGAGATCCGCATCCCAGAGTCTGGAGAAGACGTCTCTGTTGGTGGCTAGGTGGAATGTGGTATGGTTGTGCATCTCCCTGAGGAGCGAAAGGTTTGGATCAAGGGGACCTAGAGAAGATGACCTTGAGACATTCTGGGGGGGGGAAGAGTGTATTGGGGTAGCTGGTGCCAGTTGAGGTACAGTCGAGACTTGAGCGGACCTCTCAGCATAGGGGTGGGAGCGGTCTGAGGTGCGGGACTCTGGGCGCAAGGCCCTGCCAGTGTTGTGAGCGATAGTAACAGCTGTGAGTCAAGTGAGGGGTAGGGTCGCTTATAGAGTGAAGCCTGAGCGAGAGGCAAAAATTGGTGTGCCGAGCTGGTTGCCTACCAAAACCTGGGAGTTTATGGATGACCGAACGCGGTAATTTTTCAAGCGCGAGGCGAATAGAGGGCGCGGAGCATGTCGGAGTTGCGGGATTTTTCTTTTTTTCTCTTTCTTTTTTAAATGCGGTTTTATTTAGTATCAAGGAACAAGATCTCGTTAGCGCAAGCTATGTAGACATAAACCTCCACCCCTGCCCCGGCTCAGAAAGGCTGAAGAAAAACCGCCTAACTACAGGGCTAGTCAGTGTAAAAAACTCCCCCTAACAACAACCGCTACAGTATACACGAATCCAAAAACCTCCAGAGACATGCGATATAAGAGATAACCCAAACCCTAACTGTAAACCAGCCCAAACAACAGAAAGAAACCACAAGCTAATGAAAACCCATAAACCGAACCCTAAGGAACCCCATAATGGCCTGAGCTAGTCAGATAAACTGATTTCGCAATCACAGAACCGGTCCTGAGCACTAAAACGGGTAATAGTAGCCTAAGTCCGATAGACTTGGCAAAATGGGCAAGGGAAAGAAAAAACAAGAGAAACCCAAGCGAAGCAGATGAAAGGCTTGTGGCAGGGCCCAAGAACCCCCGAGGTCCGCCGGAAAACCAGACCGGGTGGGGTGGCCAGCAGCCAAAGTACTGACTAGGAAGAGGTGGTAGTAAGGTACCAGCTGGGGGAGGTGGTACTGGTCCGAGACCAGCAGGAAGTATAGACGGAAGTAAGGTGCCAGCTAAGGTGGGGGGGTAGCAGTAGGGTGCCAGCCAATGGTAGCAGTAGTGTACCAACCGATCGCACTGAGAGAGTGTGGAAGAGGTGTAGACTCAAGTGACAAACCAACTATCGGAATCGTGTTCGTGTCTAGCTAGGCGGCCTCGAGCATGCCCCAAACAAAGCCCGCAGTTGTACCACGTCTCTCATGTAGTCCCTTTTCTACGAGATATAGTGTCACTGTAGTGGATGGGATACCACCTGCTGAAGGGATGAGGGAGGAAGGAGAATGACGAAATTGACTGTGGCCTGTTGAGGAGACCCGATACAACTCCCCAGTTTCTTTAGGGGAGGGATACAGGAATCCATCACAATCCCGTACCGCAAACTGTAATCCCTGCCGTCTGTTGTGATGAAAAGTGGGAAACCCCACGGTGCTGATGCTAAGCAAGGAGTGGCAAAAGCGGGGTAAGGAAGGTACCTAGCATCGTGAGAGGCTGGAAGAAGAGGATGGAGTATCCACAGAGGGTAGACCTCAAAGAGAGAGGGCAGTAGAGATCGACTCAAAGTCCAGAAGGATGGATAGTAATAGCCTACACCCCTCCCGAGGGGAGGGTGGAGACCGAAAAATGATGATAGTGTGGTGTGATTGTTGAGTTTATCCCAAATTGGAAATAAATTGCAATCACGAGAGGTGTAGCGGAGAGGGAGGATGGTCTGAGGTGCAGGATTTCTTCTTTTTTCTTTTTTTTTTTTTATTTCTTATTTTTTTTTTTATATCATATATTGCTTGTTAGGTACAAGAACGTGCATGCAGCGTAAGCTATGGCAAAAAGAAAACCTGAATTCCAAACAAACAAGCTAAAGAAACCATCCGCTCAAATCTCCAAAAACGACAAATCTGTTACAAGCACCTCAAATGGTGACCACTCAAAGTAGTAAAGAAAAATCAACAAACTTTCAATGTAAAAAATTGATCAACAGCAAAGTAACGCTCAAATCAGAGCAGCGGGGGGAGGTAGGTCCTCGCGCGAGGGTGAGAGTGGCCTGATCGGCGGCATGAGTGGCGGGAATCCGGTACCAGTAGTGCGGATGTAGTTGGCGAGGCCAATGATGGCAGGAAGTGAGGACCACATTGGTGAGCCTTGGCCGATGTTGGAAACCCTATGGAGGTAGAGCGTCCTCTTATCAGCCTTGGCTGAGCATTGAAGTATTGCATGGGTGAACGTCTCTTCGTCCTCCACGCAGAAGGTGCATAGGAAGGAGGACTTGGGGTCGTCCCAGGAGTGGTGCGCGGCCAGGTAGCTTTTCCCGGCCCTGCCTTGGTGTATGCGTCGAGTGCTAAAGCAGTCGAGGCCCATGAAGGCGTGTGGCTTTAGTGTGGCCTTGTATGGATAGTAGAGCAGGGGTGGGGCCAGGTGAGTCCAGTCTTCCAGGAGTCTGTTCCGTAGTGAGGCCTTGAGAGCTTTATAGTTTGATGGGGTGGGAGGTAGCGGAGTCAGCCCGGGCTCCAGGGCTGTGTAGGTGGGTGGGAACGTTGTGGTTTGTCTCATGGCCGGCAGCAGGAGGTGCGCAAGCGAGTCAAGATGTAGGTGCCTCCTCATGGGCAGCTCGGCTTTGTATTGGCGCCAGGCTAGCGGGATGTAGTTCTGGGTTCTCCCCTTGAGCAGCTTCCTGTATACAAATCTGTCTGGGTGGGAGGTGTAAGAGGAGAAGTCTCGGGGGAGCCTGGCTCACACTGAGTTGTAGGCAGGGGAGGAGCAGGCCAAACGAGATGCTGACATCCTTCTCCGGCGGGTGATCAATGGATCCAGGGGGGGGAGGCACGCCTCAATGCCCAAAATGGTCGTTGGGGTTGAGCTGAAGCAGTTCGTAACCCATCTCATGACTTTGTTCCGCAGGCCCGACATCTTGCCCATTGTAGCGAGTGTTGGTATCAGGCGGTCAGCTCCATATGTGAGGATATGACGCATGAGGCCCATAGCGAGCCTTCGGCACATGTGGTGGGGCATTCCAACCCCGGGAGGCGCAAGCCTTCTGATTGCAGAAAAGGGCCCTGAGGCCATTGTGAGTCATTTCGTAAAGTGGGTGGTTGTTTCCAGGGTCGGGGTGAACCAGTACCCCAGCCATCTTAAAGAAGAGGAGGCGGTAAAAATAAAGCCGTTTAGAGCTATCGGTTTGTCAGAGATTGGAGATCTGTCCTGAGGCGTCCTCCCGTGTATCAGTTCTATCTTGGGGATTGAAAAGGAAACTCCGATCCATGCTGCCCTGCTCTCAAGTAAAGAAAAACAATATTGCAGATACCTAATATTCCCCCTGTAAGAAGAAGTAGAAACCGTAATTGAAAAATCATCAACATAGGAAAAAATCACCCCTCGGGGTATAGAAACATGCAATTCAGAAACATGACTAACAAATAGCAAAGGAGAAACAGGTGATCCTGGAGGAGTCCCCGCCTGAACGGGAGAGAAAACCCTGGGGCCCCCTGAAACAACAAACGACATGAACGTTCTGTTAGAAAGCAGCGAACCCAGGCTACCAGGTATTTGGGAGTCCCTTTGGCTCTGAGTTTAGCTGTAAGAAGACTAGAGGAAACATTGTCGAACCCTCCCTTTATGTTCAAAAACATGGGGGAGACTTTGTAGGAGGGGTTTTGCCTTGCCCTAACTTCTAGGGTGAGGGCAGCCATGGCATGAAAGGGTGAAAGGCCGGCAAGTGAACCACACTGATCAGGATTCAGGAGCTCCACTTCGTGGGCAATAAGGGAGGGGCGGGTTGCTACTATCCTTTCCAGTATCTGCGAGAAGGTTTCAAGTAGAACAATGATTCGGAACGAGGTTGGGGTGGAGTAATCTGGTTTTCCTGGTTTAGGTAGGACCATCCCGTTAGACATCTTGAGGCACCTCGGATGGTGCCTGTATGCCAAGAGGGGGGCAAGAAGAGATGTGAGTATGTTTGGGTTGATGGTGTGGACTTTCTTCCAGACCCCGTACGGGATTTGGTCTGGGCCCGGGGCTGAGATATTCGAGGATCAGCTAAGGGCAGATGAGGTCTCTTCGCGGGCAATTGGTGCGTGTTCGGGATCGAATCGTGGGTAGGCTACCGATTGCGTTGGCGGTTTTGGTGGGAAGAAGTGGTCTAGCATAGCTTCGCTGATTTCGTTAGGGGAGTTTGCGTCCGCCAGGTCCGGGAATCTGTTTTCATCTCTTCCCATGGCCAGCTTCTTGGCTTTCCAGACTGACTTTGGTGTCACTATGGCCCGAAATCCTTTCCCATATTTCGCTTTGGCCTTCTTAATTGCCTTGAAGTACCGGTTGCGGTGAGATCTTAGATCTTCGAAGGATTGTTCTGTGTGGTCTTTCCTATGTTCCCGCGAGACCTGGTGATGTCCTTGTTTCAGGTGGGTGATTGTCATGTCCCAACAGGCCTTCGAGTGGACGGAGACCCTTTTGGTTGGAGTGCAGGCTTTGATCAGTTTGGTGAGTGTTAGCATGTGTCTCTCTAGCCAGTTGTCTAGATTGAGGTCGGTAGAGTTGGGGCGTAGTGGTGGAACCGACAGTCCTTTCAACTTTTCCGCAGCAGTTGTCCAGTCTGTCTTGTCCCAGTATGGGGTTAGAGGTGGTGGCCTGATTAAAGGTGCCATGAATATGATAGAGATTGGGAGGTGATCAGAACCTGTTGCTGGTAGGTGGGTCGACCAAGATTGTAGAAAGCAGGTGAGGGGTGAGTTGATGAAGGCCAGGTCAATAACCCCAGGCCTAGTGTTGTGGTCAAATGGACATCTGGTGTATGCTCGAGCGGTGTTGCAAAGTTCGAAGCCATTGTCGTATGCTTGCTCAATGTATGGGCTGGAAGTGAAAAATTTATTCGAAGAAATGGTTCTTAGGGGATCAGATTGTAGATGGTGGATATTGAAGTCCCCAGCCACAAGAGTGGGGAAGGGGTGTAGGGGAAAGCATGTAGCTGGGTCAACTGTTCTGTTTCCAGAGGAAGTGCCGACTGTCGAGTACAGGTTATATGCCCTAAATTGTGAGTATTTGGAGTTAAAGAGTCCTAGGGGAGAGTAAACATTGATGGCCATAAAATCAGGCCGGTTAAAAAACATAGGTACTACAGCAAACACATTCAAAAACTCCATGTAAACGTAGGTAGCCACCTTGGGAGGTGTCCCATATTTAAATGGTAGAGCGAATGATTTAAAAGATGGAAAAGTGGGGAGCCTGTTGCGGTACCCAGTGTGGTCCTGCAACAGTATTATCTGTGGGGGGGCTTTCAGAGATTGAAAGCTATTAAACAATGAAAGAAACACATCCCAGCTTCCCAGGAAGTTATGTTGAACAAGGAAAAGTTGCTAAAGAGAGGGTGGGGGAGGTGGCCCTATAGGCGAGGTACAGGTAGAGTCCTCCGCCTTTATTCACCTGAAATGGGGTCTTCAGAAGAGAACGCAACAGCCCACCGGGGGGGGGGCCCAACTCGTTTGGGTATTGGGGCCTTAAACAGGCTCCTTGGGAGGGTTTGGGAGGTTGCTTGGCATGGGGTCTCCTCAACACTGGTATCAGTCTGTTTACCTTTCCCGTTAGGGGTGGCGGGTCTTGAGTTATCCTCGCCGGTATCCATCCGTTCTTCCTCTTAGGCTGGTGGCAGGTCGTCCCTAACCACTGGCTTGGGTCGGGAGGGGCAGTCGTTATTGGTCGCAGAGTGATCCTCTAAGCAGTTAGGGCATTTCACTGGTGAAGGGAGGCAGCCGGCAGCTACAGCCTTCAGGTGTCCATCTTTGGGGCATGTAGGGTTTGTGCATCGATGGGCTGAGCGGGGGTGGGAACCAGAGCAGAGTGGGCAGACTGAGCTGCTCTCCTTGCACGTAGGTGAGGGATGTCCAAATTTCCAGCACTTCCGGCGCTGCATGTAGCAGCTTTTGGAGTAGCAGACATCCGCTTTGCGGGGCTTGGAGTATAGGTAAATGGTCCTTCCTATCTTCACAACGTCAGTAGGAGGAACCGATACAACAATAGAGGTAGAATTTTTAGAGGCCCTTATTTCAGGGTTCCGCTGGAGGTATCTTGCAGAGAAGATCGTCACACCTGTTATGTTTAGGATAGAGTTTCCCAGCTCAGAGCGGAGCTCCTCTGGGTCTGACAGGAGGAAGGGGATGGGTAAGCCATGAATGGCCACTTGGACTTCAGTGGGGGCCGGCCTAAATGGCCTGCACAGGATCTCTCCAACTGGGAACGCCTTGTTGAACCTCGTGGCGCGGGCGTCATAGTAAGGGGAGTAAGCAGTAGCGCGAGTCTGTACGGAGCGGGTTGTACGAGTGAGGGTACACCTGGCGTTAACCGAGCCGCTAAAGCATAGTGGGTGGGGGCAGTTCTCTTCCTTTAGTACTTGGGCTGCTATGTCTGGGGCTGTTGCAACTATCCTAAGTGCGTCCTGGTGAGGGAGGGGAGTCTCTCGGGGTGAGAAGAACCTTCTGTCCGCCGCTGGAAGGGGGAGTGGCCCTCTAACAGAGGGGCCCACACCCATCGACGCTGCCGCTTGGGCTGCAAAGGCAGAGGCCTTGTCTCCACCCTTTGATTTTTTGAACTTCCTTCCATCAGATTGCGCTTCCGGAGCGGCAGCCTGGGCATAGGTTGACAGTTTGGATTTGGCTTTAGTAAGAGCCTTGTTGAGTGAGGGCTCTAGGTGGCCAAGGCCAAACGAGTAGGCGCTGTATTTTCCCTCACGGAAGGCCTGCGCTTCCGTGGATCGCGGGTGCTCAACTGCGCAGGCGTTGGGACCACCATACCACTTCTCGCTCACTGTGTCGTAGCAGGCAATATCGGAGTCAAAGCCAGTCATCTGGCTAGCTGTTGTCATGGGAGGGGCAGGGTTGTTTCTTCTGGTCTGTTTTAGCTATTTTGCTGGTTGGGATTGATGTGCCGCGGCAGTAGGCTTTGCTGCGAGAGAGGTTGCGACGCTGGATGAGAGATCAGCCACTGTGGCTTGAATAGAGGCTAGGGAGGGGCGCGTGGTGGGTGGGGCTTGTTGTGAGGGTGTTGTGATTTTGCTTTCTAAGGAAGCGATCCTGGCATGGAGGGCTGCTATTCCTTCGAGTGCAGTCATGATTAGGAGAAGGATTGAGGCTTCTCCCACTGTTAGGCTTCTGAGATCAGCATCCTATAGCCTAGGGAATACATCTCTATTGGTCGCGAGGTTGGTGGTGGTATGGTTGTAAATCTCTCTGAGGAGAGGGAGGTTGGGGTCGAGCGGGCCTACAGAGAAGGACGGTGTTGGATTCTGGGGGGGGGAGGAGTGGATCAGGGCTGCTGGTACCAAGGCAGGGGCAGTTGGGACTTGAGCAGTTCTTCCTGCATAGGGGTGGGAGCGGTCAGAGGTCCTGGATTCTGGGCGCGAGGCCCTACTAGGGTTGGGAGTCATAGTAGAAGATATGAATCAAGTGAGTAGTGGGGTCGCTTATAGAGTGAAGCCTAAGCGAGAGGCGAAAATTGGTGTGTCGAGCTGGTTGCCACCCAAAAACTTGGAGTTTAGGAATGACCGAAAGTGGTAATTTTTCAAGCAAGAGGTGAATAGAGGGCGCGGTGCATGTATGAGGTGCGGGATGTTTTTCTTTTTCCCTTTTTTTTTTTTAAATCATATATTACTTGATTAGGGTACAAGAACGTGCATGCAGCGTAAGCTATGGCAAAAAGAAAACCATTAATTTCAAACATCCCTCCCCCCGCCAGGTAAAAGCCGTCCGTCCCAAGCCCCCTCTAGTATGGAGCCAACCGCACATCTCGCCCGCAGCTAGACACATCCCTACCTCGCCAGCGAACGCGGAGAATAAGAGACGCCTAACTAAAAACAAGCAGGAAACATCCGGAAAGACCCCCCTAGAAATCTCGGCCCAAAGGCACAAAAGAAACCAATTAATATCCCCAATGCACCCCATATAGGGATGACTAGCCAATAATGAAAGTCGGGGCGGTAACGCCTCACCTGGTGTGGGTCCACAAAAAGGTATGGAGGTAGGTGTCGGCCTTTGCTCCTAGAGGAGGAGTTGTTAGGCAGGAGGGGCAGTGCCACCTCGAAGGCCTGATGAGAGGTAGCAGTAAGGTGCCAGCTGGGGGTGGGTTGGTGCTGGAGGAGCTCCAGCGAAATAGGGGTAGGAGTAGGGTGCCAGCCAGGGTAGCAGTAAGGTGCCAGCTTGGGTGGGGGTGCGAGTGCAAAGCCCGCGAAGAGTGAAGATGGCAGTAAGATGAAAGCTGTCTGGTAGCAGTAGGGTGCCAGCCAAGGGGTAGTGTAGCAGTAGGGTGCGAGCCTATCGCAACCGTGGGGAGTGTAGGAGGAAGGCATCCATCCCTAAACGACAAAAAGGCTGCCGGTATCGTGTTCGTGTCCTTATAGGCGGCCCCCAGCAGGCCCCAACCAAAGCCCGCTGTTTTACCACGTCTCTCCTGCAGTCCCTTGTTCTCAGAGAGATAGTGTCACTATAGTGGATGGGATACCACCAGCTGAAGTGATGAGTGAGGGAGGATGGCGAAATCGACCGTGGCCTGTTGAGGAAACCTGACACAACTCCTCCAGTTTCTTTGGAAGGAGGGATACAGGACTCCATCGTAATCGCGTACCGCAAACCGTAATCCCAGCCGTCTGCCTAGATGAAGAAAGGGTTGTAGCCGACTGTGCAGATGCTAAGTGAAGCTAGAGCAAAAGTGGGGTAAAGAGGTTTCTGGACATCGTGAGATGCCAGAGTGTAGGATAGAGTATCCCAGGAGGATAGACCTTCAGGGAACGGGATGGAGAGACAAGCTCGAAGTCTAAAAGGATGGATTGAGATAGCCTACACCCCCCCCAAGGGGAGTGTGCAGACCGAAAAGTGGTGATAGTTTGGTATGGTGTTGAGTCTATCCCAAATAGGAAATAAATTTGAATAACCGGAGGTGTAGCCGAGACGAAGGATGGTCTGACGTGCGGGATTTTTTCTTTCTTTTTTTCTTTTTTTCTTTTTTTTCTTTTTTAAATCTGTTTTTATTTAGTATTAAGGAACAAGGTCACGTCAGTGCAAGCTATGTAGACCTAAACCTCCACTCCTTCCCTGGCTCAGAAAGGCTGAAGAAAAACCGTCTAACTACAAGGCCAGTCGGTGTAAAAAACTCCCCCTAACCACAACCGCTACAGTATGCACAAACC
The DNA here is from genome assembly GCA_014065205.1 of Tuber brumale. NCBI lineage: Eukaryota > Fungi > Ascomycota > Pezizomycetes > Pezizales > Tuberaceae > Tuber > Tuber brumale. The sequence continues at coordinate 177,844 of JACCEG010000115.1, read as the reverse complement.
CAAAACCTGCACAGACGCGCAACATAAGAGAAATCCCAAACCCCAACAGTAAACCAACCAAAACAACAGAAAGAAGCCCCAAACTAATGAAAACCCATAAACCGAAGCTGAAGGAACACCATGTGGCCTAAGCTAGTCAGATATACTGAGGTCGCTATCAGAGAAGCGACCCTGAGCACTAATCGGGTGAATGTACCCTACGTCTGATAGACTTGGCAACAGGGGCAAGGGGAACAAAAGCAAGAGAAACCCAACCGAAGCCGCAGGAAGGCGCGTGGCAGGGCCCAAGAACCCCAGAGGTCCGCCAGAAAACCAGACCGGGTGGGGGGGCCAGCAGACGGAGTGCTGACCAGAAAGAGGTGGTAGTAAGGTACCAGCTAGGGGGGGTGGTACTGGTCCGAGACCAGCAGGAAGTGTAGTAGGCAGTAAGGTGCCAGCTAAGGTGGGGGGGTAGCAGTAGGGTGCCAGCCTGTGGGAGCAGTAGGGTGCCAGCCGATCGCACCGAGGAAGCATAGAGGAGGGGTAGACCCAAGTAACAAACCAACTCTCGGAATCGTATTCGTGTCTTACTAGGCTGCCCCCAGCAAGCCCCAAACAAAGCCAGCAGTTTTACCACGTCTCTCATGTAGTGCCTTGTTCTATGAGAGATAGTGTCACTGTAGTGGATCGGATACCACCTGCTGAAGCGATGAGTGAGGAAGGGGAATGGCGAAATGGACCGTGGCCTGTTGTGGAGACCTGACACAACTCCCCAGTTTCTTTAGGGGAGGGATACAGGAATCCATCGTAATCGCGTAACGCAAACCGTAGTCCCAGCCGTCTGTTGAGATGAATAGAGGGAAACCTGACCGTGCTGATGCTAAGCGAGGCCTAGCAAAATCGGGGTAAGGGAGGTACCCAGCATCGTGAGACGCTGGAAGAAGAGGATGGGGTATCCCCACAGGGTAGACCCCAAAGGGAGAGGGCAGTATAGATGGACTCGAAGTCCAGGAGGATGGATAGTGATAGCCTACACCCCCCCCAAGGTCTGAGGTGCGGGATTTTCCTTTTGTCTTTTTTTTTAAATCATATATTACTTGATTAGGGTACAAGAACGTGCATGCAGCGTAAGCTATGGCAAATGCAGCGTAAGCTATGGCAAATGCAGCATAAGCTATGGCAAATCTGGGGTGCGGGATTTTTTTTTCTTTTTTTCTTTTTTTTCTTTTTTTCTTTTTTTTCTTTCTTCTTTTTTCTTTTTTCTTTTTTTTAAATCATATATTGCTTGTTAGGTACAAGAACATGCATGCAGCGTAAGCTATGGCAAAAAGAAAACCTTAATTCCAAACAAACAAACAAAAGAAACCATCGGCTCAAATCTCCAAAACGACGAATCCGTCGCAAGCACCTCAAACGGTGACCACTCAAAATAGTAAAGAAAAATCAACAAACTTCCCGCGTAAAACACAAAAGAAATTCATCAACAGCAAAGTAAAGCTCAATTCAGGGCAGCAGGGGGAGGAGGGTCCTCCTGGGGAGGTGAGAGCGGCCTAATCGGCGGCATGGGTGGGGGGAATCCGGTACCAGTAGTGCGGATATAGTTGGCGAGGCCAATGATAGCTGGGAGTGAAGACCAAATTGGGGAGCCTTGGCCAATGTCAGAGACCCCATGGAGGTAGAGCGTCCTTTTATCAGCTTTAGCCGAGCATTGTAGTATTGCGTGGGCAAACGTCTCGTCGTCTTCCTCACAGAAATTGCATAGGGTGGAAGACTGGGGGTCGTCCCAGGAGTGGTGTGCGGCCAGGTAGCTTTTCCGGGCCCTGCCTTGGTGTATTCGGCCCGCTGTAAAGCGGTCGAGGCCCATAAAGGCGTGTGGTTTTAGCGTGGCCTTGTATGGGTAGTGGAGAGGGGGAGGGGCCAGGTGGATCCAATCTTCTAGGAGCTTGTTCCGCACTGAGGCCTTGAGAGCTATGTAATTCNGTTGTGGTGTGTCTCATAGCCGGTAGCAGGAGGTGCGCCAGTAAGTCGATATGCAGGTGTCTCCGCACGGGCTGTTCAGGCTCATACTGGCGCCAGCCGAGGGGCATGTAGTTCTGGGTTCTCCCCCGGACTAGCTCTCTGTGCACGAGTCTGTCCGGATGGGTGGTGTAAGAGGGGAAATCTGGGGCGAGCCTAGCTGCCGCTGGGTTGTAGGCAGGGGAGGAGCAGGCTAAACGAAGCACGGACATCCTTCTATGATGGGTGACCAATAGGTCCAGGGGGGGGAGGCAGGCCTCAATGGCCAGAATGGTCGTTGGGGTTGAGCTGAAGCAGTTGGTTACCCATCTCTTGACTTTGTTCCCGAGGACCGACATCTTGTCCATCGTGGCGAGTGTTGGTATGAGGAGGTCAGCTCCATACGTGAGGATAGGAAGGATGAGGCCCATGGCAAGCTTTTGGCACATGTGGGGGGGCATTCCCACCCCAGGGGGCGCAAGCCTCCTGATAGCAGAAAAGGCCCTCGAGGCCATTGTGAGGCGTTTAGTGAAGTGTGTAGTCGTTTCCAGGGTGGGGGTGAACCAGTATCCCTGCCACCTCAAGGAGGAAGACGGCGAAAAAACAAAGCCGTTCAGAGCTATTGGTTGGTTGGAGATTGGAGACCTGTCCTTAGGCATCCTCCAGTGTATCAGTTCGGTCTTGGGGATCGAAAAGGAAACTCCAATCCGTGCTGCCCTGCTCTGAAGCAAAGAAAAACAATACTGAAGGTACCTAATATTCCGCCTATAAGAAGCAGTGGAAACCGTAATTGAAAAATCATCAACATAGGAAAAGATTACCCCTTGGGGTATGGAAACATGCAATTCAGAAACAAAAATCACAAATAACAAAGGAGAAACAGGTGACCCTTGAGGAGTCCCCACCTGAACGGGAGAAAAAACCCCAGGGGCCCCCTGAAACAGCAAACGACATGAACGATCTGTAAGAAAGGATCGAACCCAGGCAACCAGGTACTTGGGAGTTCCTTTGGCTCTGAGTTTAGCTGTGAGAAGGCTAGATGAAACATTATCGAACCCTCCCTTAATGTCTAAAAACGAGGAGGAGGCTTTGCAGGAGGGGTTTTGCCTTGGCCTAACTTCTTGAGTGAGGGCAGCCGTGGGATCAAAGGTTGAAACGCCGGCGAGCGAGCCACACTGATTGGGGTTCAGGAGCCCCACTTCGCAGGCGATGAGTGAGAGGCGGGTTGCTACTATCCTTTCCAGTATCTTCGAGAAGGTTTCCAGTAGAACAATAATTTGGAACGAGGCCTGGGTGGAGTAGTCATGTTTTCCTGGTTTGGGTAGGACCACCCCGTTAGACATCTTGAGGCACCTTGGGTGGTGTCCATATGCCATGAGGGGGGCAAGGAGAGATGCTTGTATGTTGGGGTTTGTGGTGTGGACTTTCTTCCAGACCTCGTTTGGGATTTGGTCTGGGCCCGGCGCTGTAGTGTTCGATTACCTGCCCAGAGTTGATGAGATCTCTTCGGGGGCTAGTGGTGGGTGTTCGGGATCGAATCGTGGGTAGTCCACTGATTGCTTTGGTGGTTTTGGCGGGAAGAAGTGATCTAGCAAGGCTTCGTTGATTTCGTCAGGGGAGTTTGCGTCCGGCAGGTCTGGGAATTTGTCTTCATTTCTTCCCATGTCCGCCTTCTTGGTTTTCCAGACTGACTGTGGTGTTACTCTGGCCAGAAATTCTTTCCAGTATTTGGATTTGGCCTTCTTAATTGCCTTGAAGTGTCGGTTGCGGTGGGATCTCAGGTCTTCCAAGGATTGTTCTATCCGGTCTTTCCTGTGTTCCCTCGATGCTCGGTGGTGTGCTTGTCTCAGGTGGGTGATTGTCATGTCCCACCATGGCTTCGAGTGGACGGAGACCCTCTTGGATGGGGTGCAGGACATGATTAGTGTTGTGAGTGTAAGCAGGTGTCTCTCTAGCCAGTTGTCTAGGTCGAGGTCAGTTGGGTTGGGGCGTGGTGGTGGAAACGTCAGGCTTTTCAGTTTTTCTTCAGCAACTGTCCAGTCTGTCTTGTCCCAGTATGGGGTTGCAGGAGGTGGTCTGATTAAGGGTGCCGTGAACATGATGGAAATCGGGAGGTGATCGGAACCTGTCGCTGGTTGGTTGGTCGACCAAGACTGTAGAGAACGAGTGAGGGGTGAGTTGATGAAGGACAGGTCAATAACCCCGGGCCTAGTGTTGTGGTCAAATGGGAATCTGGTGTATGCACCAGGTGTGTTGCAGAGTTCGTAGCCATTGTCTTGCGCTTTCTCGAAGTATGGGCTGGAAGTTGAAAATTCATTCGAAGAAATGATTCTAAGGGGATCTGATTGTGGGTGGTGGATGTTGAAGTCCCTCGCCACAAGCGCGGGAAAGGGGTGTAGGGGAAAGCATGTAGCTGGGTCAACGGTTCTGTTTCCACAGGAAGTGCCCACCGTCCAGTACAGGTTGTAGGCCCTGAATTGTGAGTATTTGGAATCAAAGAGACCAAGGGGGGAATAAACATCAATGGCCATAAAATCAGGCCTGTTTAAAAATATAGGAAGTACAGCAAACTCATTTAAAAAATCCATGTAAACGTAGGTAGCCACCTTGGGAGGTGTCCCTTGTTTAAGTGGTGGAGCAAATGATTTAAAAGATGCAAAAGTGGGGAGCCTGTTGCGGTACACAGGGGGGTCCTGCAACAGTATTATCTGTGGGGGGGCTTTCTGTGACTGAAAGCTATTAAACATTGAAAGAAACACATCCCAGCTTCCCAGGCAGTTATGTTGAACAAAAAAAAGTTGCTTAAGAGAGGGTGGGGGAGGTGGCCCTATGGGCGAGGTGCAGGTAGAGTCNCACATCCCAGCTTCCCAGGCAGTTATGTTGAACAAAAAAAAGTTGCTTAAGAGAGGGTGGGGGAGGTGGCCCTATGGGCGAGGTGCAGGTAGAGTCCTCCACCTTTATGCACCTGAAATGGGGTCTTCAGAAGAAAACGCATCAGCCCACGGGGGGGGGGGGCCAACTCGTCTGGGTACTGGGGCCTTAAACAGGTCCATTGGGAGGGTGCGGGAGGTTTTTTGGCGCGGGGTCTCCTCAATGCTGGTGTCGGTCTGTTTGCCTTTTCCCTTAGGAGTGGCGGGTCTCGAGTTGTCCATGTCTGTGTCCATCCCTTCTTCCGCTTGGGGTGGCGGCAGGTCGTCCCTTGCCACTGGTTTGGGTCGAGAGGGGCAGTCGTTGTTGGTTGCGGAGTGGTCCCCTGAACAGTTGGGGCATTTCAAGGGCGAGGTGAGGCAGCAGGCAGCTACAGCCTTCAGGTGTCCGTCTTTGGGGCATGTAGGGTTTGTGCATCGATGGGCTGAGCGGGGGTGCGAACCAGAGCAGAGTGGGCAGACTGAGCTGCTCTCCCTGCACATGGGAGAGGGATGTCCAAATTTTCAGTACTTTCGGCACTGCATGTAGCGGTTCTTGGAGTGGCAGACATCCACTTTGCGGGGCTTGGAGTACAGGTAGACGGTCATTCCTATCTTCACAACGTCAGCAGGAGGAACCGATACAACAATAGAAGTAGAATTTTTGGTGGCCCTTATTTCAGGGTTCGGCTGGAGATATCTTGCCGAGAAGATCGTCACGCCTGTTGCGTTTAGGATAGAGTTTCCCAGCTCATAGCGGAGTTCCTCTGGGTCTGACGGGAGGAAGGCGATGGGCAAGCCATGAATGGCTAGTTGGACGTATTTGGGGGCCGGCCTAAATGGCCTGAACGGGTTCTCTCCAACTGGGAACGCTTTGTTGAACCTCGCGGCGAGTGCATCATAGTACGGGGAGTAGGCTGTAGCGGGAGTCTGCAGGGAGCGGCTTGTAAGAGTGAGGGCCCCTCTGGCATTGACTGAGGCGCTAAAGCATAGTGGGTGGGGGCAGTTTGCCTCCTTCAGTACTTGTGCTACGATGTCGGGGGCTGTTGCCACTATTCTGAGTGCATCCTGGTGAGGGAGGGGAGTCTCTCGGGGCGAGAAGAACCTTCTGTCCGCTGCGGGGAGTGGGGGTGGCCCTCTAACTGCGGGGCCCGCACCCGACGACGCTGCGACTTGGGCTGCTGAAGCAGAATCCTTGTCTCCACTCTTCGATTTTTTGGACTTCCTTCCATCAGGTTGTGCTTGTGGTGCGGCAGCCTGGGCATAGGTTGACGGTTTGGATTTGGCTTTGCTGAGAGCCTTGTTGAGTGACGGCTCTAGGTGGCTGGGGGTGAACGTGTAGGCGCTGTACTTACCCTCGCGGAGGGCCTGGGTTTCCCAGGATCGCGGGTATTTAACTGCGTAAGCGTTGGGATCACCATACCACTTGTCAGTGGCTGTGTCGTAGCGGGGGATATCAGAGTCAAAGTCAGACATCGGGCTGGTTGCTTGAATGGGAAGCTGGGGCTGATTTCTTGCGGTTTGTTTTAGCTGTTTTGCTGGTTGGGGTTGACTTGCCATGGCGGTGGTCTTTGCTGAGAGAGGGGCCGCTACTCTGGATGAGAGATCGGCCACTGTGGCCTGAATAGAGGCTAGGGAGGGGCCCGTCGCCGGTGGGGTTTGTTGTGGGAGTGCCGTAATTTTGCTCTCTAGGGAGCCTAACCTGGCGTGGAGGGCTGCTATTCCCTCGAGTGCTGTCATGATTAGGGGGAGGATTGAGGCTTCTCCCGCTGTTAGGCTTCTGAGGTCAGCGTCCCATAGCCTAGGGAATACGCCTCTGGTGGTTGCGAGGTTGGAGGTGGTGTGGTTGTACATCTCTCTGAGGAGAGGGAGGTTGGGGTCGAGTGGGCCTACCGAGGAGGACCGTGTTGGATTCTGGGGGGGGGAGGAGTGGATCTGGGCTGCTGGTGCCAGGGCTGGGGCAGTGGGGACTTGAGCAGCTCTTCCTGCATAGGGGTGGGAGCGGTCAGAGGTGCGGGATTCTGGGCGCGAGGCCCTACCAGTGTTGTGAGTCATAGCAGAAGGTATGAGTCAAGTGAGGGGTGGTGTCGCTTATAGAGTGAAGCCTAAGCGAGAGGCGAAAATTGGTGTATCGTGCTGGTTGCCACCCGAAAAACTTGGAGTTTAGGGATGACCAAAGCGGTAATTTTTCAAGCGAGAGGTGAATAGAGGGAGCGGAGCGTGATCTGAGGTGCGGGATTATTATTATTATTATATATTATTGTCTCCCTTATGGAGCCAGAGGCTATGAAGCGGCACTAACATATAATTTATCAAGACAACAAACCTGCCCGTCCAGAAATCCCGCCTCCAACATAGTAGTCTCTACTTTTGAATGGGCAGCCACTGGCAAAGCGTAAACAACAAAGTAAGGAAATCCTGCTATCTGCCTGAAGCCTAACAAATAAAGGAAATACAAGTAGTCAAAACCTAAGTTCCCCTGCTGCTCTTTTCAGTTGCTGCCTGGTGTGCGCGTAGGTAGGCAGGACACTCCTTGGAGGTAGCCTGGTAGTTGTTGCCACAGTTTAGGTAGAGGAAAGTGGTGTGAAGGCACGGCTTGCCTTTGGTACGGCAGTCACATCTGCCGCAAGTGTGAAGGTGTGCTGAGCGTTCCTGGGAGCAGATAGCACAGTGGCGGGTTTTGGTGCATTGGGATGGGTGGTGACCGAACTCTAAGCATCTGGCATATTGGGTGTCAGGACCAAAGGAAAGATAACCTTGGACTTTGAATTTCAAGCCAAAAAGTGAGAGGCCTCTACTGCGGGCTTTTTCTGTGGGATCTTTGCCGGCAATTGTAAGGACCATAGCAAAAGCTGCTTTGTTCTTGTGTTGGGCTTCAGTTGTAAGCCATCTGGTGGGACGGGGGAGGTGAGTGTCAGGATTGAAGGTTTCGATTTTTGTCGGGACAGTGGGGAATGGTGAGGTGGTGGGGATGCCGTGAATAATGACCTTATGCCTGGCTTCATCCTTGGTGAGGCCATTGGCAGCAGGGACAGTGGATCTTATAGCTTCCTCAATTGCAAAGTGATGGTTCATAAGGAGCGTAGAGGCAAGTATGTTATCCTTGGTGATGAGGAGGATGTGGTGGTTTCGAGTGAACTCAATAGTGGAGACAAGCTGTCTTTTGATGGCTGTGTTGACAACATCACGAATGGCCTTGTGGTTGGTGTCATCAGGGAGTGGTGTTCCATCCCTTTCTATGACAATGGTGCGGTCGCGTTACGTCCAAAAAGGAGTTGATGAAACTTTGTTTGGTGGGGTGGTTGTAGGCTTGGTGGGGATCGTTTTGGGCACTTTCTAGGCCCAGGTTTGTGGTGGTGGTTACACTGGTAGGGGGGTAGGTAGGGTGGTGGTGGCCGTGGAGGGCTGTTGTTGTTGGGCTTGTAGAGTGGTAACAAGGGTGGTGAGGGAAGCAATTTGGTCTTTAAGCTCTTGAATGTCTGCGATGTGCCGCTTCTGAACTACCATCAGGTGCTCTTCCAGAAGTCGTTGCCATGTTGCTCCTTGGTTGTGTTTGTCAATGACATCCAGTATAACTGAATCAAGGAATTCCAGGGTGAGCTCCTCAGGCTCAGAATCGTGAGCAGGAGGGTTGGTAATGCTGCCAACAGTTTGGACAGGGGAGGCAGAGCCTTCACCCATGTCTGTGTCTGTTGGAGAGGAGTGTTGTTGGGGGCGTGTTTGTGGGTTGAATGGGGTGGCAAGGGGGTTTGCAATACCCTTGCCTTTTCCTCTGCCTCTGGGGGCCAGCAGAGGGGATGGTAGAAGGACTCAATTGATAAAGGTAGATAAAAACAAATAATAGAGGACGATTTGTTGCTGAAAAGTCTTTAAAAGTGTTAGGGGAAGCAGTGAGAAATAGTTGTTGACCAATGGGGTTGATGCGCGGCGAAAGATTGGGTGTGGTTTTTTCTTTCACTGTGGTTGTAACGGCAACGGCGTCACTAAGGGGTGGGACTCTGGGCGCGAGCCCCTGCCCGTGTTTTGAGTCATAGCAGAAGCTGTGAGCCAAGTAAGGGGTATGGTTGCTTATAGATTGAAGCCTAAGCGAGAGGCGGAAACTGGTGTGTCGTGCTGGTTACCACCTAAAAACCGGGAGTTTAGGAATGACCGAAAGCGTTAATTTTCCTAGCGAGAGGTAAATAGGGGGCGCAGAGCATGTCCTTTGTATTATTAATTCACTCCTTTTTTTCTTTTTTTTATATCATATATTACTTGATTAGGGTACAAGAACGTGCATGCAGTGTAAGCTATGGCCAAAAGAAAACCCTTAATTTCAAACATCCCTCCCCCCACCAGGTAAAAGCAGTCCGTTCCATGCCCCTCTGGTATGGAGCCAACCGCACATCTCACCCCCAGCCAGACCCATCCCTACCTCGCAAGCGAACTCGGAGAATAAGAGAAGCCTAACTAAAGACAAGCAGGAAACATCAGGAAAAACGCAGGGGGAAATCTCGGCCCGAATGCACAAAAGAAACCAATTAATATCCCAAAATGCACCCTTTATAGGGATGCCTAGCCAGAAAGGATAGTCGAGGGGGTAACGCCTCACCCGGTATGGGCTCACCAGCAGGTATGGAGGTAGGTGTCGGCCTTTTTCACCTAGAGGAGGAGGTGTTGGGCAGAAGGAGCAACGCCACTTTCAAACCCTGTCGAGAAGTAGCAGTAAGGTGCCAGCTGGTAGTGGGTTGGTACCGAAGGAACTCCCGCGAAGTGGGGGTAGCAGTAGGATGCCAGCCAGGGTAGCAGTAAGATGCCGGCTGGGGTGGGGGTGCGGGTGCAAAGCCTGCGAAGCGTGAAGACGGCAGTAAGATGAAAGCTGTCTGGTAGCAGTAGGGTGCCAGCCGATCGCAACCATGAGGAGTGTAGGAGGAAGCCATCCATCCCTAAGTGACAAAAAGGCAGTGGGTATCATGTTCGTGTCCTTCTAGGCGGCCTCCAGCAGGCCCCAAACAAAGCCAGCTGTTTTACCACGTTGCTCAGGTAGTCCCTTGTTCTCAGAGAGATAGTGTCACTATAGTGGAAGGGATACCACCAGCTGAAGCGATGAGTGAGGAAGGAGGGTGGGGAAATCGAGTGCGGCGTATTGAAGAAACCTGACACAACTGCTCCAGTTTCTTTAGGAGGAGAGATACAGGAATCCATCGCAATCGCGTACCGCCAACCATAATCCCAGCCGTCTGCCAAGATGAAGAAAGGGTTGTAGCTGACCGTGCTGATGCTAACCGAAGCTAGAGTAAAAGTGGGGTAAAGAGGTTTCTGGACATCGTGAGATGCCAGAGGGGAGGATAGAGTATCCCAGGGGGGTAGACCCACAGGGAAAGGGATGGGGAGACATGCTCAAAGTCTAAAAGGATGGATGGAGATAGCCTACACCCGCCCCAAGGAGAGGGTGCAGACAGAAAAGTGGTGATGGTTTGGTGTGGTGTTGAGTCTCTCCCAAATTGGAAATAAATTTCAAGCACCGGAGGTGTAGCGGAGATGGAGGATGCCTGCATATTATTATTTCTTTTTTTTTCTTCTTTTTTTTTTTTATATCATATATTCCTTGTTAGGAACAAGAACATACATACAGCGTAAGCTATGGCAAGAAGAAAACCTTAATTCCAAACAAACAAACAAAAGAAACCATCGGCTCAAATCTCCAAAAACTACAAATCCATACCCAGCACCTCAAACGGGGACCACTCATGCTCGTAAAGAAAAATCAATAAATTTTCAACATAAAAATCATAAAAGGAATTTATCAACAACAGTATAAAACTCAAAGCAGGGCAGCGGGGGGAGGTAGGTCCTCCCGAGTGGGTGAGAGCATCTTAATCGGCGGCATTGGTGGTGTGAATCTGGTACCAGTAGTACGGATGTAGTTGGCGTGGCCAATTATGGTAGGAAGTGACGACCAAATTGGTGAGCCCTGGCCGATGTCGGAACGCCCCACGGAGGTAGTGCGTTCTCTTATCAGCTTTAGCTGACCATTGAAGTATTGCGTGGGTGAACGTTTCCTAGTCCTCCACGTAGAAGGTACATCGGGAGGAGGACTGGGGGTCGTCCCAAGAGTGGTTTGTGGCCAGGTAGCTTTTCCCAGCCCTGCCTTGATGTATTCGTCCCGCAGTGCAGCGATGTAGTCCCATAAAGGCCTTTGGCTTCAGCATTGACTTGTATGGGTAGTATTGCCGGGGTGGGGCCTGTTGTATCCAGTCTCCCAGGAGTCTGTTTGGCAGTGAGGCCTTGAGTGCTTTGTAGTTCGACGGGGTGGGAGGTGGTGGAGCCAGCCCCGGTTCCAGGGCCGGGTACGCGCGTGGGAATGTCACGGTTTGTCTCATGGCCTGCAGCAAGAGGTGCGCCATCGAGTCAATGGGCAGGTGCCTCCTCATGGGGTTTTCAGCTTTGTATTGGAGCCAGCCTAGAGGGATGTAGTTCTGGGTTCTCCCCTCGAGCAGCTTCCTGTGTGGGGATCTGTCCGGGCGGGAGATCTAAGAGGGGAAGTCTGGAGGGAGCCTAGCTGACGCTGGGTTCTAGGCAGGGGAGGAGCAGGCTAAACGAAGTACCGACATCCTTCTACAGTGTGAGATCAACAGATCCAGGGGGGGGAGGCAGGCCTCAATGGCCAAAATGGTTGAGGGGGTTGAGCTAAAGCAGTTCGTAATCCATCTCATGACTTTGTTCCACAGGACTGACATCTTGTCCATTGTGGTGAGAGTGGGTGTCAGGAGGTCAGCTCCATACGTGACGATAGGAAGGATGAGACCCATAGCGAGCCTTCGGCAAATGTGAGAGGGCATTCTAATTCCCGCAGGCACAAGCCTTGTGATAGCTGAAAAAGCCCCGGAGGCCATTGTTAGTCGTTTGGTAAAGTGGGTGGTGGTCTCTAAGGTGGGGGTAAACCAATATCCCCGCCATCTTAGAGAAGAGGAGGGTGGAAAAATGGAGCCGTTTAGAGCTATCGGTTTGTTAGAGACTGGAGATCTATCCTTAGCCGTCCTCCCGTGTATCAGTTCCGTCTTGGGGATTGAAAAGGAAACTCCAATCCGTGCTGCCCTGCTCTGAAGCGAAGAAAAAACATATTGAAGATACCTGATATTCCCCCTGTAAGAAGTAGTAGAAACCGTAATCGAAAAATCAACAAGATAGGAAAAAATCACCCCTCGAGGTACAGAAACATGCAATTCAGAAACATAAATCACAAATAACAAAGGAGAAAGAGGTGATCCTTGAGGGGTCCCCACCTGAACGGGAGAAAAGACCCCGGGAGCCCCCTGAAACAACAAGCGACAAGAGCGATCTGTAAGAAAAGAACCAACCCAGGCTACCAGGTATTTGGGAGTGACTTTGGCCCTGAGTTTAGCTGTAAGAAGGTTAGCGGAAATATTATCAAACCCTCCCTTTATGTCTAGAAACAGGGAGGAGGCTTTGTAGGAGGGGTTTTGCCTCGTGCTAACTTCTTGAGTGAGGGCCGCCGTGGCATCAAAGGTTGAAAGGCCGGCGCGTGAACCACACTGATTAGGTTTCAGGAGACCCACTTCGCGGGCGATGAGGGACAGGCGTGTCGCTACTATCCTATCCAGTATCTTCGAGAAGGTTTCAAGTAGAACAATAATTCGGAAAGAGGCAGGGGTGGAGTAGTCTGATTTTTCTGGTTTGGAGAGGACCACCCCATTAGCCATTTTGAGGCGCTTCAGGTGGCGCCCGTATGCCAAAAGGGAGGCAAGTAGGGATGTGAGTATGATTGGGTTGATGGTGTGGACTTTCTTCCAGACCCCGTATGGGATTTTGTCTGGGCTCGGGGCTGAGGTATTCGAGGATCTGCCAAGGGCAGATGAGATCTCTTCAGGCATTAGTGGTGGATGTTCGGGGTCAAATCATGGGTAGGCCACCGATTGCGTTGGCGGTTTTGGTGGGAAAAGGAGTCTAGCATAGCATCATTGATTTTGTTCGGAGAGTTTGTACCTGGCATGTCAGGGAATCTGTCTTCCCCTCCTCCCATGGCCCCCTTCTTGGCTTTCCAGACTGACTGTCGCATCACCCTGGCCAGGAACTCTTTCCAGTATTTGCCTTTGGCCTTCTTAATTGCTTTGAAGAACCACTTGCGGTGGGATCTTAGTACTTCTAGGGATTGTGCTGTGGGGCCTTTCCTATGTTCCCTCGAGGTACGGTGGTGCGCTTGTCTCAGGGGGGTGATTGTCATGTCCCACCAGGGCTTCGTGTGAACGGAGACTCTTTTGGTTGTGGCGCAGGCTTTGATCAGTGTGGTGAGTGTCACCATGTGTCTCTCTAGCCAGTTGTCTAGATCGAGGTCAGTGGGGTTAAGTCACGGTGGTAGAACCGACAGTCCTTTCAGTTTTTGAGAAGCGGTTCCCCAGTCTGTCTTGTCCCAGTATGGGGTTGGAGGTGGTGGCCTGATTAGAGGTGCCGTGAACATGATAGAGCTCGGAAGGTGATCAGAACCTGTTGCCTGTAGGCGGGTCGACCAAGATTGTAAAAAGCAAATAAGGGATGAATTGACGAAGGCCTGGTCGATAACCCCGGGCCTGGTGTTGTGGTCAAATGGGAACCTGGTGTACGCTGCAGGGGTGTTGCATAGTTTGAAGCCATTGTCATGCACTTGCTCAAAGTAAGGGTTGGAGATTGAAAACTCGTTCGAAGAAATGGTCCTCAGGGGATCAGATTGTGGGTGGTGAATGTTGAAGTCCCTCGCCACCAGTGTGGGAAAGGGATGTAGGGGAAAGCATGTAGCCGGGTCAACTGTTCTGTTTCCAGAGGAAGTGCCAACTATTGAGTACAGGTTGTATGCCCTAAATTGTGAGCACTTGCAGTCAAAGTGTCCTAGGGGAGAATAAACATCAATGGCCATAAAATCAGGCCTGTTAAAAAAAGAGTAGGAAGTACAGCAAACACATTCAAAAAGTCCCTGTAAACGTAGGTAGCCACCTTGTGGGGTGTCCCTTATTTAAATGGTAGAGCAAATGATTTGAAAGATGCAAAAGTGGGGAGCCTGTTGCGGTACACAGGGGGATCCTGCAGCAGTATTATGTGTGGGGGGGCTCTCAAAGATCGAAAGCTATTAGATAAAGAAAGAAATACATCCCAGCTTCCCAGGCAGTTATGTTGAACAAGGAAAAGTTGCTTAAGAGAGGATGGGGGAGGTGGCCCTATGGGCGAGGTGCAGGTAGAGTCCTCCACGTTTATGCACCTGTAATGGGGTCTTCAGAAGAGAACGCATTGGCCCGCGGGGGGGGGCCAACTCATTTGGGTATCGGGGCCATGAACAGGCTCATTGGAAGGGTGCGGGAGGTTGATTGGCGTGGAGTCTCGTCAACGCTGGTGTCTGTTTGTTTGCCCTTCCCTTTTGCAGTTGCGGGTCTTGAGTTATCCACAGAGGTATCCATCCCTTCTTCCTCTTGGGCTGGTGGCAGGTCGTCTCTAGCCACTGGCTTTGGTTGGGAGGGGCAGTCCTTATTGGTTGCAGAGTGATCCCCTGAATAGTTGGGGCATTTCAAGGGTGACGTGAGGCAGCAGGCAGCTACCGCTTTCAGGTGTCCGTCTTTGGGGCATGTACGGTTGGTGCGCCGATGGGCTGAGCGGGGGTGAGAACAAGAGCAGAGTGGGCAGATTGAGCTGCTCTGCTTGCACATAGGGGAGGGGTGTCCAAATTTCGAGCACTTCAGGAACTGCATGTAGCGGCTTTTGGAGTGGCAGACGGCCACTTTATGGGGCTTGGAGTAAAGGTAAATGGTCCACCCTATCTTCACAATGTCACAAGGATGAACCGATACAGCAATAGAATTAGAGTTCTTAGTGGCCGTTATTTCAGGGTTCGGCTAGAGGTATCTCGCGTAGAAGGTCGTCAATCCTGTCGCATTTAGGATAGAGTTTGCCAGCTCAGAGGGAAGCTCCTCTTGGTCCAGCCGGTGGAAGGGAATGGGTAGGCCATGAATGGCTAATTGGACTTCATTGTGCGCCAGCCTAAGCGGCCTGAACGGGTTCTCTCCAACTGTGAACGCGTTGTTGAACCTTGCGGCGAGGGCATCATAGTAGGGAGAGTAGGCAGTAGCAGGAGTCTGTAGAGAGCGGGTTGTGAGAGTCAAGGCGCCTGGGGCATTGACAGAGGCGCTGAAGCGTAGGGGGTAGGGGCAGTTCGCCTCCTTTAGTACTTGGGCTGCTATGTCTGGGGCTGTTGCAACTATCCTAAGTGGGTCCTGGTGAGGAAGGGGAGTCTCTCTGGGTGAGAAGAACCTACTGTCTGCCGCTGGAAGGCAGGGTGGCCCTCTAACTGAGGGGCCCGCATCCATCAACGCTGCGACTTGGGCTGCAGAGGCAGAGGCCTTGTCTCCACTCTTTGAATTCTTTGACTTCCTTCCATCAGATTGCACTTGCGGGGCGGTAGTCTTGGCATAGGTTGACGGTTTGGACTTGGCTTTACTAAGAGCCTTGTTGAGTGATGGCTCTAGGTGGCCAGGGGTGAACGGGTAGGGGCTGTACATTCCCTCGAGAAAGGCCTGGGCTTCCCAGGATCGCGGGTTCTTGACTGCGTAGGCGTTGAGATCGCCATACCACTTCTCTGTGGCTGTGTCGTAGTGGGGGATACCGGAGTCGAAGTCAGTCATCGGGCTAGCTGTTGGGATGGTGGGGGCAGGTGGGTTTCTGCAGGCCTGTTTTTGTTGTTTTCCTGGTTCGTGTTGGTGGGCCACGGCGGTGGAGTTTCCAGAGAAGGAGGCTGCAACTCTGGATGAGAGATCAGCCACTATGGCTTGAATAGAGGCTTAGGAGTGGCCTGTGGTGGATTGGGCTTGTTGTGAGAGTGGTGTAATTTTGCTCTCGGAGGAACCGATCCTGGCGTGAAGGGCTGCTATTCCTTCGAGTGCTGTCATGATCAGGGGAAGACTTGGTTTCGCTCATTATTACACTTATTTCTTTTTTCTTTTTTCCTTTTTTTTTTTATGTCATATATTACTTGTTAGGTACAAGAACGTGCAGGCAGCGTAAGCTATGGCAAAAAGAAAACCTTAATTCGAAACAAACAAACAAAAGAAACCGTCAGCACCAGTCTCCAAATTGACAAATTCGTCATAAGCACCTCCCACGGTGACCACTCAAACCAGTAAAGAAACAACAAATTCATCCCGCATAAACAGTAAATTAAATTTATCAAACATGTATGTAAATCAAAGCAGGGCAGCAGAGGAGGCAGAGCCTTCCTGCGCGGGCGAGAGTGGCCTAATTGGCGGCATGGGAGGAGTGAACCCGGTACCCGTTGTTCGGATATAGTTGGTGAGGCCAAGTATGGCTGGAAGTGAGGACCAAATAGGCGCGCCAGGGCCGATGTCAGAGACTCCAGAGAGGTAGAGTGACCTCTTGTCAGCTTTAGCAAAGCAGTGAAGGATTGCGTGGGCGAACGTTTCGTCATCCTCCTCACAAAAGGTGCAGAGGGGGGAGGACCCTTAGTCGTCCCAGGAGTGATGTGCGGCGAGATAGCTCTTCCAAGATCGTCCATGGTGTATTCGGCGAGCTGTGAAGCGATCGAGCCCCATGAAATGATGGGGCTTATGTGTGGGTTTGTACTGGTAGTATCGTGGAGGTGGGGCATGGTGTATCCAGGCGGCCAGGAGTCTTCGTCTAAGGGAGGCCTTAAGGGACTTGTAGCTCAAGTTCGTCGCGGGCATCCGCGTCAGCCCTGGTTCTAGGGTTGGGTAGGCAGCCAGGAGGGGAGTGTTCCCTCACATCACAGGTAGGAGCTGGTGTGCTAGTGCATCTATTGGAAGGTATCTCCTCATGGGTTGTTCGGCCTAGTACTGGCTCCACCCCAGGGGGATATAGTTCTGTTTCCTGCAGTCGAGGAGCCTTCAATGTTGGGTCCTGTCTGCGTGCGAGGTGTATGAGGGGAAGTCTGGGGGGAGCCTGACTGATGCCAGGTTGTAGGCAGGGGAGGAGCCGGCCAGTCGCAGTGCAGCCATCCTTCTCCTGTGGGGAATCAGTAGGCTGAGGAGTGGGAGGCATGCCTCGAGAGCAAGGATGGTAGTGGGGGTTGAGGTGAAGCAGTTTGTCACCCAGCGCATCACTGTGTTCCATAGGACAGACATCTTGTCCGTGGTGGCCAGCGTCGGTGCGAGGAGATCGGCCCCATAGGTAAGGATCAACAGGATGAGGCCCATAGCCAACCTGCGGCACAGGTGGGGGGGGATTCCAATCCCCGCCGGAGCAAGCCTTCAGATGGCTGCAAAGGCACCCGCGGCAAGTGTGAGTCTTTTGATGAAGTGGGTTGTTGTTTCCAGTGTTGGGGTGAACCAGTATCCCAACCACCTGAGGCAGGAAGATGGTACAAAGATCGAGCTGTTGAGGGATATGAGTTGGTTACACACCGTGGATCTGTCCTTGGGTGTCCTCCAGTGGATCAGTTCTGTTTTGGAGATTGAAAAGGAAACTCCAATCATCGCTGCCCTTCTCTGAAGCAAAGAAAAAACATATTGAAGATACCTAATATTCCCCCTATAAGAAGCAGTTGAAACCGTAATTGAAAAATCATCAATGTAGGAAATTATTACCCCTCAGGATATGGAAACATGCAATTCAGAAACCTAAATCACAAATAACAAAGGAGAGACAGGAGATCCTTAGGGCGTGCCAACTTGCACGGGGGCAAACACCCCCGGTGCTCCATGAAACAACAAGCGGCAAGAGCGGTCTGTGAGGAAGGATCGGACCCTGGCTACCAGGTATCTGGGAGTGCCCTGGGCCCGAAGTTTGGCGCTTGAGAGATTAGAGGAAACATTATCGAAGCCCCCCTTTATGTCTAGGAAGAATATGGGGGCCTTGGAGGAAGGATTTTGTCGTGCCCTAACTTCCTGAACGAGCGCAGTCGCGGCACCGAAGGTTGAAAGGTAAGCT
Organism: Tuber brumale; assembly: GCA_014065205.1. NCBI lineage: Eukaryota > Fungi > Ascomycota > Pezizomycetes > Pezizales > Tuberaceae > Tuber > Tuber brumale. Next base: position 160,043 of record JACCEG010000115.1, on the reverse strand, counting down.
AGCGAGCCACCTTGGTTTGGGTTGAGCAGCCCTAGCTCACGGGCAATGAGGGAGAGTCGGGTAGCCACTACTCTTTCCCGTATTTTCGAAAATATCTCTAGTAGGATGATGATCCTGAATGAAGCAGGAGGAGAGTAGTCCTCTTTGCCTGCTTTTGGTAGGACAATTCCGTTGGCCATCTTGACGCTCTTTGGGTAGTGTCCATAGGCAAGAAGTGGGGCGAGTAGAGATGTGAGGAGGGAAGGGTTTAGGGCATGTACTTTTTTCCATACCCCATATGGGACCTGGTCTAGGCCAGGGGCCGATTTGTGGGAAGATCTCGCAAGGCCAGAGATCTCCTCAGCCGCTAGTGGAGGGTGGTCAGGGTCGAAGCGAGGGTAGGCGACCAACTGTGACAGGATTTTAGGGGGGAAAAAGTGGGCTAGCAGAACCTCGTTAATCTGTGATGGGGAGTTTACATCAGCAAGGTCAGGAAATTGCTCTTCTTCTCTTCCCATGGTGGCTTTCTTGGCCTTCCAGACCGTCTGTAGCGTAACTGCTGCCAGGAAGTCTTTCCAGTAGTTGGCTTGGGCTTTCTTAATCGCCTTGAAGTACCGATTCCGGTGGGTTGTTAGTTCGTCCAAGAATGTCGGGGTGGGTTCTTTCTGGTGCACGCGTGAGGCACGGTGGTGGGCTAGTCTGAAGTGGGTTATTTCCATACTCCTCCAGGGTTTTCAATGGATCAAGATGTTCTTAGTCGGGGTGTAAGATTTGAGAAGAGTGCTGTGAGTGTGCATGTGTCTTTCTAACCAGTTGTCTAGATCGAGGTCGGTTGGGTGGGGATGCGGGGGCAGAAACTTTAATTCTTTCAACTTTTCCATAGTGACTTCCCAGTCCGTCTTGCCCCAGTATGATGATGAAGGAGCCATTCTCATGAGGGGTGCAGTAAATGTGATAGCTATAGGGTGGTGGTCTGAGCCCGTTGCCGGGAGGGGGGTTGACCACGAATGCAGAAAGCAGGTGATGGGGGCCTTCGTGAAGGCCAGGTCTATAACCCCTGGTCTCGTGTTGTGGTCGAATGGGAACCTAGTGTAGGCCCCTGGGGTATTAGAGAGCTGAAAGCCACAGTCTACTGCTAGCTCGAAGTAGGGATTGGAGGTGGGGAACTCGTTTGAGGAAATCGTCCTTAGGGGGTCGGCCTGCGGGTGGTGGATGTTTCAGTCCCGAGGCACCAGTGTGGGGTAGGAGTTTTGGGGGAAGCAGGTAATTGGGTCGACCGTTCTGTTTCCCAAGGAAGTGGCAACTGTGGAGTATAGGTTACTGGCCCTGAATCGTGAGTGATTAGAGTCAAAAAGCCCTAGGGGGGAGTACACATCAATGGCTATAAAATCAGGCCTATCAAAAAAGCAAGGTAGTACTGAAAACACATTCAATAAATCCAAGTAACCATAGGTGGCCACCTCGGGACTGGTTCCTTGTTCAAATGGCGGAGCAAATAATTTAAAGGTAGCAAATGTGGGAAGCCTATTTTTGTAAATGGGTGGGTCTTGCAGTAAAACTATCTGGGGGGGGGCTTTTAGTGAACGAAAGCTATTAAATAATGAAAGAAACACATCCCAGCTTCCCAGGCAGTTATGTTGAACAAAGAAAAGTTGCTTAGGAGAGGATGGGGGAGGTGGCCCAATGGGCGAGGTGCAGGGAGAATCCTCCACCTTTAGGCACCTGTAATGGGGTCTTCAGAGGAGAACGCGTCAGCCGACGGGGGGGGCGGCCAACTCGTTTGGGTATTGGTGCTGGGAAAAGGTCGATGGAGAGTGCGCAAGATGTCGATTGCCGAGGGGTCTCTTCCGCGCTTGTGTCAGTTTGTTTGCCTTTCCCCTTAGGGGTAGCAGGTCCGGAATCATCGCAATCCATATCCATGTGTTCACCATCCGGCTGAGGGGGTAGATCATCACTCGCTGGTGGCTTGGGTCGGGAAGGGCAGGCATTGTTAGTTGCCGAGTGGTCCCCTGCGCCATTGCAGCATTTGAGGGGAGAGGTAATGCAGCAGGCAGCCACCGCTTTGAGGTGTCCATCTTTCGGGCAGGTTGGGTTTGTGCACCGGTGGGCCGACTGGGGGTGGGACCCCGAGCAGAGTGGGCAAACTGAGGTGTTCTCTTTGCACATGGGCGAGGGGTGTCCGAACTTCCCGCATTTTCGGCAATGCTTGTAGCGGCTCTTAGAGTGGCACACGTCTACTTTATGCGGCTTGGGGCTGAGGGAAATGGACCTCCCTATCTTCACAATGTCGGTAGGGGGAACTGACACTACGATAGAGGTAGAGTTCTTGGTTGCCCTTATTTCAGGGTTCGGCTGTAGGTATCTTGCAGAGAAGATTGTCACTCATGTCACATTTACAATAGAATTCTCTAGTTCGGAGCGAAGTTCTTCTTGGTCCTGTGGGAGGAAAGGGATTGGTAGTCCGTGGATGGCTAGTTGGACCTCGTTTGCTGCAGGCCTGAAGGGCCTGAATGGGTGGTCCCCAACCTGGACAGCCTTGTTAAATCTCGCCGTAAGGGCATTGTAGTAGGGGGAGCAGGCTGATGCAGGACTTTGGAGTGAGCGGGCCGTGAGTGTGAGGGCACCTCGGGCGTTAACCGAGGCACTGAAGTATAGGGGGTATTGGCAGTTTGCCTCCCTGAGGACTTGTGCAGCTATATCCAGGGCTGTTGCTGCTATCCTTAATGTTTCAGTGTGGAGCCAGGGGGTCTCTCGGGGCTCGAAGAATCTTCTGTCTGGCGCTGGTAGGGGTGGTGGCCCTCTAACTGAGAGGCCCTCATCCCTAGACCCTGTGACTTGGGCGGCAGAGACGGAAGCCTGACTTCCTTCTTTCGTCATTTTAGACTTCCTTCCCCCTGTCTGCTCCTGCGGGGTGGCAGCCTGGGCATAGGTCAATGGTTTGGGTTTTGCCTTGCTGTGGGCATTGTTGAGTGATGGTTCTAGATGACCAGGGGTAAAGGAGTAGTTGCTGTACTTCCCTTCACAGAAGGGCTGGCCTCCCAGGAGCACGGGTATTTCACAGAGTAGGCTTTTGGATCACTGCACCACCTTTCGGTGTAAGTATCGTAGCGAGGGATGTCAGAGTCGAAATTGTCTGTGGGGCTGGTTGTTGGGGCTGTGGGGGCAGTGAAATTCTTCGCCTGCTGTTTGATTTGTTTCCCCATCTGGGGCTGTTCCTGGGCCATGGATAGCTTACCAGAGAGGGAGGCTGCCACACGAGACGAGAGGTCGGCCACAGTGGCTTGGATACAGGTGAGAGAAGGGCCTGTACTGGCCTGGGCTTGTTGTGATGGGGAGGCAGGGGTTTCCATTTTGGTTTCGAGGAAGCCTATTCTGGAGTGGAAGGCTGCAATTCCTTCAAGTGCAGCCATGAGCAGGGGCAGGATCGACGCTTCTCCTGTCGAAAGGTTCCTGAGATCCGCATCCCAGAGTCTGGGGAAGACGTCTCTGTTGGTGGCTAGGTTGGATGTGGTGTGGTTGTACATCTCCCTGAGGAGGGGAAGGTTTGGATCAAGGGGACCTACAGAAGATGACCTTGAGACATTCTGGGGGGGGGGAAGAGTGTATTGGGGCAGCTGGTGCCAGTTGGGGTGCAGTGGGGACTTGAGGGGACCTCCCAGCATAGGGAGGGGAGCGGTCTGAGGTGCGGGACTCTGGGCGCGAGGCCCCGCCACTGTTGTGAGCCATAGCAAAAGCTGTGAGTCAAGTAAGGGGTGGGGTCACTTATAGAGTGAAGCCTAAGCGAGAGGTGAAAATTGGTATGTCGAGCTGGTTGCCACTCAAAAACTTGGAGTTTAGGGATAACCGAAAGGGGTAATTTTTCCTGCGAGAGGTGAATAGAGCGCGGGGAGGGTGTTTCGCTCATTATTATTATTATTATTATTATATCTCGTTACCCTTATGGAGCCGCACCGGCTATGAAGCTAACTAACATACAATAGTCTTTACACCACACAAGGGGGCTAGTCTGATATCCCATCTCATATGGAAAGGTAGTAACGTTCGTTTGGGCCAGCTCATGACCCATAATGACAAAAGGAAATCCTCCCAGCTGCCAAATGCCTAACAAATATAGGAAAACGTAAGTAATTACCCTAGACAGCCCTGTGCCTTCCCTCAGTTGCCGCTTGGTGGGCCTTGAGGTATGTGGGATATTTCTTAGAAGTAGCCTAGTGGGAGTCGCCACAGTTGACGCATTTGATGGTGGGTTCCAAACATGCTTTGCCCTTGGTAGGACAATCTGATCTGCCACAGTTGTAGAGGTGTGCTGGGTGTTCCATGGAGCAGATGCTGTAATGTTGGGTACTGGTACAGTGAGATGAGTGGTGGCCAAAGGCCAGGCATTTGGTGCATTAGGTGTCAGGTCCAAAGGACAAGTAGCGTTGCACTTTGAACTTCTTCCCAAGTAGTGAGAGGCCTCTACTGAGGTCTTTATCTGTAGAGTCCTTGCCGGCAATAGTGAGGACCATAGCTGATGCGTCTTTGTCCAGCCGTTGGACTGAGGTGGTAAGCCATGTAGGAGGGCATAGGCGGTGGGTGCCTGGGTTGAACTCTTCAATTTCAGACTGAATAGTGGAAAAGGTGGAGGAAGTGGGGATGCCGTGGAGGATGACCTTGTGCCAGATTTCATCTTTTCTGAGGCTAATGGCTGCTGGGATGGTGGCTCTGATTGCTTTCTCAACGGCAGAACAATGCGCTTCAAGGACAGAGGTAGAAAGTGTGTTATCCTTGGTAAGGAGGAGGACATGGTGGTTGGTGGTGAATTCAATTGTTGCAATAAGAGGTTTCTTTGCTGCATTGTTGATTGCATCGCAAATGGTGAGGGGGTGGGTGGTATCAGGTAGGATGGAGCCATCTCTTTCAATGACAATGGTGCGGTCGCGTTTAGTCAAAACAGCTAGGGTGGAAGTTTTGGCTTGTAGAGTAGCAGAGGGTTTGGCGGGGACTGGGCTGGCAGCGTTTTGGGCCGAGGTTTGTTGTGGTGAAGCAGCGTGTAAGGTAGTTTGTTGTGGTGGAGGGGGTTGTTAGTACCGCAGTTGGTACTGCAGCTGTTCAACCTGAGAGGTGAGGTGCACAACTAGATCTTGAAGTGTTTGGACATCTATAATATGGCATTTTTGAATCACCATGAGCTGTGTCTGCAGGGCCTGGAAGCCTTCTTCAAGATGTGGAATACGAAGTGAAATGCCAAGGTTGGTGTTGGAGATGCCTTCAGCCAAAAGCCTGGGTGAAAATGTAGAGACGGAAGGGTATTCTTCTCTAGAGGTGGTAGAGGCGGGAGCAGGCACAGTCTGGACTGGGGAGCCCGGGTCTTCTTCCATGCATGTGTCCTCAGGCCAGGCTGGGTTAGGAGGTGGAATTGGTGGGTTGAAGGGGGCTGCAAAGGGGTTTGCACCAGCCCTGCCTCTGCCCCTATGTCTATTAGACATCAGAGGGTTGGGAACTGGGACTCAGTTGATAAAGGTGATAAAGCACAAATGAGGGGGGATGATTTGTGGTTGAAAAGTCTTTAAAGTGAAGGGGTGAAGCGGTAAGGAATGGTTGTCAACCAATGAGGTGAAAGCAGGGCAAGAAATCTGTTGTGGTTTTTTCTTTCACCCTGGTTGTAACGGCAACGGAGTCCCTCTTTCACTCATGACTCCCTATATATTGATTCTTATTTTCGAGCCCACGAGTCTATAGTGGGGTCCCTTCACTTGGAGCCAACTGGCTTTGATCTTGAAAGTAGAGACTTGCTTAGCGCCGCTTTGATCATTTTAAGCTTTGACTGCCGTAGTTGTACACAGACTACCTAATCCCCATAGTGGTCGGTACCTCATACACCCCAGCCAAAGGGGATTCCCTTTTCAATTCTAATCCGGATAGATGCTGACTACTCAAACGCTATCGCCGTTGGTACCTATGAACTGACCTAGGTCAGTTCCTTATCATCCCCCTGTTCCAAGATCTTATTTAGACTCCGTTGCCGTTACAACCATAGTGAAAGAAAAAAACCACACCAAATATCTTGCCGATCTTTCACCTCATTGGTTGACAACCATTCCTCACCGCTTCACCCCTTCACTTTAAAGACTTTTCACCCACAAATCATCCCCCCTCATTTATGTTTTATCACCTTTGTCAACTGAGCCCCATTTCCCAACCCTCTGATGTCTAATAGATGTAGGGGCAGAGGGAGGGGTGGTGCAAACCCCTTTGCAGCCCCCTTCAACCTGCCCATCCCACCTCCCAACCCAGCCTCACCTGAGGACACACGCATGGAAGAAGACCTAGGCTCCTCAGTCCAGACTGTGCCTGCTCCCGCCTCTACCACCTCTACAAAAGAATACCCTTCCATCCCTACATTGTCACCAAGACCTTTGGCTGAAGGCATCTCCAACACCAACCTTGGCATTTCACTTCGCACTCAACATCTTGAAGAAGGCTTCCAGGCCTTGAAGAAACACCTCATGGTGATTCAAGAATGCCATATTACAGATGTCCAAACACTTCAAGATCAAGTTGCGCACCTCACCTTCCAAGTTGAACACCTGCAGTACCAGCTTCTCTACCAACAACCCACCCCACCACAACAAACTACCTTGCACGCTCCTCTACCACAACAAACCTGCGCCCAAAAAGCTGCCAGAGCAGTCCCAGCCAAACCCTCTACTACTCCACTAGCCAAAACTTCTACCCTAACTGTTTTGACTAAACGCGACCGTACCATTGTCATTGAAACAGATGGCTCCATCCTACCTGATACCACCAACCCCCTCACCATCCGCGATGCAATCAACAATGCAATAAAGATACCTCTTATTGCAACAATCGAATTCACCACCAACCACCATGTTTTCCTCCTTACCAAGGATAACATACCTGCCACCTCTGTCCTCAAAGTGCATCGTTCTGCCACTGAGGAAGCAATCAGAGCCACCATCCCAGCAGCTATTGGCCTCAGAAAAGATGAAATCTGGCACAAGGTCATCCTCCATGGCGTCCCCACTTCCTCCACCTTTTCCACCATTCAGTCTGAAATTGAAGAGTTCAACCCAGGCACCCACCTCCCACGCACTCCTAGATGGCTCACCACCCCAGCCCAATGTCAGGACAAAGAAGCATCAGCTATGGTCCTCACTATTGCCGGCAAAGACTCCACAGATAAAGCCCTCAGCAGAGGCCTCTCACTACTTGGGAAGAAGTTCAAAGTGCAACGCTACTTGTCCTTTGGACCTGACATCCAATGCACCAAATGCCTGGCCTTTGGCCACCACCCCTCTCAGTGTACCGGTACCCAGCATTGCAGCATCTGCTCCATGGAACATCCAGCACACCTCCACACCTGCGGCAGATCAGATTGNACCTCCACAATTGCGGCAGATCAGATTGTCCTAGCAAGGGCAAAGCATGTTTGCCTACCACCATCAAATACGTCAACTGTGGCGACTCTCACCAGGCTAATTCTAAGGAATTTCCCACATACCTCTAAGCACACCAAGCGGCAACTGAAAGAAGGAACAGGGCTGCTTAGGGATATTACTTTTGTTTCCTATATTTGTTAGGCATCTGGCGGCTTGGAGGATTTCCTTTTGTCATTATGGCTCATGAGCTGGCCCACTCGAACGTTGCTACCTTTCTATATGAGACGGGATATCTGACTGGCACCCTTGCGTGGTGTAATTTTTGTATATTAGTTAGCTTCATAGCCGCTGTGGCTCCATAAGCGTAATGAGATATAATAATTATAATAATAATAAGATCTTATTTGTTCAGTCTAGTTGCTGGATGGTCGTAACTCTGAGTAGCAATTTAGGCTTTATAATAGCCAATCTTGTACAACAAGTTCCCATTTTCATCGGTCTTGAACTGCCTGTTGCTGCCGATATATGGGCATCTTCCTATCTGATATGTGTAGTTTTTCTTCCTACAATGTGTACAATCTCCAGCTCAACTCCACATGTCTATCACACTTTGCAGGATACCGGTATGGACCTTGTCAAAGTTTGTGCAGGTTGTCTTTGCCACACATCCCAACTTCTTCCTCACCTTCTTGGCTCATTGTCTCTTTTCCGCTTCTATATTGCATCTCTCCCACCCTTGCCACAAGGCTTGCTATCTCTTTATCACTTCAGTTTAGAGTTCTGTGGGTCTTCTCTTTTATCGGAAGAAACTATTTTTGGCTTAGGTAATTGGTTTCTTGCCTGCCTTTTCCTAGCGAGAAGTACTTCTTCTGATCAATCACCTAGCCTAAGGGCTTCTTCCCATTCTTGATCTGTCACCTATTACAAGACCAACAACCTGCAGATAATGTATTTTGGAAGTTTGGATTTGACTTCCTCCCTCCAGAGTTCTCTGGTTATATGCGCCCTGATGTTTAGGTTGTGCATGATTATGAGGTAATGTTCGATACTACCCTCATACTTGATCATCTTCATTTCTTGAAGTGCATGTCTTCCGGCTTCCACCAGGGTGAATTGTTTGATCATCTCTTGTTCTCAGAGAGTCTAGTAACCAATTCTGTCTCCTGGGTTCTCCATTGAAGCATGTCTATAGCCTTCCTATACCAAATAGTGTATGGAAGAACTATGTCTCCCTTTGTACTGATCAGCATGTATATAACTCATTCTCGGGCATTATCCCAAATGCACAGATTTTTGTTGAAATAGTCTGTGCATTGTATAATCCAGACATATATGTCTTGTGTGGATTTGTCCTCAAAAAAGTGCGGGTGGCTCTGATGGCCACTCCATGTGAAGTGCCATCGTATTGGCAAGTGATTCTGCCATACCAGACTGTTCTGACATCTGTCCTCACCTGACATGGCTTGGACTTCCTCTCCTTCTTCCTTTTTCATCATCATCGTCATCATCATCACTAGCATCTCCTGGATCACCTCATTGGGCGACTGAGGAGAATGCATCACCTGCTTCCTTGCCTTTCTCCTGTTCCCTTTGGGTAGGCTAAGTGTTGTAATCTTTATTATTCTCCTCCTTAAGTGTGGGTAAGGGTGCTGGTCTGGCAGCTTCTTGACCTGGTACTGCAGCCAGTATCTTATTTATCGACAATGTTAATATTTTTAGTCCATTATTCATCTCCTTGCAAACCTGCCGTTGCTTTTTTTTTGGAGATTGCAGATCTCCATTTGTCGGGTTGTGTGATCCAAATGCCATTGCCCTAGGCCATGGTTGACATCCTTTTCAGGATTGATGCTCTGATATTGGAATTCTAAGAATTCAGTTCTTAGGCTGGTAACCATTTGCTCCGGTGTTTGATCTCAGGCTAATGCCTCCTGGCTTCATTGCCAGAGAGTTTCATGTAACCTCGTGGTTACCTCTTCATGTTCTTGTTAATACTTGTCTTCTGCATCTATTTTCTTTGCCACTTCCCGTAGCATCTCTCATACTGGATATCCTTAACCTCCTGTTCCACACCTACTAACTGCATTAACAAGATTGCAATGTCATTGTTATAGACATCTTGTCCATCTGTGATACGCTGTTGAACCTCAAGTAGTTTCAAGGTATTGTCTTGAGTGGTACCCTTCAAATGTTCAAAGGCAATATTGGCTGGGTTGTGTGAGGCATCTATATCTTGCCTTATTCGACTCAAAGTTATACACAGATAGCTAGCTAACTTGACTGGATTCGCTATATGATCTCCTAATTTTGGCATAGAGGACCACGATATCCGATGTCTGCTTGTGACACTAGATGGTCAGTGAGAGAGGGGCAGTACTTCTCCGGTCTAGAAATGTAGCCCTAGCAGTGTTGACATGGATGGACTCCGTATGACCGAATCATCAGTCCCATCATATCCTGTCAGGTGTCCATAGGCTCTTCTGCCATTATCTTCTGTCTTAGATCTTGTAGTATCTCAGCCATTGTTACCTTTTCCAGAGAGGCTTATTGTTCCAATAGCCCTAGATGAGTGATCACCAGTACTTCATGTCAGAGTTCTCAGTATTCCTTAAACGGCTGAAGGAACCGTATGTATAGTATGCAATGTCTGAGATGTTCTACAGGTGAGGCTAAAACAGAGTTCAGGCAATTTGATTCTGGGTTCAGGACTTGAATTTCCCTTTGCGCGGTTTAAAATATACTTGTAGTACATATATGTATTTTAGGCCTAAGCCGAAAGAGAAGGTTTTCTTTAGTTTATGGTACCTAGTTCCTTATTCTCAGAGTACTGAGTACTCCATGCGATGTTATCTTTCAACTTCAATAAACTAAACCTGAAATTCGAACCATATCAGGTATGATATATGCGATTAAATTGATCCCTATTTGAGATCCCGAAAGGTATTGTAAAAGACTGGGGTTCTTGTGTAAACTCTTCTTCAATCTCGAATAAGTCAATGTCGAAAGATTCCGCGAATGTATGAATGTAAATAGGACAGTGATGTACTTCCAAATGTAATCGTAGCATGAGCTGAGGGTGGAGTTTGAAGTGAACTTGTAGTTCATATATTGAGCCTTGGTAATAGGAGAACTATCAATATACGGTTAGACACAAGACGAACTCTGGTATATAATGGAGGGACATAAGCCAAATCTTTGATCAGACAATCTGTCGAGAAAGGCTCGTCTCAATAAAATAGGTAAGGTAAAGATTTCAAGTGTGAAACAAAATTATATTAAGAAGGTTTCTGCTCCATTGCTTGATAATATCTGTAAAGCTTGCGAGGCACTGTGATATTTATATCCCACATTTGAGTATTCGCAGACTACTTCTAACTACTATACCTCCGAAGTATCCTTCTAGACATAATATGCAAAGTCTAGAATCTTATAAGTGTGAGCACCATTTAATCCTGAAACTTATCACACCCTTATCATGTTTACGGAATAGTATTCCTTTATTGAGATGACTGCACTATTTGTTATACTAAACAGCAGCCTCCAACTTAGTTTCATGCATAGACTGTTGTAGTACTATTGTCTTATTGACTATCATTCCAGTAGTGTCTTTAGTCATGAAGTGATCAGTTCCATGCTGTGCCACTTAGTGCCAATGCCAAGTCCTAGCCCAATGTGTTGGCTTTTAAGGGTCTCTGACTTATCTCGGTCTTCCTATCTGAACATGCTTCCCCTTGGTCCACTAGCCTCTGTGAAGGGGTCCTATTACTAGGACCAATCAACATACAGCAGATCTCAGAAGGGTAAGGGTGGATTCAGTATGTCTTCCATAGTCTCTCCTACTGGGATATCCTCTTAGAGTATTTTACGGAAAACGTCTCGTCACCTTCAACTAATAGTTTAGGAAGCTTAATGTTGAAGCCTACTATTTCAATGTGCATCCCATTGCTTTCTTCCATTCCACTTCCCAGACATCACCAAATGTACTCGCTAATATATGCCGCAAACAGCATACGGTCAGATGGATGGTAGCGACATATATGGTATTATAAAATCTTTTTCATTGATAAGACATTTGTAGTTATAGGATGCAGCTCTCGACATCTCGCGAATGACGTTCAGGCCCCATCACATGGCCGGAGCGGGGTGTTGGGCCTTCACTATATCAAGGGTCTGTGCATAGTTACCCTACCGTGAGTCTGTGCACTTGTCTCAGATTTCCATATGCCTAACCACTGTGCCACAAAGACTCTGTCTGAATCTGTGATCAACCTTATTACCAAGTTAAAACCTCATCAGAGAATACCACCTCTATAACAGCCTGGAACGGCATGAACATTAGTGTTGGGTAGGTGTTCTGAATACTGTTGAGAGGCTGGTGTCGAGTGCATTTAGCTGTAAATGTCTCGAAGGCTGCACTGCAAGAGTTCTGTAGAGATCAGGCCTCAAAATCAGGACTAAGTTCAAACTTCACTAAAGAATATCATCTCTATAATAGCCTGTACTCCCATGATTATTGGTATCCAGTAGATGTTTCTTCTACTGTTGAAGAGCAGGTGACAGTTATGTGAAGGTCCCCAAGTGCCAGATGCTGCATTTGACGGAATTTGCAGGAATCTGTCGTCAAACCAGCACTAAGTCAAAACCTGACTGAAGCCTTATCAGGCCATATCACTATGTGTATTCACACCAATTCGACATTCTCTCCACTGTTGAAAAGCCACTGTTGAGTACACATATGTGCCTATGTACCAGATACTGCATCCTAAAGACCTTGTAGGGATCTGGCATCAAAATTACAACTAAGTGAAAATCTCACCAAAGACTTGCTAGGCTGTTTTACCATGGGTATTTGTCCAGGGTAGACATTCTCTGCACTTTTGGGAAGCTGGCATCAGGTATATACTGGTGCCAATGTGCCAGATACTGTCTTGCAATGACTCTGTAGGAACCTGAGGTCATGGTCAGTACTATGTCAAAACTTCGCCTTTGAATACCATCTCTATAATAGCATGCAACTCCATTCATACTACCGTCAAGTACATATTCTTGGTACTGTTGGAATGCTGGCATCAAGTATGCCTAGGTACCAAAATACCAGATATTGTCTTACAAGCACTTTGTCGCAATCTGGCATAAAGCTCAGTTCTAAGTCCCAACCTTACCGAAGACTGACCAGACCATATCTCTGCGGTAGTCTTAATGTATAGATGTACCTTGACTTATCCAACGGCCGGTATTGAGTCTGTCTTGATGCCAAAGTACCACATACTGCATCACCAAGGCTTCATAGGGATCTGGCGTCAAACTCATTACTTAGTCAAACCTTTGCCAGAGAATATAACCTGTATAACAGCCTGCAACTCCACAGGTACTATTGCCAAGTAGATGTTCTTTGTACTGCTGGAAAGCAGGTATTATGTGAATCTAGGTATCAAAGTACCAGATGCTGTATCCCAAGCGCCCTGTAGGGATCTGGCAACAAATATAACAGTAAGTCAAAACCTCACTAAAGACCCAGTAGTCCATACCACGATGGGTATTCATGCCGAGTGAACGTACTTTGCACAGTTGGAAAGCTGGCATCACATAGGTCTAGGTGCCAAAGTGCTAGAAGCTGCCATAAAAGGGCCCTATAGGAATTTAGCATCAAAGTCAGCACTAAGTCAAAGGCTTTCCAAAGACTTGCCAGGCCGTAACCCCAAGGATATTTGCACTAAGTGGATGGTCATTACACCGTTAGAAAGCCGGAATTGAGCACCTTTAGGTACCAAAGTATCATATACTATACCTAGAAGATTCTGTAGGAATCTAGTATCAAAATCAGCACTTAGTCAATTGTAAAAGTAAGAGAAGATATTGTGTGGTTGTAAGATTCTGAGCTAAAGAATGTGCCAGGAAATGAACCACACCTGGCCTGGCTCAAGTTACCATCAGTAGAACTCAATTATCACTCGCTTTTACAGTGTGAACTCAGAGCATTTTCACTCAACCATTTTTCTAGAACACAAAATAGATTTCCTGCTGTGTCTGCTATTTTTGCTGCTATATAAAGGTTAGATTTCTTGCAGCAAGGGCAATTCTAGTGCTTACTAAGTCTAGGGTAGTATCAGATCTTTGTGGTTCCAGTCATGCTAGTATGACCTCTTGGCAACCATAACCTGATTCAGAAATAGGACTTGCCAAGTCTCTTCCTAGGATGTGTTCCTGATACCCCAGATATCTCTTGTTACCACCAGATGGGCCACACATCCCCTGTTACTACCAGACACCCCTGATATTCCCTGTTACCACTGGACGTACCTGACATATCGGCAACATCCATGGTGCCTTCAGATTTATAGGATGTACTGAATAGGTCCATGGTGCTCCCTGATTAATAGGACACACTGGACACAATTGACACCTACCCATTGTCCTGACATCGCACCTGCACATCTGATGGAGCTATATGTTTTGCTGATCTCTGTCTAATAAGTTTTCATCTGGTCACTGGGCAACTTAGTATCTTACTATTACCATAACATCCTCCTACAACTATGACCCCACCACATACCTGAAGAGTCAGAGAAGACCACAATACAAAAGTTTATGCTATATGAAAGTACACTGATATGACCTATTATAGAATTTTTAAGCTTATGAATGTTTCTAACTCAACTGTTTCTATCCTGATCAAAAAGTCTGAAAATCATAGTAGCAATACTCTTGATGCTCCTAGAGCTAGCAAACTAACCAAAATTACTGATGCTAAAAGCCCAGTAGTTCTTGATATTATCGATGCTAAGCCTCATTCAGTATTAAGGGATATTATCCTGGAGGCTAATGTTGGTCTTGAAAAAGGAGACTATCAATAACTTTTTTGAAGAAGCTAGTTTTGAGCTCAAAATACCTAGAAAAAAGCCTTTTTGAAGTAAAGTGCAAAAGGATAAAAGAACAGAGTTTGCTAGGATGAGAAGGAACTAGACAAGAGCTTGTAAGTTGGTGGTTTTTATTGACAAAGCTACTATTGAATATGATATAAATCCTACAGGAAGATAAGTCAGACTTAGAGCTGGTAATGAGCTAGAAGAAAAATGCATAAAACCAAGTTTTGAGTTTGGAAGAACTAATATTGGAATCTATGCTGCAATTATATATTAAAGAATAACTGAGTTAATTCTCATCAGGAAGATGACTGAGGAGGAAAAGGCTAGTAAAAAGGACAGATTTGGGCTCAATGCTTATCAATATGCCACTGAGATTCACCAGCCTTACCTTATCCTCTTTATATAGAAGATAAACAGAGTCCCAAAAATCATCTATATGGCTGTTGATAATGCCTCATAGCATGGTGAAGAAGAAAACAAAAAATTGCATGAGCACTGTAAATATCAAAGATTGGCTCAGCCTTCCAACTTACCAGTTCTCAATCTAATTGAGAATGCCTAGACACTTCCCAAAAACACCCTTAAAAAGAAATTCTCCAAGCTTGAGAGAAGGCATCCCAGTGCTGCTAAATTATTCCAGGCAGCAAAGGAGGAGTAAGATCTTATCCCCCAAGAGACCTTGGATGTGTGGATTGAAAGGATAAAAAGCCTTCAAGCTGTACTGGATGCAAATAGAGGTCATACAAAATGGTAGTATTGTTTTTTTGTTAATTTTTATTTCTACTTTTATCAATCTTTTAATTGAAATTGTTCTCTTAGACAGGGGTTATGAAATCTACTATTTGGTGTGGTTGTCTGGTTGCCGGGAACCGTATGGAAACTTATTAGACAGAACTGTACATAATAGATGGAAGTAAAAATCGAGCACAAAAAATCAAGAAATCTCGGGAATCTCACAACTGACAAGGCAAAATACAGGGCAGTGGAGGAATTTAAAATCCCGGAGCATTGGCACCTTAACCATTGTCCAAGCCAGAAGTTACTGCTACCATTAAAAGACTTCCAAGTCCCAAGTCCCTAATAGCCCGGTTCTCCGTCGAACTTTACAGACCCGGATCTAGAACAACACATGAATCCCATGTTGTGTCTGCCCAGTGCTGGTCTGGGTTCTTGGGGACTCTGACTTGCCAATCTGCTACCGGTATTTTGGGCAACTCAGCGCTTCATTGCAATGCCAGGGCTACCTGGAGAACTCGAATTTTACTTCCACACCCGAGTTTCAATTGTTGAGTTGATACCAGTGTATTAAGAATACCGGTACCGCACTAGGGTTCATGGAGGTTCGCTTGCTGATTAAGAGTGTGGGAAGCGCTGGCACGTTCTTCAAGCTTCTAGAAAATTCCAGCCCTATGCAACGAAAGAGCTGCTCCGAGCCTCCTGGCAAAACCCGCACCTCTTTCAGCGGCTCTAAGCACGCCACCCTTTCATCGTTCCCCAGCAAATCCTCTTGTCTAACCCAGCCAAGATCGCGGAAACCTTATAGCCGAAACATGCCTTCCTCTGCAGTGCTCGCCGAACAGGGCCTGAACGCTTTGAATTCCCAGGATTACTCTCAGGCAATTGATCTATATACTCAGGCTCTGCAACAAACACCCGGGTCCCCTGATTATTACATCAAACGCTCCACAGCCTATCAACGTTCCTCCGATTACACCAATGCTCTTAAGGATGCAGAAATAGCTGTGGTTCTGGGCTACAGACGCGGAAAGAGAGAGCTCATCAGCGGTGCTCAACTTCGGAGAGGGGTTTCCTTATTTATGGAAAAGAGGTTCGGTGATGCCGCGTTCTGCATTGCAGAAGCGGAGAAAAAGGTTTCTGGGGAAAAAGAAAAGAATCTTATCGGCATCTGGAAAAACAAGATTGAGATACAGCTTTCTAAGCTCGACGATGATGATCCTGCGCGGGAGGTAACTGTCTCCGAGGTTCCTGACGCTGAGGTGCCAATACCGCGAAAACAAAAAGAACCTGCACCTGTGAGCCTCTCCGGGGACGATAAGGTTGCATCTGACACCGTCCCGCCGCCACCTGTAACAGGAGTTAGCACTCCCGCAAGCAGGATTCGCCACGAATGGTATCAGACAGCCTCTCAGGTAGTCCTCACCATCTATGTCAAGGGCGTCCCTACAGATAAGGCCACAGTAGAGATTAATAGCGAGTCTGTAAGTGGGGGCCCTGATCTCACCGACTAAGATGTTTTCTGACCATCAAAGGTCTCGGTCGCTTTCCCGTTGGTCACTGGAAGTGAATGGACGTTCGACGTCAGCCCTCTCTTTGACAAGATAGATCCTTTGACTTCTGGCTTTTCGATCCTTGCAACGAAAATTGAGATTAAGCTTGTGAAAGCCCATCAAGGCCGTAAATGGAGCGGTCTCGAGGCGCCAGAGTGTGCAAGTGCACCAGGAGCAGGCGAGGCCAACGTGGGTATGGCAGGTGAACCAAAGGCTGTCTTTCCTGTATACCCAACGTCTTCAAAGAAAGGCCCCAAGGATTGGGATAAAGTTGCTAAAGATCTCACTGCTCGTCCCAAAAAGGACAAGAAAGGGAAAGGAACTGCCGATGACAAGGGCGAGGACGATCCCGAGGGTGCAGAATACGATAGCGACTACGAGGGTGGAGATCCAGTCAACCATTTCTTCAAGAAATTATATAAGGATGCTGACGAGGACACCAGACGTGCGATGATGAAGAGCTATGTTGAGAGTAACGGTACAGCTCTGAGCACTAACTGGCATGAGGTCGGAAAAGCTAGGGTCGAAACAAGCCCTCCGGGTAGGTGGCGTCCTTAGCATCGAGGACTACATGCTGATTTTAAATTAGATGGAATGGTCGCCAAAAACTGGGATAAGTGAAAAGGGGGCAGGCCATGGTCGAGATGATGGCACGACGGCATCGTAGATGGGGACGGATTTGTAGTTTTCTGAGATTGTCTCTTACTGTCTAAATTCCTGTGGCTTTGAACTACCACCACAATAAAATTGCCGCTCCTTACATACAAGCATCGCAGGGGCATATAATATAGCCACCAGTGGAAGCAACTGAATAGGTTTACCTCCGGGCTAGCACATCGGGATTGTTACTGAAGTGTCACGAGTTTGCGGTGGACAAGGATGTCCCCCAGACAGTATGTCAACACGATCATGGTGTATCAGGTCTTGTATGTCAATAAGAGGTAAGGTGGAACGGGCCTAAGATGGGATCATACCAAGCCAGTTTCGTTCCGTGACCCCGCTATTAAGCACACGGTATGTTGTGCAGGAAAGATAGCTTTCAAGAGCCCTTAGTTCAATTTATGGCAATACCAAGCTTTCAGACCCCAAACCCCAAACCCGACTCTGATTTTCATTTGGATTTGGATTTTGTTGGCTCAGTTTTATACCACGGTGCGAGGCACCCTGAATACAGGTTCCTGGCATGAATGGACCGAACACGCCTTGGCCCAAGGAGCTGAAAGTCCAGTGCCAAGAACACTAGATTATCCCTGTAAGTCCCAACAGTAGTTACAAGGTCTGGCAAGAAGTTATGGAACAGTTATTTGAGGTGATCAGCCAAATACATCTCTGTCTGTTCCCGTTAATCGGTCCCTATCCTTGTAGTATGAAAATTGGTAGAAAGGGAGAAATGTAACAGAAAAGGGAATATATTTCGCATTACTTCAACATGTGCAGGAATTAACCAAAATGTATATTCAGAATTAAATATCAAAAATAAAAATACTAGTACATATGAAAAGTTGAAAAGAATTGAACATTTACCAGTGAGTATGGCTATCAAATTTTACAACAATAGCATATATCTGCTCTAGCATTGAATCTAAAAAAATTAAGAGATGAACTTGTAAGATCTATTATTATACTTTACCATATATATTTGTATACTTAGTATTGGTAACAATACTTCCCTTATTCCAGTTAGCATAATAGATGTTCAACCAATGTCTATATTACAATTGTCCAAGACCTATATCTTCTATCTTATAATATCTACTGATCTCTTAGTTCAATACTATTTTGTCAGAGTAGACATTACATTATATGTCCATAAAGGTCTTATAACTGCAAGGAGTGTAATAGGTTTTATATTTGTAAAAATATAAAGTCATAAGTAAGAAAAGAACTTAGAATATTTAATCTAATTTGTCTTATACTAGAATTACCAATATTGGTATATGACCAGTCTTTCTGCCTCAACTAACTAAAATGAACTATTATAGACTATGCTACCTCACTAGTACAGTCATGTCTAAATAATAATATGGTCCTATATATCTAAAAGTTGTAGAAGAAGCCTTGCATCTTCTAATAGCAGGTCAAATAGTTATGAGTAGTAATAAGATTATTATGATGTCCAACAAAGTCTTTATGGAGATATTATAATCTATTGTAAATATAATATCTCTTTTTTTGGTTTTTTTTTTTGTCTTGATATATTCTATTATTATTTAGGATACAATAATCTGCATGCAGCACTAGCTATAGCATAAAACAATCCCCATTACTCACTCTGCCTGGCCCAATATTATCCTCAAGATTTTCTTGCGTGAGCCTAACTGCACATCTCACCTAAACAAAAACCTGTCCCTACATTGCAAGCGAACTCAGAGAATAGGAGAGGCCTAACTAAAAACAAGTAGGAGACCATAGGAGGATAACTATTTGGAACAATACAAAAGAACCAAGTAAAAACAACACAGGATCCCACAAACAACCAAGTCAGGTATATGCACTAGCAGACAGAAACTGTAGAAAGTATCCTCGAAGGTGACACAATCAAGAAAGAGGGCCAACTGTAGGGGCCGGCTGGAAAGGAATAAGCCGTAGTATACTAGCCAGAGAAAGAATAGGGCAGTAGGATGCAAGCTAATCCAAACATCAGGGTAGAAGGAAAACCAAACACAACCTTATCAGCTCTCAGTAATCATGTGTGTGTCTTACCAGGCAGTCCTTAGTAGAGGAAGATAAGTATTTTACACTGTCTCTCATGTAGTCTCTGGTTCTCAGAGAGATAGAGTTACTTAATAGATAAGATACCACGACTTAAGCTGACTATTAGAAGGAGCAAGATCAAGCAGTAGGCCTATTGAAGTATTTTTCCTGTACCGCAAACCATATTCCTGATTATTTGAAGCATTCAAAGCAAGCAGTTACTGACTGTGTGGACAAATCTCACTAAACGAGGTGAGGGGAAGAGAATTAGTAGTAAAAGGGCAGTACTGCAACCTAAGAGGTGGAAAGCCTTAATCTATAAAGAAAGCAAAAGTGGGCAGTAAGGGGAAGATGAGAATGGCTGTCACTCTTAGACCAAAGCCATGATTAGAAGAGAGGAGTAGTTGGTGTCTGTGAGAGTCATGTATAGAGGAATAATTTCAAGTTCAAGGAAAATAGAGGAGACTGAGGATGTTGTAGATATAATATCAAATGATATACTGTATATACAAAGGCTTTGTTAGATATTATAATAACTTTGTTCCTAATCATAATCCTCTGACCTGTCATTACAAGATGCAATACTTCTTGTATCATACCTCTTTCAGACGCATTGTACCATAATACTCCTTGGCAACTTAGAACAATACCAAATATCAACTATTTTGTTTACAAAAAAACATTCTCATAAAAGTACAGTATAAAGATATATGAAAGCATATTAAGAGGCTTTCTGATATTATAAATACTAATAGAAAGTCTTTGGAAATAATCTCCATAGAGTTTCAAGTATGTCTAAATCTAAAACATTTAATAGGTGAAAATAAAACTTGGTATTTCATACCAATTTTTTTATGTTTTTTAATACGCAACAAAAGAAAAAGTTAAATAAGTAAGTAATAGCCAATAGTAGTATAAGTCATATTTGGAGAGATTGAGTTAAATCTCCATATGATAATTTCATGACAAATAAATAAAATATACATGAGTTTAAAGAATTTTGTACCTAATTATAAAACTTTTGTATTTCTAGGTAAATTACAGTTCGGTCTCTATTTTAAAATATAATCAATATGAGTATTAGATATAGGTCTATACTAAAAAGTCAAATTATTCTTATTTTATACAATAGGATATGAGTATGGAATAAATTCTAGAATTTAATCTACATTAATTGTAGTTAATATCAATTGCTAAAAAATAGTTAATAAGATTTAGGCCCTGTTTGGCATGCAAGAAAAGCGGCATTGTTCTTACTTTTATGCTGTTTTTCCACTCTTTTTTTTTTAAAAAAAAAGAGAGGCCTGTTCACGACACATATAAAAATGGCGTTGTTTTAAATGGAGTTGCTCTTTTTTTTAAGGTATTTTTTTTGTAAAACAAACAGGAAATTAGGGTATAATAGAAATATAAAAATAAAATTAATAAAATGACTAATACAATCTTTATGGGAGTGATAATAATTCCAGTAAATGTTTCTATAATTCTTTTCAAAATATTCTGATTGAATCAAGCAGCAATTTACAAATAAATTTCAACAGGCAGATACGATGAATTCTCCAAATAATTCGATCCAATTCAACAGCGACAAATCTCACCATTTCAAACTCGATAGAGGTTTTCTACTGAAGCTAGCAATGGGTGCAATCGAAAAAGTCAGTAGCCATTTTGAAAAGCAAGTTTGTAGAAACTCTACCCTTATTGGCAAAGCGTATATGTTAGAGCTGCTAGATGATAGAACATATCTACGAGGCTTTACGGAGGTTTTTCACACATCTCATGATTGTTGCCGGAAGCTTTATAGCTGGCCGAAAGATAACGGAGGTCTGACTAAAACGAGGAAGATAATAATTGAAGAGCAGGTGGGAATCCTTTTGTGGACCATTGAAAGAGAGGCATCCAATAGGGATGTATGGAAGCGCTTCCAATACCATGGTGACACTGTTAGCAGGTATGAATATTTCTAAATAAAGCTGTATGTAAATTATCATATCTTGTAGTTAATACTAATAAATACTTCAAATTAGATGTGTATGTATAGTAGAGATATTGTATAAAAGCAATCATACTGACAATACGAGGTGCTTGGCTGTTTTTCTTTTTCTTTTTTTCTTTTTATTTATATCATTTTTGTTTCGTATTAAGGAACAACGTCAGATGAGCGCAAGCTATATAGATCTAAACCTCCTTCCCTGCCCCGGCTCAAAAAGGCTGAAGAAAAACCATCTAACTACAAGACCAGTCGGTGTAAAAAACTCCCCCAAACCACAACTGCTACTGTGTACACGAATCCAACACCTCCACAGACGTACGACATAAGAGAAATCCCTGAACCCTAACTGTGAACCAACCAAAACAACTGAAAGGAACCCCCAACAGATGAAAACCCATAAACCGAACCTGAAGGAACACCATATGGCCTAGCTCACTCAGATATACCTGGATCGTCAATCATAGAACCGGCCCTGAGCACTGAAGCGGGTAGATGTACTCTACGCCTGATAGGCTTGGAAACAGTGGCAAGGGAAACAAAAGTAAGAGAAACTCAACAGAAGCGGAAGGAATGCGCGTAGCTGGGCCCAAGGACCCCCCGAGGTCCGCTGGAAATTCAGGCCTGGTTGGGTGGCCAGCAGCTGAAGTGCCGACCAGGAAGAAGTAGTAGTATGGTACCAGCGGGGGGGGGTAGTACTGGTCTGAGATCAGCAGAAAGTGTAGAAGGCAGTAAGATGCCAGCTAACGTGAGGGGGTCGCAGTAGGGTGCTAGCCTGTGGTAGCACTAGGGTGCCAGCCGATCGTACTGAGAGAGTATAGAAGGGGGGTAGACCCCAGTGTTAAAACAACTATCAGAATCGTGTTCATGTCTTGCTAGGTGGCCTCCAGCAAGCCCCAGCTAAAGCCAGCAGTTTTACCATTTCTCGCATGTAGTCCATTGTTCAACGAGAGATAGTGTCATTATAGTGGATGGGATACCATGTGCCGAAGTGATGAACGAGGAAGGAGGATGGTATAATCGACCGATACCTGTTGAGGAGACCCGACACAACTCCCCAGTGTTATTAATGGAGGGATACAGAAATCCATGATAAACTTGTACCACAAACCGTGTTCCCAGCTATCTGAAGTGATGTAAAGAGGGAAACCTGACAGTGCTGATGCTAAGCGAAGCCTAGTAAAAGCGGGGTAAGTGAGGTACCCAGCACCGCAAGATGCTGGAAGAAGAGGATAGGGTATCCCAAGATGATAAACCTCAAAGGGAGAGGGCAGAAAAGTAGAACCCAAAGTCTAGAAATATGGATAGAGATAGCCTACAACCCCCCCGGGGAGGGTGCAGACTGAAAAGTGGGGATAGTTGGATGTAGTGTTGTGTCTATCCCAATTAGGAAATAAATTTCAATCACCAAAGGTGTAGTAGAGACGGAAGATGTAAGGTGCTTGGCTTTAGATATAAATAATTTATACCCATTATTTAGGCTGTATTTTGCTTACATATATATCAGCCAGAAAATAAAAATAAAAAAGAGAAACCATTGCCAAATACTATTTTTTCTGAAAAACACTACTTTTTTTTAAACCCATTTTCAGGAAAAATGCGATTTTCTTTTATACCTGTATGCCAACAGGGCCTTAAGTATTTTCATAGAAATATAGCAGATGCTATGGTACATTATATTTTGTGAAAACTATATTTTCCTCATGGCTTAATAGAGAGATATTCTTTATTCCTTTTGTCCAACTTGAGAAGAAAATAGGTTTATACTTTGATTCTGAATATCAGGTCATAAAATGCTTAGAATAAAGCAATATATAAGTTTTATTGGCTATTCAGAAGTGTAACATCTATTTAGAATTCACATATAATTCAAAAAATACTATTTTATATGAAATTGAGTGAATAAAAACTAGAAATGAAAGTAGTAGTCAAAACAGTAGTCAATTATCCTGTATCTTATAAATTTTTATTTTTAATAATATTAAAACTAAGTCTGATATGTACCGTACAAGTAAGTTTAATTAAATTTTCTACATATGCCTATTGTAATTCATGTAGTGTAATACATCTGAGATGTTTTCATTAAAATTTACCTACAATTAGCAGCCCTATTCTTTATTAGAAATTTGACTAATCTCTTAATTTTATTTCTACTTTGTCTCAATTTTGACAATATATAGATATACCAATAATATTAAAATTTACAAGATCCTCTGTCTCAACTACACTTCTGGTGATTGAAAATGATTTTCTAATTGAGATGAACTCAATACCACACTAAATGATCACCACTTTTCAGTCTGCACCCTCCCAGTGGAGAGGGTGTAGGCTATCACTATCTATCCTTTTGGACTTTGGGTCCACCTCTACTGCCCTCTCCATGTGAGGTTTACCCTCTGGAGATACCCCATCCTCTTCTTCCAGCAACTCACCATGATGGGTACCTCACTTTCCCCGCTGTTACTAGGCCTCACTTAGCATCAGAGTGGTCGGGTTTCCCTCTTTTCATCATGACAGATGGCTGGGACTACGGTTTGCGGTACATGTTTACGATGGACTCCTGTATCTCTCCCCTCAAGAAACTGGGGAGTTGTGTCAAGTCTCCTCAACAGGCTACAGTCGATTATGCCACTCTCTTCCTCTTGATCCTACTCCTTCAGCTGGTAGTATCCCATCCACCAAGTGACGCTATCTCTCAGAGAACAAGGGATTACATGCAAGATACGGTAATACAGTAGTTGGTTTATTGGCAAGTTTACTTGGAGGCCGCCTAGTAAGACACGAACACGATTCTAACAGTTGTTTTGACACTTGGGTCTACCACTACTCTACACTTTCTCAGCCGCAATTAGCTGGCACCCTACTGCTACCACAGGCTGGCACCGTACTGCTACCCCCCTACCTTAGCTGGCACCTTACTGCCTTTTACACTTCCTGCTGGTCACGGACCAGTTCCACCCCCTCTAGCTGGTACCTTACAACTACTTCTTCTTGGTCGGTACTTCGGCTGCCGGCCTCCCCACCAGGCCTGGTTTTCCGGCGGGCCTCTGGAGATTCCTATGCCCTGTCACACTCCTTCCTCCCACTTCGATTGGGTTCCTCCTGCTTAGGTTTCCCTTGCCCCTATTGCCAAGCCTGTCAGGCGTAGAGTACATCTACCTGCTTCAGTGCTCATGGCCGGTTCTATCATAGTAACCTCAGTATACCTGAATAGCTTAGGCCATATAGTCTTCCTTAGGGTTCAGTTTATGGGTCTTCACTAGTTTGGGGTTTCTTTCTATTGTTTTAGTTGGTTTACTGTTGGGGTTTTGGGATTTCTCTTACATCGCGCATCTGTGGAGGTGTTGGATTCATGTACACTGTAGTGGTTGTAGTTAGGGGGAGTTTTTTACACCGACTGGCATTGTAGTTAGACGGTTTTTCTTCTGCCTTTCTGAGCTGGGGTAGGGGAGGAGGTTTAGGTCTACATAGCTTGCGCTGAAGTGACCTAGTTCCTTAATACTAAATAAAAGTGGATTTAAAAAATAAAAAACAAAGGTATTAAAATTTACAATCTATTTTTAATAATTATCTTGTTTATACAGAGTAGGAGTATACTATGAGTATGCAAGCATGAAGTAAGACAGTCAGAAGGCAAATTGGTAAATATTCTTGTCCTTAATTCTGATAACTGAAGTGTTTACATAGTAGTATGGTTCTGGAAGTGTTAGGCATATGGAAATCCAAGACAAGTACACAGACCTCATAGTAGGGTAACTGCACCTAGACCCTCAATTTACCGGAGCCAATACCCCCTTCCAGCCACCTAATGAGGCCTGCAGGTTATTAGTGAAACTTCAAGAGTTGTATCCCATCACTAAAATGTCACATGGATGAAGCCTACATCATAATACTGTTTATGTCCCTGCCATCCGACCGACCACAAGCTATTCGACGGATATATGACAGGAGACTGTTAGCAACCTCTAGGAAGTGAAACAGAGGAAAGCCGTCAGAGGTGCATTGAGATAATAGTCTACAAAATTAGGCTTCCTGATTTTGAGCCATGAGTGACAGAATATTTTCGGTAAAATACTCCAAGAGGATGTCCCAGAAGTGGAGGCCATTGAGGACATACTGCATCTACCTATTCAATTTTGAGATCAGCTGTAGGTTAGTTTGTCCTAGCAATAGGACCCCTCTACAGGGGCAGGTAAACCAAGTAGAAGCATGCTCAAACAGGAAGACATAGATAAGTCAAAGACCCTAAATGACACTGACACATTAGGCTTAAACTTGCGATTCACACTACAAGGCCTGGCATGAAACTAATCACTTCATGACTGATGAGACTACGGGAATGATAGTCAACAAGACCAAAGTAATATAATCATCTACCCGGATAACTAAGTTGAAGACTGGGTTTGGTATAACAAATACCGCAGTAATCTCAATGGAGGAATACTATTCTGTAACTGTAAAAGGCTTTGAGAAGTTTCAGGGTCAAACGGTATTTACACTTATAAGATTCTGGATGTCTGCATATTAAAACCAGAGTGGTACTTTGAAAGCATTGTCATTAGAAGTAGTCTGCAAACACTCAGATGCGGGATATAAATATTGAAGTACCTCCTGAGCATTACAGATATCATCAAGCAACGGAGAAGAGATCTTATCAATATAATATTATTTCACAATTTGAATCTTTACTTTATCTGTTTTATCGAGACAAGCCTTCCTCAACACATTCTGCGATCGAAGATTTTGGCCTATGCTCCTCAGTTATACTAGAATTTGGCATCTGCCTAACAAGAAGACTAAACTCTATACTAACTTTCTGACCAAAATTGTGAGAATTTTAATTGTGATGCTCCTTGTAATGCTACTGTAAAGTGTTACCCTACCTGCCACTCAGAGAGGAGAATATATTAAAGGAAAATGACATGATAATTCATGCTTTATACTACTTCCTTAAAAAAGCAATTATTATTGTTTAAAACAAAATGCTTAACAATCAGAGAATATATATAACTAATACAAGGTATGATAAAAGGAAGAGAATTGTTAAAGATGAAGTTGGGACTGAGATCTTCATCTATGTGAGGAATATCCAGTAAATACTACATGCTTTTTGTAATCATCAGAGCCATAGACTAGAAAATGCCCAAAAGCCTCCCTCATACTTAGCATATGTTAATAATATTTCTGTATTAATTGATTTAATACTTGTGCTTGTACTTTTGGAACAATACAAACTAGAGCTAGAAATAAGTACTCACAATCAGCTCTAGCATACAGCTTTGCACTGCACCAAAAATACTCAATGAAGTTTAGTTTGCAGTTAAAAGAAGGATAAAATATAACTGAATACCCTTAGCTCAACTGATTGTCTATGATTACTCTATATATATGTCAACCCCTATACCAAATATGCTAGATATATTTTAAATAACATACTGTTAAAAGTCCAAGTGATATCAACTAGTACTCACGAGTAAATGTAATTCTAGCAGGAGGTATGACTGTTGAAGAATATCAAAGAGTTTGGAATGCAAAAGAGTTATTATTCCAAGTTTATATGAGCATTGTGTTGTAAATTTATAAGAAAGAAATATGGTATAATAGTATAATACTAAATTATTGGGATAAGTATAATACATCAATCTTGGAATAATATATGTAAGAAATAAGTATAAAAGAATACAATTAAATTTTTGTGTATTCTAAATCATGAATTATCTCGTGAATTCTTTTTTTTAATATTGATTGCTGTCTGAGTAGCAGGTAGGGTAACAATTTTTAATTGCATGACATGGAGTATCACAACCAAAATTGTCACACTTTTGGTCAGAATGTTAGTACCGAGAGTAGTCTTCCAGAACCATACCTATATATGTAACAGTATGCTCGTTTTTATAGCTAGGAGAAAAACATAAAGAAAAATATAAGTACAAGTATATTTAACTGCAATTAAAATTGGAAAATATAAGTGAAAACATGTTTGACCATGAAAAGCTAATAAGAAAATCCCATAAAGCATACATAAATTTATGAGAATGTGAGGTAATTTAATCTAAATATAATATACTATTTAAAGGTAATAAGTATCATAGTAAAATATGCATAAAGGAAGAAAATATCTCAAATAATAGATAAAAAATATATGCACAATTCTAAATCATTATTATGAAATATTAATAAAATAACATAAAATATATCCTGGCTGTAGTAATGTATGCAGCATATGTATGAACTAAGACAACAAAGAAGTACAGGATACTATACACAATGATCTGAGAGAAATATTCATATAAAAAGTAAGAAATTTTAATATATAACACATATAATATAATCATATTTTACAGAGAATATATTTTGCTTAATATTACCATTGCTTTTAAGCACACACCTTCCTTTCAATTTTTGTAGCCTCAGTACTTGAAACTTCTAGTATAATGCTAATTTGCTAATAAGTACAAAAACCTATTAGAAATCAGGATATTAGATTTCACACTTGCATCTTGGTTCATATAAAGCAAGATATCCAAGATGGAAAATAATAAATACTTTTAAAACAGCTAGTAGAACCTACCCATATAGTACTACCTTCCAGAAAATCTTGTAATCTGTTATCTGGTCCTATTAAGCAACCACTATAACTTGAAATCTCATGTCTGATATTTTTAGAAACTTATATCAATGATATCTACCAGGTATAAGGAATAGAAGCTAACATCTTCTATAAATAAAAGAAGTTATAATGACTAGATTTCAATACAGATATTTAGAAACTAAATCTAGGGTATACTAAGGAATTACCTTCTCAGGAAACTCTTGACTTTACTCAAGCTGTAAAACTATCTTTACCAGAATTGCAGCTATGAATTGGCAAATATACAAATGTTAAATGCACTTAACTATTAACACTAATTAGTATTATACAATCTTATTACAGTATATCTAGTCATAATACTAAATGCATATAAGTTTACTATTATTGATATTAGTGCAATTATAGGCCTGTCGTACCTGATCTCAGAGACAGACTAGGGATAGCTAGTCCACAGCCATATCAATTTACAAAAGTTCAAATCAGATATACTAATAAATCATCAAAACTAGAAATATAGCTGGATAAACACTACAAGGTTATGGCCAGCAGTAGTAACTAATTAGTAAAGACATATTGAGTATCTAAAACAAAGAATGTAGATTTTGTCTAACATTATTCCTTCGCAGCTGAATAATGTTATCAGACTAAATTTCTTATACCAGTACATACCGTACAATAGAATAGGTCTTGGATAATACTAAGATACTGTACAAGTCACTCAAAGATGATAAGCTTACTAGATAGTATACTAAACTTAAGCATTATGGAATAGTAATAATTAAAAGTAAATGAATCAAGATTTGTAATAGAGAAATAGTTATTGTATAAATAAGCACCTAGTAAGTATAAACATCAGAGATACTCAGTCTATACCAGGGATAGACCCCAAATATTACCTGAATATACTGGTATAGGGTTAGGCATATAGAACTTTGAGACTAAGTACAAAGACCATATAGTAGGATAACTGGGTACAGACTCTCAATTGTCCGGAGAGCAAACACTACACTCTGGCCCCCTTATGGAACCTGTGTATCATTAGCAAGATTTTGATAGTTGCATCCTGTAACTAAAATGTCCAATTAATCAAACTTACTTCATAATACTATTGTCACGAACTTGGCTTAGCAAGGAATAGTTTTCACATAACTCATAGTTATGAGTCATAGGTATATTATGTTTCACACATGACCTCACTTCGGGGTCATAGGTTTCGCACATATGACCACTTAGGTCATATGATGTGATCAGATGATAGTTTTACGTGTCTCATAGTTATGGGTCATAGGTATGTTATGTTATGGACATAACTTCACTTAGAGGTTATGGGTTTCACATATATAACCACTCAGGTCATATGACTTGATCAGATGATAGTTTCAAGAGACTCATTGTTATGAGTAATAGGTATATTATGTTTTGCACATGTCCTCACTTAGAGGTCATGGGTTTTTGAGCATGTAACCACTTAGGTCATATGACTTGTTAAGTTGTAAGAAAAGCAGCATGAAGAGTGACTATAAGAAGAGGTTAATAGTACCAAGTAGATGAGCTCTTCATACTTCATTCTAAGTTGCTTTCATACTTATTACTTTATGCTTTTACAAATATAAAACCTCTACGCTCTTTACAATTTACATACATGAGATGGAAACTCTACTAGGTGAGTAGAGTTGAAGAAAGAGTACGATAGGCGATAAGGACTTGAGACAAGAGAGTCGCTCTCACCTTATCGTAGACATAGGTCTAATAACTATAATCGAGAAAGAAAAGAGAGAGAAGTATCGTCTACCCTTTACTGGGAACTGATAGTGGTTAGAGAATATAACAACTATATACATTGCTGCTGTGCATCCAACCATATGCTATTTGTGGATCATATGAAAGGGGATATTTGGTGATATTTCAGAAGTGAAACTGAAGGGAACTGACAGAGGTGCGTTGTAATAGTAGACTTCAAATATGGGCTTCCTAATTATAGGCCAAAGGTGACAAAATACTTTCAGTAAAATATTCTAGGAATATGCCATAATGGCAGAAGCTATTGAAGACATATTGAATCCACTCATCCCCATTTTGAGATCAGCTGTAGGTTGGTTGGTCCTAATGATAGGATTACTTTGTAGAGGCAGGCTGACCGAGAGGAAGCATGCTCAGATAGGAAGACCAAAATATGTTAAAGACTCAAAAGATATTGGCATGTCAGGCTTGAACTTGCAACTAGCAATGGGTAGCCTAGTAGGAAACTAATCACTTTATGACTGAAGAGACTACAGGAATGATAGTCAGTGAAACTGAAGTAATATAAAAGTCTATATAGTCAACCAAGTTGAGGATGTCTGTATAGTAAATAAATAGTACAGTCATCTCAGTAGCGAAATACTATTCTGAGACTGTAAAAGAGTGTGAGAAGTTTCAGGATCAAATGGTACTCACACTTATAAGATTCTAAATGATGGTATATTCAAACCAGAATGATACTTCAGAGGCATAGTAGTTAGTAGTCTGTAAACACTCAAACATATGATATAAATATTGAAGTACTTCCAAATATTTACAGACATTATTAAGCAACAGAGAAGAGATTTTATTAATATAGTATTGTTTTATGCTTTAAATTATTATGTTCCTTATTTATCGCAATGAGCCTTTCTCAACAGATTCTGCAATCAAGGATTTTAGCCTACATTCCTCCATCATACAAGAAGTAGTATCTACCGAACATATAGGCAATTTGTAGAAAAAGGCAACAATGTCAAGTACACTATGATAGTGTTATCCATTAACAAAATTAACCATATACCAACAATCGATGGCAATACACCTCTCCTCATGACTTCTCACTTGCAGCACTGCATAAAGAAATTTCTCTATATCAACCAAAACTTAATCAATTTTCCTAATTCAATTCTCTTAAGATACTATACTCCCTATTCTTTACAGTTATACTAAAGAACTAATTCCTTCTAAGCACCTCTCTGAGTTTACCAGGAGGAGAATTCCCAAGTTACATGACCATCAAATGAGCTATTACAAAATTTCTTACTACTTTAACATACCCCTCAATACTGTTAAAAATACAATCTTAAAAGCAAATCATAAGGACAAGGAGAGGAATGGTGGAGGAATATATCCTAAAGCTACAAAGTTGCGGGATAATTCCATACTGGAGGAAGCTCTTAGTAATTATAATAATAGCTATTCTGAGATTGCTAAAAGAGTTTCTCTCAATGTATCAACTATGATAGTAAGGAGAAGACTTATACAAAGGCATTTAAAAATATGATAGGCACAGAAAAGTGTTTATTTAGATAAAGATCTGGCTCAAGAGAGATTAAAACAGGTATTAGTTCATAGGCATTAGACAAGGATAATGTAGAAAAGAAAAACAATGTAAAGAGATGAGGTAGCTGTAGAGAGAAAAAGAATAGAGGAGAAAATAGATATTTAAATAATATTATCTAAAAAAAAGTAGAATAAGGATTTTATTAAACCTACTACTAGAAGAAGAGAAAGAGAGATTAGCCAGATAATGACTGGTTGTTTTTATGGTCAAACTCATCATCTCTGTTCACCTATTTTTCCTGCTCCTACTTCTGCTAGGAGTGGAGTTACTAGAAAGTCAATCATTGATATTTATACTCAGTATAACCTTCTAGGAATACAGAAGTACATCAGGAAAACAGTTGGAGGAGAAGGGGTATTTTTGATTATTGACAATGCTAAGACTCACAAGCCCTTCAGGAGATAGCTCAGAAGACTAGTAATTACTTATTTGAAAAAACCTGCCTATTTACTAGACCTCAATCCAATTGTAAATATTTGGTCTCTGGTGAAAGATAAGCTTCACAAGCACGATTCTGAGCTATATCTCATGAAGGATCATATCAATGAGGTCAAAAAAGGAAATAGAGGAGGCTATTCCTCATTGTTAAAAACTTCTCAATCCAAAGGTTTTTGATACTTTGGCAAGATTAATACTGGATAGGGTGGAAGAAATTACTAAGACTGATAGATGATATACTAAATATTCAATTTTTCTTTTGGTATTCATAAGGATGGGATTGGTGGAGTAGTGGTATTACCATTAATTGTTAATATATAGTTAATTTTATTAACAAACAATACCACTACAAGAAAACTATTGTCCAGAGACAAAATTAACTAGCTCTCAATGGTAACGGCAATGCTCCCCTCCTCATCACCCTGCTCCCTCAATACTTTCTGAAGAAATTACTTTACACCTACCAAAACCAAACAAATTTACTTGATTATTTTTTTCAATAAACTATACCTCTTATTCTTCACAGTCATACCAAATAGCCTATTCTCTCCAAGCACCTTTCTGAGTTTACAAGGTGATAAATTCTCAAGTTATGTGAGCCTGTGATAACAAATTACCAAATTTCATACTACCTTGACATTCATCTCAGTACTGTCAAAAGCACATTTGGAAAGAGAAATGAAGAGGGCAAGGACAATGAAGGTAGAGGAAGACATTCTAAAACTACCAAGTTGCAGGATAATGCTATGGTAGAGGAAGCTCTCAAGAATCGCCATACCAGCTACTCTGAAATTTCTGAAAGAGTGGCTCCCAATGTTTCTAATAAGACAGTGAAGAGAATATTTACACAAAAGCATCTTAAAACTGGATGGCATAAGAGAGAGTTTATTTGAATGAGGATCTTGCTTAAAAGAGATTGGAATGGGCATTAGCCTATAGGAATTGGACAAGGCAGATGTGGAGATGAAAGGCAAGGTAGAGTGATGAGGTAGCTGTGGAGAGGGGAGGAGAAAAGGGAAGAAAATAGGTATTTGGATACCCAAAAGAAAAGTAAAATAAAGATTGTGTTGAACCTACTGCTAGGAAAGAAGAGAGAAAGATTAGCCAGATGATGACTGGTTGTTTTTATAGTCAAACTCATGGTCTTTTTTTATCTGTTTTTCCTGATCCTATTTCTGGTAGAGGTGGAGTGACTGGAAAGTCAATTATTGATATTTATAATCAATGACTTTCTAGAGATATGGGAGGATATCAAGGAGCACGTTGAGGAGAAAGTAGTATTTTTGATCATTGACAAAGCTAAGACTCACTTGCCTTTCAGGAGATGGCTCAGGAGGAATAGAATTTCTCTGATGGAAATTCCTCTTTATTCACTAGACCTCAATCCAATTGAAAATGTTGGGTCTCAGGTGAAAGACAAGCTTCATAAGCACTATCCTGAGCTGTTTCTCCTGAAGGGTCTTACCACTGAGGTCAAAAATATTATAGAGGAGGCTATTACTCATTGTTGAGAACTTTTGAACCGAAAGGTTATTGATACTTTGGCAGGATTAATGGTGGATAGAGTGGAAGCAATTATTAAGGCTGATAGATGGTATACTATTAGGCATATGCAAATCTGAGACACCTGCACAGACCCACGGTAGGGTAACTGTGCACAGACCCTCTGTTTTCCGGCAGTGCGAACATCCTACTCTGGCCCCCTTATGGGACCCGTACGTCATTAGCGAGATTTCGCAAGTTGCGTTACATAACTAAAAAGTCACATCAATGAAGCCCACTTCATAACACTATATACATCGCCGCCGTCAGTCCGACCACATGTTGTTCACAGAATATATAAGAGGGGACCTTTGGCGACATCTGAGAAGTGGAACGGAAGAAATCTGTGAGAGGCGCATTAAGTTAGTGGGCTTCAAAGTTAGGCTTCCTAAACTATTGGCCGCAGGTGACGGGACATTTTCTGCGAAAGACTCCAAGAGGATGTCCCAGTAGCAGAGGCTATTAGGGGCATACCGAATCCACCCATACCCTTCTGAGATCAGCTGTAGGTTGGTTGGTCCTAGTAATGGGACCCCTCTACGGAGGCCGGCAGACCAAGGAGAAGCATGCTCAGAATAGAAGACCTAGATAAGTCAGAGCCCCTTAAGACGTTGACATGATGGGCTCGGACTTGCGATTGGTACTAGGTGGCCTGGCATGAACTTGATCACTTCATGACCGAAGAGACTACAGGAACAATAGTCAACTAGACTAGAGTAATAGAATAGTCAATGCGGACAACTAAGTTGGAGGCCACTGTTTGGTACAATAAATAGCGCAGTCATCTCAATGGAGGAATACTATTCCGTAAACCACAAAAGCGTGTGATAAGTTTCAGGGTCAAATGGTGTTCGCACTTATAAGATTCTAGATGTTTGCATACTAAAACCAGGAAGGTACCATCGGGGCGTAGTAGTTAGAAGTAGTCCGCGAACACTCAGACGCGGGATATAAATATCGCAATGCCTCTTGAGCTTTACAGACATCATCAAGTAATGGAGAAAAGATCTTATCAATATTAAATTATTTACCTCATAAATCTTTACCTTACTTTAAGTATTTTCGAGACGAGCCTTCCTCGACAGATTCTCCGAAACAAAGATTTAGCCTATGTCCATCAGTTATACTAGAGATAGGCATCCGCCTAACATATGCTAAATATTAATTTCTACTATATGTTTACATTTTTTAATTCTCAGTTAGGTTTTCATGATAGTAGGTTAGTGGGGGAATGTGGTTGTCATCACCGAATACTTTCCGGCCATTGACAGCTAGTTAATTTTGTTCTTGAACAATACTGCTATGAGATATCAGAATGTAATATTAAGCTACAGTCAAGAAGAGAGTATTGAGACTAGGACAGAATGTTAGAGAACAATGGAGAAAGTATTATAATACAAAGTGAAATAGACCAAAGAAATGAGATATATGGCAGTAATAGATTGTGACTTCTTTATACACATACCAGCTGAAGGCAAGTAGAGGCAAAGGTTAAGTCATGCAAACCATGGGTAACATAGACCAAATATTGGACTACAGTAACAAATAGACAGAATAATAAGGAGTAATTAGTTACAACTACTGATGTATAAGATATAGGCAAGACAGGTATTGTAAATCAGCATACGGAGAGTATGCAGGGTATTGCAACAGGGGTCTATGCATATAAAATACATCAGATCTGAAGAGGACAAGACTTGAGTAAAGATGACAGATAGCTGTATTAGAAGCAGGATAATATTTTACTAATATTACATATCCAGATTAAGTTTATATGATTAAGAGATTCAGAACTACTTACTACTAGCATATACAATACTCTTAAGTTAATTGGAGCTCCAACAAATTTCCTAGTCAAATAATCAGGACATTTTACAAAACTACATGGTACTTATACTTGTCAATATCTAATAAATTAATTATAAGGTACTTAGTTAATAATATTATGATATTTATATCTAGTTCGCAAATCTACAGGTACAAGTTATCAGTACCATAGTACCTTTAAGCTATAGATATCATGAAGAGCTCTTATCAACAAAATATAGACTACACTACCTTTAAAACCTTTATTGTACTTTCATTCCCATAACTATTCAATCTTAAGTGATATTACAAAGTCATATTTATTACAAGCCTTTCTAAACATATGTCTGTCTACATTAAAAACCCCAGCCCAGACCATCCCAACAAATCTTAGAGTTAGCTACTACTAATAGGCCCAGCTCAATTGTCTCTTTTCCTTTCCATTTCAATTCCTTTCCCATACCAATCTCTTTTGTTCTGCTAATACATCTTCAAACCTCCTCTCCATCTCCTGCTGCCTTCTCTCTTAAAGTTACTCCATCTTCATCCCTGGGATTTCTACCTACTGGTTTACTGAATACCAATATCTTCTAACTTATAGGGCTAACTAGTACGAGCTTGGCACAAAAAGTCATGAGTAGTGCAGAGGTACCGCGACACCTCATCGGGCACAACAACCATGACTTCTACCACACCACCACCCACAATTCGCCATGAATGGAAAACTCCAACTAGGACTAGAGTCCTGACGATGCTGGAATGCGGTATTTAACAGAGTAAAGTATCAGGTCTTACTGGTGTTGCTCAACAGACGATAAGTCGTCGGGCTCGGCAAGATCCTCCTAGCGAGCGCCGACACAATCAGAGAATTGGGCGACCCCACAAGCTCAACGAATGTGATATTTGACTCCTAATCCATATCCTGCAAAGGAATTAGGAGGGAAGAAGACTTTCCTGGAAGAGATTAGGACAGGAGGCTGGATTAAGAGTTGCACCACATACAATCTAGAGCACACTTGCTGGTCAGGGCTATACACGATGTAAGGCTTGTAAGAAGCCTTTCATCGATCGTGATGCTCAAAAATTGAGACTAGACTACTCAATCGAGCACTTGGATAAGGCAAGGGATTGGTGGCAAAAGCACATCTATAGTGATGAGGCTACCTTTGATACCTCTCGTTGTAGGTCTGCTTGGGTGACTCAGCTTCCTTCTGAACGATATCATGATGATTGTATTCAATATACAATCAATAGTGGACAGGCATCAGTGCCTGTCTAGGGTACGATTGGTCACAACTGGAAGTCTAAACTGGTCTTCCTTCGCGGTAGCCGGAGCCAAAATGGCATCACATCAACGGACTATTTCGAGCAAGTTTTAAAGCCCATTGTGGCACCCACATTCCACCACCAACTAGGGTTTGATTCTACCGGGGGTGAATACACTGAAGATTCAGCCTCACGGCATGGAACCAAAGTTGCGTTGGTTGGGCCGAAGAAAGATCTCAGTATCCCACTCCATCAGAGACCGACTTCATCCCCTGACCTCAACCCAATCGAGAACGTGTGGCGGATTCTTAAGCAGTGCATTAAAGCACGAGACCACTTCCCCGGAACCCTAAAGGAGATGTGTCAGGCAGTGCAGGCTGAGTGGGATCGGTTAAATCCTTCGGATTGGAATGGGCTGATTGATAGTATGCCCGAAAGACTTAGTGAATGCAGAGATCGAAATGGCTTGCAGACTCGTTATTAATTTGTTTATTTTCTCTTCTCTATGTCCTATTTGAAAGAGTATTTCTTTTCTTGTCATTGCCGAGGAAATGATTGTTTCGTTGTTGGTACATATATTCTACTCATGACTTTTTACGCCAAGCTCGTACAGTACTTGAACAGCCTCCTCACCTTCCACTCCTGGCCAAACAGTAGAAGAAGACTTGCTTCTATTGGCCTTTCTCCCCCCCCCTCATCCTCCCTCACCAACCATCGTACTTATGTTCACATCCTAGTTCTCCACCAAGACTGTACTGCTGCTATCCCGCCCACCCCATAACACGGCACAACTAGACTACCCTACCTAACTTCTCTTTCCATCAAACACTTATCACAAAGCTGGCACTCTGAACCCCAGTAATCATCAAGTTCGCCAAGTCCCACCACCATCCCGCCGTGGTCCTTGCTTTATCACGAAGATCCAAACCCATGAGACCGGAAGAATGGGAAAATCTTTTTTCTTTCACACCTTCTTTACTCCCCTCAAGAGTGCTGGTTTCTGTCTTCCAACCTTGTTCCCTAACTTGTCCTTGGTTCGGTTTCAGTTCAGCAGGTGGTTCAAACAAAAACGGGGGAATGAGGCTTTATCTTCAAAATTTGAGTAGTATTGTACTGTGACCGGTGGTTCCAGACTTACTTGGCTTATGGAGGAGGCATGGGTTGACTTAATAATAATATTATACATATTAATTCCCTCGCATTCAAGAGGCTTGGGTTGATGATGTCTTCTGAATGCGTTACACCTAATATTTCAACTTCCTGCTGGGCATAACAAAGAAAAAGGATGTCAAGTTCTATCATTCGAATATAGTTTAGTTACCCAGGCCCAGCCATATAGATTCACTCAAGATCGACCATCCGTATGATAACTTAAGTTAATCTCTAAGACTTTCCAGCAACTTTGTGATCCTCTCAACGACGGCTCTGCCCTCCAGCACTTTTTCAAGCTCCGCATCCCTGCTGACAATATCCTCCTCCTGGTCGACGACCACCCCACCCCTCAATCTCTGCCACACCCATCGCTCGCCCTCCATTATCGCGATGCGGCCCTGTTCCCTCACGGCCTGTTGAAACCGCCGTCGTTCCCTTCCCCAGCAAGTCTGCAGCCAGCGCATGCTCACTACAAGCCCCAGCGCTGCGAGGCTGGAGCTCGAGTAAACGGGGACGTTGGATAGATAAAGCAGGCAGGAAGCGGCTGTTGACGTGACAGAAAATGACACAGACGCCATGAGAAGCCTGTTGGCCGAGGTCTGGAGGTCAGGTATCAGATTATTGATAACGGTTTCTGTCTTTATGAAGAGGTGCGTAGGGTAGGATCCCTCAGGTACGGACTCGCTAGGGTCTTTGGAAGTGGGAGAGGTGGGGGAGGGGGGGGGGGTATCGGCCAATCGGAATTGCGCGAGTTCCTCCTCCGGGGAATTTGGTCGCCGGAATGCTGTCTGAGGACTTCCTTTGAACCCGGCGCCAGCGAGGCGACCTGCCAGGAATATGAATGCCCTCTTGGATTGTGGTAGCAACCATCTGCTAACTACCTCCCTCGAGCTCGCCGTGACGTCATCTGCTGTCCAAATCAACTTCCACCAAACAAGCCGTCCCCACTCGCGAGAATTGAACCCCGCCGTCAAAGAATTTTGCAATTCCGAATGGGCATTCTGCGACCAATCCCTCAAACTCGCGGACAAGCTTTCAGAATTGTCGCCAACAACCAAGCATTTACCAGCAAAGTGCTTCTCCTTCCCGCGCTTCACCCCCGCCGCGCGACGTAATCTCTCTTCTTCCCCACGGATCACGCGTTCGGACTCGGCGACGATCGATGAAATCAAAGTTTTGACAACAGGCCGGACACCCCCACCATCGCTATCGGGCTTCTTACACCCGTCGAGAACCCACTCCTGCACAGCGCCAAACCCACTTTGTAACCACTCCCTCTCAAACATGATAGAATCGGCGGGGGAAGCCTTTGACTGCTTGATGGCATCTTCCGCAATAGGCAGATTGACGATCTTGACTGATCCACTTTTATGATTCCCTTGGGCCAGAGCCGGCAGCGAGAGCAGCCGGAGCACCCGCGACTGATAACCGCAGGTGGTGGCGGTGGTGTAATCGCAGCCTAAGAGCGCTTGTAGACCAGCTTCTCCCTCACCGGCGTACACTATCGACTTATGAACCGGGAATTTGATGAAGCGTGAGCCAGGAACCATACTGGCCTGGAGCGTTAGGTTGGTAGGGTCTCCCGAGGGTATTGGTGCGAGCAAGATTTCGAGATTAGAGGGTTTCAGAAGCGGTGACGGAACGGTGAGGAGGGAGACGGGGCAGCCTTTTGGGGTTGAGATTTCACTAGCGGGGCCGTGGCTATTATAGAGACGAATGAATTCGTTAATTTAAATACTATTGTATCCCGAGTACGAAGGAATGAATGATTTCCAACCAATGGGAGAACAGAGGGAAAGCAAAGTAGTGAGTACAATACCGTATGAGCAGCCCCCTACTCTTACCCTCAGCACACCACTTCCGCAATGCCTTTACCCACTCCCGCCCTCCTCCATCTTCACACTCCTCCCTAGCCAACGGATCGTCAAGCAAAGCAGCAACAACTCTCCCCAATTCATCCCCCTTTCCCAAAACTGATAACTCAGGTAACATTCCGATCAGCCATCACCAATCCATCATCATCAATTCCAGGATATTATGAAGAGAGATAGATATTGACTGTACCCACCACCAACCCTGACTTCACCCTCCCCACCCCCATCCGCATTAATCCCCCTCCTGGCCAACAGCACAAGACTCTCGTTCGCAAACCCCCATTTCGCCAGCTTGGTCAAACACTCGAGAATCGCATAATGCTTCGTCGGCGATGGTGGCGTCGGGGTTGTTGCGGCACGGCTTGTGCTCGAGATAAGGCGCCGGTGGTGAAGGTGGTGTTGGAAGCGTAAGAGGTTTGGGTGGTTCAGTAGTGTTAGTCTGGGGGTCATTTTGGTTTACATTTGGGTGTGGATGGAATGCTAGTTAGTTCGTCTTGTTGCAACGGCGCAGGGGGGGTGGATTGATCAATTGATGGATTCCGGTACTCGAGTAGATGGGGGTTGGGGTAGCCCTGAGCCAAGACGGACGTTAGATGGTCGTTGGGTGATACGGTGAACCCTTGGGGCATAGAATGTCACTCGGGCTCCGTTACTGGGGACGATGGGGGATCGTAAAGGGAGGGTTGGGGATTGCTGGGGATTTGGGATGGGAGGAAGGAACGCGTGCCGAGCTGAGCGGAGAGCTTTCAGGTGGTGAGTTGCTATTGCAGGTACAGTACAGCCTAGAGTTTTTTTTTTTTTTTTTTTGTTAAATCCGCGGTTTATTTGTAAACTAATACAGGAAAATCCATAGTATCGACCCTGAGGTATGACCTAAAAACCCATATAACAAAAGAAACTTCTCCCCTTTCTTAAAACAATTTATCGATGTCAACATCACTGCATTCCTTTCCATCATTGCAAAACAACTTAATCTATCATGAAGCCAGTCCGGTGTCTCTCGTAAAAGGAAAAACCCCCATTCTCAATGGAAAATTTATCCTATTTCTTAACACATAGGAAACAAAACTCTTCATCAGCTCTTGTGCCCCCTTGCCTCTTTTCCACAGCCTCGACTCCGGGGCCACATTGAACATCTCTGGTGGCTCTCCATCCCTGGCTTCAGCTAGGGCTGGGCATCTAACTACATGCTTCAAGGTTTCGGGGTCTGACCAGCATCAGCGGCAGGTGTGATCCCAATCCTGGTTCGACCAATCTGTATGCTTGTTCTAGTAACTTTTGTGTGCCCTCATCTGGTGTATCCTACCAGCCTGAAACTTGGGGAGTGTCATAAAACTCCAGCAGTCGCGGAATGGGGTTCTGTATTTGTAATTTGTCGGGAATTCCCCATTGATCCATTTGGTCCATATCTCTTTTCAAACCTTGTCCTTGGTCTGTGCACCTAGCGCAGCATCCTGTGGTGTGACTTGGGCAAGTCTCGACGGTTTCATCAGTAACAGTACTTGTTGTGTCGTCGTAGCCTTTGAGGACCATACTTTTGGTCTCATGCCACCTTTGTTTGCATCGAAAGCCAGCCTCCGGTTGGTGTCTACCCTGAAGTCGTCACAGTACAGCCTAGAGGCCACCCAAGAACTTGTACTCGAGTACCGGTACGTACAGTAGACTAAATGGACTACCCTAAGTTGTCGAAGTCTATATCTTGACCATCCTCACCGCGAACCCACTAGAGACTTTGCGATTTCACATCCAGAATCAAATCCTAGCGATCTCGTTGGCCCGGAACCTCATTTGACCCACATCCGGAGTCTTTTCGTAAAGTCTCTACTCTCCGGCTATGGATTTCTCGGAGGTGATCTCCCTCTTTGTTTTTTTGTTTTTTTCGTTGAATGCAACTTCCCAGAGCCTACTTTCCTTTGGGCTATGAGCTTTGCTTCTCATAGTTAGAAAACTAATCTGAAACCCTACCGCGGTGTTGAGAAGGAAATTTTTTGAGAAAACCGAGGAACTAGCAAACTAACTACCTTTTCGAAATCGATATTGCCCCCATGTGTAGTTAAATCTTTGCCGATAGTCCAGTATCATGCCCTGGAAGGCCGAGTGAGCCGGTAAAAAAAAGGAGGCAAGCGGAGCGCTCTCCGAACCCTCGTCTAGCAGGGAAAAACAGCTAGCATTACACAGGGATCACACCCGGTAGAAAAAGATTTCCGATAGTGAAATGAACCGTAAAAAGACCGAAACGGGACATTGCTCGTGTGCACCTTGGCAGCAAGACTTATGTCTTCCCGTCACGCGAGCCTCCTCTCTTTAGAAGTAATTAATATTGGGGTACAGGTATATCCCCCCGTCGTCAGCGGCGGCGGGGGGGATCCTGTCGTGGTTGGGGGATCCTAGCTGACCGATAAGTTCAATGTATTTATTGTTGAAGCACCGCCGAACCGGCATCCCGCTAGTCTACGGGGCACACACCTACCGTACCACACCCTCAACATGGCAGGGACCAAATTCGAACAGGCGACCACAGGCAGCGTGAGCGGTACAAGTACATCGACCAACTGCACCACTGAAGTGACTGAGTAGGACTACGCATAAAGGCTAGTCTAGTCAAACTGACTCAATGAATATCTACCTCCTCGCACAGAATATTGGTTACAAAAGATGGGTTAATCATGCAAGATCACTCACGTCAATGAGGGTTCTGTTTTAGCTGTATGGCACTGGATTCTTACTCGCTAATTTTGGGCCTGGACACATGGGTAATACTGCAAGCAAGAGATACTCGATGTCGCTAAGATGGAAAATGAATGATACCGAGTATCATACATATTTCTGTTTGTCAGATCGCCTGGTCTATTAATAGATCTTATACTGACAGAAAGCCTATGTTTCCGCCCTCACGCTAGCCAGTACATCACCCAAGGTCTTCGGGAACCTCCAAGCATCAGCTCGAACCAATTTACCTCCCGGTTGAAAGCTCCTTCTATGAGAATAC
This sequence comes from Tuber brumale, assembly GCA_014065205.1. NCBI lineage: Eukaryota > Fungi > Ascomycota > Pezizomycetes > Pezizales > Tuberaceae > Tuber > Tuber brumale. The sequence goes on along the minus strand of JACCEG010000115.1, from coordinate 117,842 downwards.
TTCAATACTCCGAAAACTATGACGACTTTTCTAGACCTGCATCCCCGTCTGAGAATTTGGGGCAGGCCACCTCCTACTTGCTTCTGTTGCTAAAGCAGGTGGGCACATCTATATCTTCGGATGAGGCCTATCCTCCAGAGTTACCTTCCTCTTTCTATGCAGCAACTACCATTGGTATAATCGCTGAACATACTGTTTAGAGTGCACAAAAAACCCTCGCACAGGCAGCAGTTAAGTTCTTATTTCTCTTTAGCCTAATGCCTTCTTCTAGTTCATATAGGGATGTAATTTCAATATCTACATTTTTCTATTCCCCTGCCTCCTCTTTACCCTTTGACTAATATTGTAAATCAGCTTGTATTTTACTATCCTTCCACTCTCATTCCACCTCACTTGCACTGTTAAGCTATCTTGTTGGTTTGTCAAAACTTCCCATAGGCCTGCGGTAAATTCTGGCAACCTTTGACCAGGCATTAACTTCTCTCAGCCTAGTTCCTTACCAATCAATATAACTGGGTTTTATGTCCATTTCTTAATTGCAAAATAAATGTTTGAATGTTCGGTGTTGTAGTAGTCTAAACCTGATGGCTTGGTTGGGTGTTTTGGCTTAGTTGGTGGCTGGTTCCTGCTCACTGAAGGGTTTCTTAAGTTTTTTTTTGGGCATATCAGGATTTCTAGTATATTGTATCTGGTTAGCTTCCTGAGTGATACTTTTCTACCCCATGGACCTCTACCGATAAGACCTTTAGTCTTGCTATCACCTCTGTACTGTGTTGAGAGAATTTTTTTTTTTGATTCCTAAGTCCTGTTAATCTTAGCAGCTTGCGCTGTACAAACAAGGAGGTGACCCCCCCCGGGTTCTCCAAGGGGTTCAGGATCTTTTCAAGTAGTGCCAAAGAGTTGTGGTGTAGGCCTGGTACTTTGGGGAAGAAGCACTTTTAGGAGGTGCCTTCACGACTGGTGGCTTCAAGGGCGGTTCATGCCTATGGAACGGTTATTGAGGCAATAACCGGTGACCGTATCGTGCTTTACATATTATGATATACCCGTCCTTTCTGGCTTCCGACTTTTCCGTCCCCAAGGATCACGTTTGCTGGTTTGCGGACGATAAACTATAGCCTGGTCTCAGGGGGGTGTGGTTGAGAATCCAGCTGTTGCTTTCTGGCCCGAAGTTTAATGCCAGGATGCTTAATCTGGGAAGAAACGCAAGCCAACCGGGTTGGAGTGTTATTTTACATACGCCTGGCAACATTGCGGTGATTCCTAGAGCCCATCGGGGCACAAAGAAGGTCCAGCATGGGCTTCGTAATTATGCATAAGAATAACTATAGAACCCGACCATGGCATGCAACGTTGTGTAAGAAAGTCAAGGAGAAAACAAAGTGACAGAAATATAAAGGAAAGGAGCTTGAACACCTCTACCGCCCATGGTCAGGCTGCTTAAACGAGGATACACCATGAACCTCCGGTAGCCCTATTAATGCTATGACAGAAGAAAGTGATGACGGGAAACATGAGGGAACAGCACCATTTAATACATTACAGGAAATGAGAGAGTAAATGGCAGGGACAGATTGGGGTTTATAAACAGGGCGGGGGGGAGGGGGGGAAAAAAGGAAAATACGAGGTAGAAGAGGTTGATGTGACTAACTAACGCAAACCAGTGGTTTTTGACGAATAACCTTCAGTACCAGCAGTCCTTTCGTAGTAATCTTCTCCATCGTCCTCATCACTGCTGGCGCGGAGGTCCTCATCTTCGTCCTCACTCTCCGCCATACCGTGCTTCCGCTCGTAATCCTTCATATGTGCAGTCGTCATAGTCCTGCCAAGTCGTTCTAGCGCTTGCATGGCAGGAGAAACCTTGGTGCCGGAGCGCCTACGGCTCCTATGGCGTCTTCTCACTGCACACCTCTCGACATCCACTGTTGGAACAGAAGTGGTGATGAGGAGGGGAGTGGCTGAATCCTCAGGAGTTGGGAATGGTATGCAAGGTTGCTCGGGGGCAGAGAAACGGTACGGGAGACGAGGGTCACGGTAAGCTCGGTTTGCCCCCACACTGGAGAAGGAAATAGTCAATCTCAGTTACTCTAACAAAGGCGGTGGACGGGTGTATACTTTCCGACGTGCTCATTTTCCATGCGGAAAAAGCACCAGATAAACCGGCGAATTACTTCTAGGGCACTTAGGATAAAACTCAACAGTGCCGGGTACTGGATGCCGTTTGCATAGATGATATAAAAAACCCAACTGAACCGTAGTATGGGATCGGCCAACATCGCGAAGTAGTAGACCCAACGATTTTTGAAGCCAACAGCATCGCGGACAAAGGGCCAACTGGCGTATGGGTTGAGAAGTGACCAATCCATGACAATGTCCCAGAATACTTGGTCAAGTTAGCCTAAACGCAAAATAGAAAGAGGACGAACTGACTTGTATAGAAGGAATTTACGGAAGCTATGGCTATGAAGCCCGCTTTAAGGCCTGAGTTTTGGTCGTCCATGCGCCAAAGGCTGAGCATCACATAGTGGAGGACAGTGCAGGCGTATTTACCACAATTCGCCAGCTGCGGGAATACCTGCCCAGAGTCACGATAGCGGCGAAGGCATTGAAGGAAACGCCATGTGGCGGGCAAAGCCGAGAAGAAGCCCATCAGGCGGGAGTGCGAAGAATTGCAGTTCGCTGGCTCATTCCAACTGTTCATATAAAGACAGAAGAATAATGAGATATTCTGGAGAGGAAACGTCAGAGAGTTAGGTGATACGGGTTGGGCTAACAAACCCCAAGCGCATAAGTTTGTGAGCAAAGCATATCAGCGACCCAAAAGTCCTTAAACTCGACGCGCTTCAAGCCGGAAAAGAGTAGCCTTGCCTGTGACACAAATGTTAATTGGAGGAGGAAACATTCTAGTTAGGAATCTCACCATTGTTAAGAGGAAAAACTTTCTCGATCGGAAGTAAAATCGTTTTATTGGGTTGAAAAGTACTGCTGCAGCTAGGGATATGTATATAATGGGGAAATGTATCATATCAAGCTGACCTGACCAGAAGTCGTAAACACTGAACCAAAAGCATATCGCAAAAATTGTAATGAAAAGCGAAGGAATCTGGAAGAAGGTCAGGGGGTTCCTAAAATATGGGTCTGGTGGAGGGGGCAAACCTCTAAGAACTGTCGATGGTTTAGTTGATATTTGGCATCAAATTCGAAGATGAAAGCGTAATTAATCTTATGTTTTGCCCAAACCCTTAAATTGATTGCGAACAAGAAGACTTGAAGTAGGAGGAGGGAAACACCGCCCCAGAGCTATTTCATGATGGTTAGGTAGGGCGTTGCAAGCACGATGGTGGGGGTGGGGGTTCAATAAAGGATGCACAAACCTGTAGTAAATAGCCGGTTTTCAGGCGTATATCTGGCTCACTGCTGTTAAGCTGGCGCATGGCTTGCCACAAGCCATATGCACAGATGACTAGCGAAGATCCTAGGTAGAAGCCACTTCGAAGAAAAGATGCGTGATAAGCAGATTTGTTCTCTCGTGTCCGAAGTCTCATAGCTGCTTCTTTCCGATTTGATTTCATGAAAAACCTGCGATGGATTGAGGGAAGACATTAGCATGGTCAATAGTGAGGAAGCAGAAGTTTGGCAGAAACCCTTAGTATACAGGGCTATGAAAACGGTGACTGCAGGGTGCTACAGGTGAGAGCGAGGACCTGAAGAGAGTAGAAGACAAACGAAATAAAATCACAATATCATGAAGGATCACATAACGGGAATTTGCGGATATCCTAGGTTTACATACCTAGCAAACAATATTTCAGTCTCATTGATCAAATCATCAAGCTTGTTCTCAGATCCAGCAAAATAGCTCTTGTTAATGTGTTCATTGAGGAACCTGGGTGATGTCCGTAGACCGGAAGCCTTATCAAATTTTTTGGTCATCTTGCAGAAGGCGTCCTTGTTGACACAAACGTAGGATTTCAAGAGCTCAAGACGTCGATAATATTCGATGAATGCGCGCTTGAGCCTTGATTTTGCTAGCCGATGAGTTGGATCATTAATGGGCTCTCGACGCTCGTAATCACGACGTGCGTCCATCCTGTGAGAGATTGCTGGTCCCATCACTTCTTGACTTGAGGACTGGGGTGGTTTAAGCCCAGTCAGTGCCACAATTGAAGTTTTCCATCCAATTCTCCGATGGGCAGATGGGTCAAGGGTGCGTTTGGACGAGTTCTCAGTACCGGTAGAGCTCCAAGCGGAGGACTGTTTATCCATACGTTTATCCACACCATTATCTTCGAGGCGCTCTTCAATAAATTCAAGTCCACTTGGATCGCCATGGGTCCGAGGGTGGGCCTTTAGCCATCTTAACCTTAGGATTGCCAGCTGTTCCTTCATTTCATCAAATCTAATGACGGCCTCTGACTCCCTTCGTTTATAAAAGTTCTCAATCTTATTCAACTCCATGAGTAGCCACTTCTGGAATTCGGCGGAGGCCGCCAACTGGGCCTCAGTGATATCAATAGTGGAGGTGTCGGTTGTTTGCCATGGCGCGGCAAAAAAGGAGGACAAACGGTTTACAAATGGCCGTGGGCTGGTAATGGCGGAGCGTCGCAAAAAGCTTGTCGACAGGGGCCTAAAGGCACGGGCGGTAATATTAGAGAGTCGGCGGCCCCCTGTGTAATCGCGTGAGAACGGAGCATCTGGAAGAGGCGGGATATCCTCAGCTAATTGAATGCTTCCTGGCCGTGAGGGCGGAACTGGAGGGTTGGGTTTGTTAGGTATGTTGGCCTCAGGGCCAAGTTCAATGAGAGGTTGAAGAGGTTGTATAGGGTCCGGGAGCATGAGGTCAGGCGGCACTGAGGGGAGGTCGTCCGTGTAACGGTCAGAATGGCTGTAGGAATGGGAATCCGCTGACCGCCGTGCTGACATCTCCAACACACGGACACCTATAGCACCATGTGTGTTTATCCAGGACCCAGGTGAATCCGATTGTCCTCCACCTCCATCGTCTCTCATCCTATCCCTCAGGGAATGTGAGGGGATATCGCCTACATCGACGCTATCCAGAGGGATGGAGCGCCTGTCAGCCGTAACTGGTCGCGGGGTTTGTGGTGGAGGTGGGCGAACACTTGAGCTAGCAGTGGAATGGGGTGCTGAAGATGGTCGTGGAGTTTTAGGCGCTTCTTGACCAAGCGAACCTCGCCAACGGTGATGGAGATGATCTCTCGCATAGGCTGTCGCACGTTCACGGGTCCGCGAGAAGCCTGTACGAGCAGGAGCACGGGACGACAGTCGGTTTATACTAGCTGCAACAGCCTCGATTTTCTTCTTCCCAACCTATATGGGTGTAAGCATTGGCAGGAGGGTTTGAAACAAAATACCGAGAGATGGGAACACGGAAAGTCACATGGCGACGGAAGACCGTGAATACAAGTAGAAGCGCCCGGGACGATTAGGAACTCATTTTAAACCAGGAACAAAAGGCATACCTTATATTGTATATATTGCGAACTCCACTCAGGAACCATAAGTTCCTCGAGAGACCTGAGTGCAGAAAAGAAGGATCAGCAAGAAAAGGCCACACGTGAGCAAACGGCTCTCTCGCCGATCCATAGAAATACTGACTTTGAGAACTTCATCGTAACACCCAGTTATAATGGTAACATATGAACGGTGTAGAGGTCGCAAAGGGGCGGGTTAAGAGGACATTCGTCCCTCCAGTATGCCTCGCGGTGAGTAGGTATGAGGATGTAGGTACGATTTGTATACGAAATGATGGTGTAGGGCAAAGGAAAGGGAGAAGGCGAGGTATCGAGCCCGCACAGTAATCCGAGGAGGACTGACGTGGCTAAGAGAGCAGAGAAAAAAGGACGAACCGCAAAGAGATAGCAATAAGGACAGAAGAGGATTGACGATGCTAGGAATTGGATTTGGGGGGAAATTTTCGCAGAGGGGAGGTATGAGGGCGGGGAAATAAAGTTTGTGTCGCGTGGAGATAGGGTATGATTAACAGAGGAGGCAGGTGAGGAACACCAATGGGAACCCCCGTGACGAACCGGGGTAACAAGTAGTGATGGGAGATTAACATGCTGAAAGATGATATGAGCATCTCAAGGATGGCGCTGCCAAGCGCCAGGAGAAATGGTTAGACTATGCATAAAGGAGTGCGAGTGGGAAGGTGGAGCTTAGAGCAATTGCAGCCTTGGAACCGATGGAACTCGTCGAGACCTGCTGAACCCATCAATGTTGAGAAGATTTGATATTGTGAATAGCAAAATGTTTTTTTTGTCGCTATAAAGTTTGTCTTTTTTTTTTCATTTACCCGAGCCTGGCACAGGGGTTGGCAAATTTCGGGGTCTCTGGGGTGCCCCACCCAGAATACACCTGGAACATCGCTTATCCTCCATCTGATTTACTCGACCTGCCACATGCACAATCAAAAAATTTTGCTTCCTTCAGGAAAACGAACTTATCAGACTAGTTGTTCTTCTAACCGAGTAATCTCACGATACTTCAGGGCACTCTCTGGTTGAATGATGTGGAGGGATGTCTGGGCATATGGAGGTATCGTATGATGCCAGCCACCGTAGAAGTACAGTACTTGGGTATATCATACAATGCTAGGGAAATAGGGAAAAGAAAAGGTACCGAAATTACGGTGATAAGAGAAAGAATTATCGGGTGTGAACTGGGTTGGACCAGTGTTCGCAACGGGCCAGACTGGACTGTGAGGAGTGAGGGCCGTCTGTACTAGGCCAGGCCGTCCTGACGTGAGGCCATGGACTAGGCAGTCTTGTCCAGGGGAGTGGCCGGACTGGACGGACTGGCCTGGACTGAGAATAGCCTAACCGTGCCAAGGTACTCACCACTTCGAATGACGCTAAGCAACTTTCAAAGTAGGTGGCACTCCAAAGAAGTGTCCAACAGCTCAATGATAGAAACAGCTCAACGATAGATATCATCAGTCATAACCATCCATCACCAGATTTTGTGAACTGTACAACTCCAACACTATCATGCAAAACGAATCCTATATTATCATAGAGGAGAGGATTCAGCAAGTGATTGCAAATATTGATGAGATAGTGAAGCCCAATTTTGTAGCAATTGCATGTGAGAACAACCCACCTGGACAATGTTTACAGGCTCGCTGGAAAGGCTGTATATCACAGCTGGAAAGAGAAGCAACCAATCGAAAATTGAGTCTCAATCAAGAACTAGCACTCTGCCAATATCTCATTTGACTTGATGAGCTTGGTATTCCTCCTTGATTTCATCATATTACATTATATACAAATGCCCTTTTGATTTCTGCCCATTCGAATTCTGATGAAGAACCTCCAATTGTCAGTCAAACCTGGACTCAGCAATTCCTGCAGTGGCATCCTCAATATCATGTGAGGAAACAGAAAACTCTTGATAATGACCAGAATCGAGCTCATTGTCCTGATGACATGCTTGACTAGTTTCGGCCATTCCAGTCCATAGGAGAGGAGAAGGGGATTCATAGTTGTGATTTATACAACTTTGACAAGACAGGATTTCGAATAGGGATTGGGAGAAACTAGGAGGTGGTAACATATGAGCTAAAGTGTCCCTTGACCTTGGCGAGCTCTAGTAACTGTGAATTAGTTACTGTTATTGAGATGATTAGTAGCGATAGCACGGTGCAGCCATCCATGGTTATCGTACCTGGTGTATTGCACTGGGAGGACTGGTATACAAGGACTGATATTCCAAATACCTTTCTTGTTAGGGTTAGTGATACTGGATATGGAAATGATAAGTCTGCATTAGATTGGCTTCATTGCTTTGAGTATTTTTCAGGGCACTGTCAGGTTATAGCATGGTGAATGCTGCTTTTAGATGGCCATGATTCCCACTGTACATGTGAATTTATTACATTCTATGATGAACACAAGATTGTTCTTTTCTGTCTCCCACTTCACAGTTCTCACCTGCTTCAGCCATTGGATGTGGTGGTTTTCTAGCCATAGAAACATTAGCACTTCAAGGCTTTAGATAAGGCAATAAGAATTGGGTGTTCTGAGTTCGATAAGTTTGAGTTCTTTACCGCTATTGATTCCATCCATGACCAAACCTTTAAAGCAATAACCAGTAAATCCACATTCAAGAAAACAGGACTAGTTCCTTTCAATCCTGAAATTGTGATTGAGAAACTCCAACACCCCTCTCTTCTATCGACACCTACTATACTTCCCCCCAACACCATGCTTTAGCAATCCACCAGAAATGCTAATGACACTTCAGTCTCTCAGGAGACACACTGACTTCTTAGACTCCAACCTGTGGGAGCTTTCACCATTTTCAAGTCTGAGTCTATAATTATATTTAAAAAGAAGTTAAGCTATGGCACAAAGTGGTACACTGGCACTCTAGGATCTCGAAAGCATGAAAGCAGCAGAACTTGCACAAGCTGCAAGACAGAAAAAAAGTTCGCCCTCAATCCAGAAGGGGGAAGTCCTTTATGCTCACCAAACAAGAGAGATAGTTCGTGAAAAGAAGCAAGTATCTATTGAGAAGAAGCTTGAATAAGCTCAATGGGTTCTAGACAATGTGAAGAGAGTAGCAGATAACAATGTAAAAAGGCAATGGAAAGAAATTACAGAACCGATGAGGAAGGGAGTTAGGAAAAGAAATTAACAGATGAGAATTTGTGGGCTTTTGAATTGTGAGATTGGAGATCATATTGCACAACATTTTTATTATATGTAGTAAATCTATCATTGAGCCATTTCTATCATTGAGGTGTTGGGTACTCTTTTGAAGTGCCACCTACTTTGAAGATCACTTAGTGTCATTCAAAGTGGTGGGTAACTTGGCACAGTTACCAGAAATGGCCTACTGGAATGTGTTGGGGTTGATAATATAATTTTGCAAAGAATTGATTTTAAAAAGGTTGTTAGATTCTCAATTATTCTATATGAACTTTTTTTTTCTTTTTCTTTTCTTCTGTTTCTTTTCCTTTCTAAATTCTATTACAAGTATTCTGATTTGGCTTTTACTTGATAGAGGTAGCAGAGCTAATAAGGGAAAAAGACTGAAAGTCCCACTCAACAAAATTGGTCTTGGGAGGAGAAAAGAAAAAAATCTCACCACTATAACTACTCCTCCACACCTGCCTGCCTGCATTTGTACCCTCTCTTGCCAGTGTACCTGCCTTTTTCAGCCTGTACACCTGCCTCCTACCTGTGTGCCTGTTTCCTTTCTCTTGCCCCCTCATGCCTACCACTTTCTGTCTACTACTTCTTACTAATACCATCTTGTTCAATACCTAGAGTCAGCAGCTTTTTTCTATTTTCTATTTTTATTTTTATTTTTTTATCGTGATATATTCGTTGTTATTTAGGATACGAGAACTTGCATGTAGTACTAGCTATGGCATAAACAATCCCCATTCCTCCTTCCGCCTGGTCCGACAGTATCCCTAAGATCCTATGATGTGGGCCTAACCACATATCTCTACCCCTAAAAGCCAATACATGTTTATCTGAAAATAGAAGAGAAGACCTCAGAGTAAAGCAAGAGAACATAAGAAGGTAATCACCTGGAACGTTCCCAAAAAACAAAATAAATATCGCATCAAAATCCTACAATGACTATGCCAAAATGTACAGACTGGCCGACAAAATGTAGAAGCGTTCCTAGAATGCCATGCAAACTGTTACAGGTGCCAACTGTAGGGGACGGCGGAAGAGAGGGGTAGTAGTAGGGTACCAGCCAGAGAAAGGATATAGCAGTACGGTGCAAACTGATCTAACCATCAAGTCAGGAAGGAAACTGAATGCAAATGTGTCAACTTACAGTAATCATATTCATGTCTTACTAGGCGGTTTCTAGTAGGGGAAGATCAGTGATTTTAGTGCGTCTCTCATTTAGTTTATTGTTTTCAGTGAGATAGTATTACAGAGTGGAGGGGATACTACCGCTTACACCGACTGATGGGAGGGGTGAGATCGACCAATTGGCCTGTTGAAGAGTTCTCACATACTGCAAACTGTGTTCCTAGCTGTCTGAAATATGAGAAGTGAAGTGTCACAGACTGTGAGTAGGGGCCTCACTAAGCAAAGTGAGTGGGAGGGAACAAGCAGCAGAAAGGCAGTACTGGAATCCAAAAGGCGAGAGGCCTCAATACGTAAAAAGAGCAAAGGAGGACAGTGGGAAGAGGATGAGGATAGCTCTCACTCCTAGGCCGAAGCTATCATAGGAGGAGAGGAGAGGTGGATGATTGTGAGAATCTTTTATTGAGGGTTGATTTCAAGCCTGAGGAAAATAGCAGAGATGGAGGATGACCTGCAGTCAACAGTATTCTGAGTTCTTTACTCATCAGAGAACCAGTACCTACAATCAAAGAACCTATATCTCTATACAACTGAACCTGCTATTTTTTGTTAATTCATAATTATGATTGCTCTCCAGATAGATCAGAGGAGAGATGGTCTCCAACATGTCAGACTTCTATATTCAAAGCTTGATTTCCAGTTTCATCTAATAGAGAAGTAGTAGTGGAAGCATCTTAGAATAAAATAAGATCTGTATTGGCCTAAGACTTCTGACACTTGCCTGCCCAGATAATATCTTTTTTGAGTACGTTTTTTTCAGTGAGTTATAGTGATATTTGTACTAGAGCCTCAGATAAATTAATAAATAGTAAAAAAAATAACTGTCAATAATTCCAAAGAACTGTGAACCTGCTAAATATGTATCTCACTTCTGCAAACATTGTAGGAATACAAAAGGTATCAAATGCAAGTTGGAAAAGTTGGGGAAAATCTGTGTAGTTGACTAGCCACCAGGCCTTTAGATCAGTAATCGTAATATTTGTATCCACTAATTGCAAATAGTAAGAAAGCCTATCATCATTCATAATAGGCTTATCATTATTGATAACTGTTTGAGTAAGATTATTAGGCAGATGCCAAACTCTAGTATAACAGAGGGATGTAAGCCAAAATCTTTAATCAGAGAATCTGTTGAGGAAGGCTTGTCTCGATAAATAGATAAGGTAAAAATTTATAATATAAACAGTTTTATATAGATAAGATTTTATCTCTGTTGCTTGATGATGTATGTAAAGCTCGTAAGGTACTTTGATATTTATATCCAGTATCTGAGTATTTGCGGACTACTTCTAACTACTATGTCTCTGAAGTACCACCTTGGTTTTAATGTGCAAATGTCCAGAATCTTATAACTGCGAGTACTATTTGACCCTAAAACTTCTGACATCCTTTCACAGTTACAGAATAGTATTTCTCTGCTGAGATGACTGGGCTATTTGTTAGACCAAACAGAGGTTCTCGACTTAGTTGACCACAGAGACTATTATATTAATTTAGTCTCCTTGACTATCATTCCAGTAGTCTCTTTAGTCATGAAGTGATCAGGTTCATGTAGGGCTTTCTCGTGCCAATCACAAGTCCAAGTCCTACATGTCAACATCTGAATGGTCTTCGACTTATTTAGGTCTTCCTGTCTCAGTATGCTTCCTCTTAGTCTGCCTGCCTCCACGGAGGTGTCTTATTACTAGGACCAACCACCCTAGAATTGATCTCAGAAAGATATGAATCAATTCAGTATGTTCTCAATAGCTTCTGCTCCTGGATCATTCTCTTTGAATATTTCACTGAAGATGTCCTGTCACCTTCGGTCCATAATTAAGAAGCCTAACTTTGAAGCTTACTATCTCAATATGCCTGCAACTGATTTCTTCCGTTTTACTTCCCAGATATCACTAAGGGTCCCCACCGATATATCCTGTACACAGCATGTAGCTAGACAAAGAGAAGCGATATATATTGTATTATGAAGTAGGCTTTATTGATACGACATTTTAGTTACATGACGCAATAACCAGAATCTTACTAATAACGTACAAGCTCTATAAGAGGGCCAAAGGAAGGTATTAGCTTCTCTGGAAAATTGCAAGTCTGTATGCAGTTACCCTACTGTAAGGTCTGTGCACTCTGTCTCAGATTCACATATGCCTAATATGAGCTCTCTCCTATCAGACTTCGCCTCGAATGCCTTTCTAACATTTTATTTCTATACATATTTTAGGACTTTGTGTGGTCAGGGTAAGAAACCTCCTGTGTTTACTTGACCATGATAGGAAAACCTTTTCCTCACTATTTTACTTCTTCTCTTCCTGACATGTCCTGGTTTTTATTATGAAAACTTTCAACAACCTCTTCTATATTTTCCATGCCTCTTGTGAGCTGCTAGATGTTCTCATTCTCGTAACATCCTTACTATTTTATGAAGTATCACAGTTCATACTTATCTTGATAGCAGCTACGTACTTATTTCCTGTAAGAGCATATCATACTTCTTACTATTTTCTCATCTTCCCATTGCAGATTTTGGTTGATATCTTTGAGTTCTCCTAGCAGTTATTGACAATTGCCATGAACTGATTTGTGATAAGGTTTTGGGAGTGTCACATAGAAAACAGGGTGAATGTTCTATCGGTCACATATGTTAAGCTTGAAAGCCCATGATCCTCTTTTTTCTAAAATGTTGAATGGACCACGAAGCCTAAGGCTTAACTCTTTTTGATTTTCGTCAGATAGGGATACTTTTGGCATTTATCATCACCTTATCACCAACCTTAAAATCTGGTTACTGCTTGGCTTTCTGATTATAGTATTTAGCTATTCCTTTACATGTCATCTCTAGGGATATTATCTCCTATTTATGTATCATTTTAATCTAGTTCACATAGAGTGTCACTACAGGATTTCTAGCTTTTTGCTCCTTCATCCACTCTTCTTGTGGATGGAAACTGTAGTTCACCTGGAAAAGTGACATCCTATAGGCATTTGTAGTAGAATTGCTATAAGCATGTTCAGTCAATGGTAATATCTGCTACCAGTCATCCTGAGTATAGTTAACAAAACTTCGAAGTTATCCTTTTAGCACTTGGTTGGTTCATTCTATTTGTCTGTCAGTTTGAGGGTGGGATATTATTGTCATTCTTCACTTGATCCCTAATAAATTGCAAATGGATTTGTAGAATTTTCCCACAAACTTTGAGTCCATGTTGGAGACAATTCCTGTTGGTAGGCAGTGTAGCCTTCAGAATTCTTTTAGAAATGCATTTGCGACATCCTTAGTAGTTGCTGATGTATGTAGCCCAATGAAATGTACTAATTGTATACAGTGATCAACTACAGCCATAATCTGAGTGCATCTTTACCACTTTGGCAGTTGTGAGATATAGTCCACTGAGATGGATGTCCATACTGTATAGGGTATTTGCAATAGTTGCAATAGTCCATACTGAGTATGACAAGGTGATTTATTATATTGATATTTGTTGCAAGATTGTATGTAGTCATTGACCCAATTCGCAAGTCTGTTCTAAAGGAAGTCCAGCATAATGATTTCCAAGGGTTTCTCTTGTTCAAAATATCCAGCAATTTTTGCATCATAACATCATTTGGCGATCTTGGTATATAGCATCTGGCTGTCCAGTACAACCAGCCTTTACTTATGGTATATTAAATTGTCGTTTAGGATCTAATCTTGGAAGAAATCATTTCCTTCATCTTGTAACATAATAAGCTGTTTCCTCTGTTACCTCTAAGCTGTGTCAGTTCTGATAGCCCCCTGTATCTCGTTTAAGAATTCAGGATGGAACTGCTTTAGTCCTTTCTCTAGGAAGATAGTATTCGATATTAGAACTCTTTCTGAAATTTCTGAAATGTTGTACTAGTTTTTATTGTCTTAAGCTGATACCTATAGGTAGCTAATACTAGATTCCAGTTCCATGATGACTAAGGATCTGGATGCTGTATTGGTACTTCTGAATCCCTCAGTACCAAGTTCTGTTTTTTCTGATTTATCACACTTTAATATATCTGAGGTATAGATCGTTTCTACCATGAGTTAGGCTATGTGATCGTCTATTCTTATCTCACAATCTATATCCTAATAGTTGAATAGTATGACCTTAAGTTCTCTAGTGTAATCCGCATTAATTATATCAGCCCCAGTGGAGATTCCTCTATGAATAGCTAGTTAACTTCTGGGAACAACTCTTCTGTATATTTCTTCAGGTATTCCAACTACTATTGCCATTCTTATTAGCACTTGTCTCTATTTTGGTGCAATCTCATATTCTATGGAATACAGGTTGTGACCAGCAGCTATTGTTAAGTTTTTGGTGGGCAAGTATACCTTCTGGCGCAATCATTTTACCTGGATTACCGGTCACTTTCCACTTCTATAAGGCTTTAAATCTAAACCTTTCTTTCTATACCAGTTTTCTGCTTTATCACCTGACCTTGCTACTAACAAAACCATCAAACTTTGGTCTTTTAAAATTTTCTGTTCACAATGCATAGTTCTCTGCTCAGGATGGTACTATGACTGTGTACTAAATCTATTAGGCTTTTCACCCTGAGTACCTGGTCAATATACAATACGAAAATTGTATTCTACCAATCTCTGTACCTACCTAGTCTGACAGCCACTCCACACTTTTGCGGTAAAGATGTATTGTAGGTTATGAGGGTCAGTAAAGCCTCTGATCATTTTTCCTGTTTTGAGTACCTAGTGTCTCCACTCTTTGAATACTTCTAGAATTACGATAAGTTCTTTATCATAAATCTCATAGTTGTGTTGAGCTGATTTCACCTTGTGGGAATAGAATACTACTGGATGTAGTTTTTACTCAAAGTATAGAGAAAGGATGCAAGGGAGTGAGAAATTGCGAGTATTATTTTCTACTATCATTTATCTTTTAGGAAAGAAGTGGTAGAGTATGAAGGCTGTTCTAAACTGGTGTTATAGCTCTTTAAATACCATATTCTGCTCTACTCTCTATTTGAAATTCTTTGGATTTCCTTTGTAATATTTTGGTTATTGGCTGGCAAATAGCTAAAATGTTTTTAATGAATTGTTAGACGAAGTTTGGAAACCGAATAAAAACTTGCACATATCTGACTGATTTAGGTAGTTTCCAAACCATTATAGATTTTGGCTTCTGGGTGCTCATAGATACCCTATTAGCTGCTAGGACATCGTCTAGGAATTTTACTCCTTTAGCATAGAATGTAGACTTATTTAGCAATGCTATTAACTAAAAGTCTGATAGACTTTATAGAACTTTTTTGACTGCTGCGATATATCCCCTTTCATCTTTTGAGTATATGAGAATATTGTTGCAGTGATGTAGCACTCCATTATCTGAGGACTCTTTAGGTCCTTGGTACAATATATCTGGGAAAGTTGCAAGAGCATTGACCAATCCAAATTGTATGACCTTGATTAGGCATATGAAAATCTGAGACAAGCACACAGAACCACGGTAGGGTAACGGCACACAGACCCTCGATTTACTGAAGTGCCAACACCCCCATCCAGCACCCTTATGGGGCCCCCATATTATTAGCGCGATTTTGCGAGTTGCGTCCCATAAAAGTCACATCAATGAAGCCCACTTCATAACACCATATGCGTCGCCACCATCTATGTGACTGCATGCTGTTTGCAGGATACACGAGAGGGGACATTTGACGACATCTGGGAAGTGGAACGGAAGAGATCCGTCGCAGGCGCAGTGAGATAGTAGGCTTCAAAGTTAGGCTTCCTGAACTAGGGGCCGAAAGTGATGGGACGTTTTCGACAAAATACTCCAAGAGGATGCCCCAGTGGCAGACACTATTAGGGGTATACCGAATACACCCATACTAATCTGAGATCAGCTGTAGGTTGGTTGGTTCTAGTAATAGGACTCTTCTATGGAGGGTGGCAAACCAAGGGGAAGCATGCTCAGAACCGAAAACCTAGATAAGTCAGAGCGCCTTGCAACATTGACATGTCGGGCTCGGACTTGCGATTGGCACTAGGTGGACCGGTATGAACTTGATTACTTCATGACCGAAGAGACTACTGGAATGATAGTCGACTAGACTAGAGTAATATAATAGTCTATGCGGATATCTAAGTTGGAGGCCGCTGTTTGGCAGCACAAATAGCGCAGTCATCTCAATGGTGGAATACTATTTCGGGTCTGTGAAAAGGGTGTGATAAGTTTCAGGGTCAAACGGTGTTTGCACTTATAAGATTCTGGACATTGCATATTAAAACCAGAGTGGTACTTCGTGGGCATAGTAGTTAGAAGTAGTCAGTGAAGACTCAGTTGCGGGATATAAATATCGAAGTACCTCCCGAGCTTTACAGACATCATCAAGCAACGGAGAACAGATCTCATCAATATTAAATTGTTTACCTCATAAACCTTTACTTTGCCCCTACTTTATCGAGATGAGCCTTCCTCGACAGATTCTCCGAACCACGATTTTGGCCTACGTCCCTCAGTTATACTAGAGATTGGCATCCGCCTAACAGTATATTGATAGTTTTCCGGTTACCAAGGGTCACTATATGAACTACCTGTTCACTTCAAACTCCACCCTTACCTCAGACTTCGACTACATTTTCGAAGCTCCTCACTGTCCCATCTATATTCAGACATTCGAAGAAGTCTTCGACAGTGAGTTATTCGAAATTGTAGAAGAGTTTATCACACAACTCACTTGGTTCACAATACCTTTCGGGATCCCCACGAGGGATCAATTCAATTGCATATATCATACCTGGTATGGTCTGGATTTCGAGTTGAGTTCCTCCAAGTCAGAAAACCTTGTTGAGTGGAGTACCCAGTACTCCGATTACAAGAAGCCAGGCACAGTAATCCGAGGACCAAACATCCCCTCGGCATGGGTCTAACAAATTTTTATATGTACTACAAGTACATTTTAAACCATGAGAAAAAGGAAATTAAGATTCTGAATCCAGAATCAGATTAACCGAACCCTTTCACACCTATACCTCTAGAGTACCTCAAACATTGGATACCTTACATACGATTCCTTAAACCCTTTAAAGGATATCAAGAACTCTGGTACGTAGTACCAGAAATCATGCACCCAGGACTATTAGAGCATTTAGCCTACCTGGAAAGTATCACAATGGCTGAGATACCTCAAGACCCGAGGAAGAGGATAACGGCGGGAGAACCGATAGACACCCGCCCAGATACGACTGATGAAACTGATGATTCGGCAATATAGAGTCCCTCTCTGTCAACACCTCATGAGCCCGCATTGCGGAGAGGAAATTTACCCTCTCACCGATCCTCTAGTGTTGCAAGCACACATCGGATATCATGATCCTCTACACCAAAACCAGGAGGAGACCATGCTGCAAATTTAGCAAGGTTGGCTGCCCATCTTGGGATAACCTTGGGTCGAATAAGGCAGGATATAGATTCCTCGCTTGACTAAGCCAATATTGCCTTCTAACATCTGAATGGAGCCACCCTAGATATTACCTTAAAATTAATTAAGGTTCAACAGAAAATCGCCGATGGACAAGATGTCCATGATAACAATATTGAAATGTTGCTGATGCGGCTGGCAGGCATGGAAAGCCAAATCAAGGAGATACAAGAGGAGATGCTACCGGAAGTGGTAAGGAAAATAGATGCTCAAGATAGGCATTAACAGGAACAGGAAGAGGTAACCACGAGGTTACAGGGAATACACGAGGAAGAAAGCCAGGTGGCATTAGCCCGAGATCAAATGTTGGAACAAATGGTCATCAACCCAAGGGCGGAATTCATAGAATTCCGTAATCAATGCACTACGCGGGCAAGAGAAGTCAACCGTACCCTAGGCCAAATTTGCCTAGACCAGACTACTCCGCAAGCGGAGATTCGCAGGTGACAAGACCAGCAACAGCCGCAGAATAATGAGACGAATAATACCCTAAAAGTATTAACGGTGTCAATAAACAAGATGTTGGCCACCACACTAAGTCTTGCAGCTGCAGGGCCCAGACCCTTACCCGCTATCCAGGAAACTGATGACGAAGAATACCTTGCTCTGCCTATACGGAGAGATAAGAGGAAAGGCAAGGAAGCTGCTGATGCATCCCCCTCAGGTGCTCAGGGAGGTGACCCTGGAGATTACAGCGACGATGATGACGATGATGATGAGAGAGGAAGAAGGAGAGGAAGTCCTAGCCAGAGAAGGCAAGGACAAACACCAGAACAGTCTGGCATGGCAGAGACTATTGCCAACGCAATGGCGCTAAACATCAAGCTACCATCAGAGCCACCGCCAATCTTTGAGGATAAACCCATACAAGATATATATGTGTGGATTTTACAATGTACCGACTACTTCGAACGAAACTCGCGGATCTGGGACGACACACGGGAATGTGTCATATATGCGCTCAGCTGTATGAGAAGAGACATAGTACTTCCTTATACTATTTGGTACCAGAAGGCTATGGAAGGACTTTAAGGGGAAATGCAGCAGCCAGAGCTGGCTACATGGGCTCGTTTCGAACACAATATGATCAAACAATTTGCCCTGGTGGAAACCGAACGCGAGTGCTGCGAGCAATGAAGCTAGACGAGTATGACGCTAGTATTGAGCGATATCTGATGGTCATGCATAACTATAACATTCGTGCACCCATGGCTGGAGAGTCCTGGAGGCAGGAAGTAGAAGAAAAACTTTTGAAACAAATTGTTTGCAGGTTGTGGGCCATGCGGTATACAACGGATCAAGAATGGGAAGAGGCGCTAAGTCTGTGCGGTCGGTCAGAAGAAGGACTTCTGGCTAGAGAAAGAATTAGGCAAGATAAACCGCCCAAGCCTAAAGTAGTTCAAGATGTCAAAAGAGAAGACCGACAAGACCCTAAACCGAAGCGACAAAGGGATACTAAACCTGATGTTAAGGGAAGTGGAGCCCCACCATGAAAGCGGAAAAGAGAGAACTAGCCAGAAATGCCAAGGAAGAAGTTGGCTGGCGCAATGAAGACCACTCACACGAACTTCGGTGAGGCTCATACCAGTATTCCCCAGAGTGTGATAGACACTCGTAGGAGAGAGGGAGATTGTACAAGTTGTGGAAAGAAAAACCACACCTACTAGACGTGTTGGAAAGATGCCCATATATTGGTGGCAAATGTCAGCTCATGACCAATAAAAATAGAAATTTGACGAGCAAGATCAGCTATTGTAAAGCCTAAATTATCGCGTAAAGTTGTGACCGTCCAGAACGCAGCGCGAGTCAATAAGATCTGGGAACTGGGGGATGACGAAGAACTGACCTTAGTCAGTTTGTTGGCACCAATGGTGATGGCATTTGCGTATTCAGTGTCTAAATGGAGCTGAAATCAAAGCGGGAACCCCCTTTGGCTATGGTGTATGGGGTACTGACCACGACGGGGATCGGGTAGTCCGTGTACAACTACGTGAGCTGAAACTCAAAATGATCAAAGTGGCGCGAAGCGAGTCTCTCCTTTCAGGATCAATACAAGTAGGCTCCATGTGAAGGTACCCTACGAGGGACCTGAGAGCTTGAATACAGGAATCAATATATGGAGAGTCTCGATTGAAAGAGAGGATAGTTAACAAGCCCACATGGCCCAGGAGCCAACAGTCCGAAGTTCCTCCAGTCACCTGGTGGTTGCCTGCTACCTGTGTGCAAGCAAGTTACTATACCAAAGAAGTTGGGACATAGTAATGCAAGATCTACATAATAACAATACACGACAGGAGGACAACTGACGTGAGCTGTTCCACCTACCACACAAGTCTGAGTCGTATTATACATATGTACTATCTTGCCTTCTGGCCAGAGTGTGGGATAGGGATCTACTACGTTGGTGCGCAAGGTCCCTCTGACGGAGCGGGATGGATAGCTGAAACCCTAAGGGAAAGGATTTGGTGAAAACAGGAACCCCACACCAGGGGAGTAAAATGCCTAATAACTGCACAAAAATCTGCTATGAGTCTAGGTTTGGCGTGTTGAGAGACTGCATCCAGCCTGAAAACTGGTCATGCACAATTGCGTATCAGTGAAATGCCGCTTAAGTATGTATACCCAGATTGTTAGAGCTAAAAGAGTTACTAGTTTGTCTGACGAGACCTCAATGGTCTAAACTACACGAGCATAGTAACAAATATCTTGTTACCTACACCCAACACCAACAATGCCTGAACGAAAGAACGAAGAAAATCTTATCCACGCATAGTGCGTCGAGTTTGACGCTCGAAAACCAAAATGATACAACTGCCCAGAGGGGATCACTTAGCTCCAAATAAACGAGAAGAGATACAAAGTTAAAGTTTTGTTAGACTCAGGATCCAATGTATTTTTTGTTAATAAGGACCTAGTGGAGGACCTTTGTGTTCCTACAGTGGAACTCAACAATGCAGTTGATATCTTAGGCTTTGATGGATTATCAGCCGCCTCAGGAGGGAAGTGTTACACGCTCCCTATTAAATTGGAAAAAGGAAAAAACCGACACATCTCTGATGTCTGATGTGAAGTAGCTAAGGCTGGTCACTATGGAATGATAATTCCATTTGGTTGGTGGCATCGTGAACACCCAGTATCGTACATGGAAGCTGCAGAAAATTGGACCTTCTCTGCCAACAGTTGTGAAAACTGTGTAGAAGAAGATGAAGGAACAGCGGATATGTTCGAATATGACGAATCTGTCACCTGGGATCCTAATCCATGCTGCATTGGAAGAATTGGAGCTATAGAAAATACTGTGGAACTCGCATCATTACCGAAGGAATACTGGCATTACAAAAACTTGTTTGAAGCCCAGAAGGCAGAAAAACTAGCCCCAAGACAGACATTCGATCATGAAATCAAGTTGATTCCAGGATCAACTCCCCCCTGGGGGCCGATATATCTACTATCCTAAAAACAGCTTAAGGCTTTACGAGAATACTTGGAAACAACGATTAAGCCGGGAAAGATTACTCGAAGTCAATCTCCTGCAGGAGCACCTATATTATTCGTACCCAAATCCGATGGAAGACTATACTTAGTTGTAGATTACCGAAATCCTAATAAGATTACTATCCACAACAAATATCCCCTTCCGTTAATGTCCGAACTCAGGGACAGAGTAGCTGGCGCAAAGATCTTCACCAAGTTAGACCTTAAAGACGGCTACCATCTGATTAGGATTAAGGAAGGCGATGAATGGAAAACGGCTTTTCGGACAAGATATGGGCATTATGAATATAAGGTTATGCCATTCGGATTGGTCAACGCTCCCGCAATATTCCAAGATATAATGAACCAAGTACTTAAAGAATACTTGGATGTTGGAGTTGTGTGTTATCTAGAGAATATTCTCATCTATTCAAAGGATGAAGAAGAACACATCGAAGCAATGAAGAAAGTTTTACAAAGTCTATCGGACTTTCAATTAGCGGTATCACTTAAGAGATCGACTTTTCATGCCCCTGAGGTAGAATTCCTCACCTATACGGTAGTAGTCGATAGGGTGTCTATGAGCACCCACAAGGTAGAGGCCATAATGGTTTGGAAAGCACCTAAGTCGGTTACAGAAGTACAAGTCTTGATTAGATTTGCTAACTTCTACCGATAATTTATTAAAAACTTCTAGGCTATTTGCAAACTGATAACTGAGACACTACAAGGAAATCTTAAGAATTTCAAATGGGGAGTTTGAGCAGGATACGGCTTTTGAGGAGCTAAAATACCAATTCACAACAGCTCCCATACTACATCACCTTTTTTCAGAAAGAGAGAAAGTGATGGAAATTGATGCTAGTGATTTCGTGCTTGGTTGCGTTCTTTCTCAATATTTTGAGAAAAGGTTATATCCAGTAGCTTTCTATTCCAGAAAATTAAATTTGGTGGAGCGCAATTAGGAGATTCATGATAAAGAACTCCTCACAATCCTCGAAGCATTTAAAGAATGGAGACACTACTTGATCAGGACGGAAAAACCGGTTACAGTTTTTACTGACCATCAAAACCAACAATACTTCCTCGCCTAGAAAGTTTGGAGCGGCCGTCAAATTTGATGGACTAAGAAACTAGTGAAATACAATTTTTGTATTGTATACCAACCAGGCACAAAAGCCGGAAAGCCTGACGCATTAAGCAGATGGCTGCAGTACCGTCCTGAGGATGGAGCTATGCATCGTGAACAAAAAACTTTGAAAGCAGAAAATTTCTTGCTATCACTGGTAGCGAGGGTAGGTGATGAAGCAGAAGACTAGGATGGAGATAAGGACTTGGATTTGGAACCTCGAAGAGGTAGAAAGGAACCCATTATTAGGGTCAACAGATTGAGCAAAATGGCATACTTGCCAACAAAGGGCTAAAGAATAGCGGCAGGACATGACGTGTATGCCATAGAGGATGACATTCTCCCGAAATATGGACAGGCATTGATAAGGACGGGTATTGCTGTGGGGCTACCCAAAAGAGGCTACAGAAGTGTTACCCAGAGAAGCAGATTAGTGGTCCGAAGCGGAATCTCCACTGGTGCAGGAGTAATCGATGTGGATTACACCGGCGAACTCAAAGTCGTACTTTTCAACCATAAGGATGTGGACTGCCAAATAAGAATGTGTGATCGCATAGGTCAACTAGTGGTGGAAAAAGTCAATACCTCAGACATGATGTAAGTAAACGACTTGGAAGATAGGAGACCAGGAACCGCAGGATTCGGAAGGACCAATATAGCGACAAGCTCCTTGATCGTTAAGTAACAGGAACCTAGTATCAGCTACCTACAGGCATCGGCTAAAGATAGCGAACATTGGTATGATATTTCAGAAGTACCTAAAAAAGTTCTAATGTGGAACGCCATTATCCTGCAAAAAGGGAGGAATCAGTTCAATCCTGAATTCCTGAAAGAGATACAGGCAGCTATCGAGTGAGACGCAGCTTGGAGGCAACAGAGGGAAGAACCCACTAGGTTACGAGACCAAGGAAAGGATTTTCTCAAGGATTGGACCTTAACCAATGATCTACTATATTATAAGCAAAGACTGTTTGTATCAGATAGTCAGGCGCTATATACCAAGAATGCAGAAGGATGTCACGATGCAAAGGTTGCAGGACATTTCGGACAAGAAAAGATTTTTGAAATAATCATGAGAGACTTCTACTGGAAAGGACTTGGGGCATGTGTTAACGACTATGTATAATCCTGCAATGAATGCCAACATAACCAATCGCCTAGACACGCTAAGTATGGATTATTGCAAACACTGCAAATACCCTACACAGCATGGGCGTCCATCTCATTGGACTTCAACACACAACTACCAGAGTCGCAAGGATACACTCAGATAATTGTAGTAGTCGATCGATTCAGGAAGATGGCACATTTCATCGGACTACAGATGACAGCAATGGCGCAAGATGTCGCAAACAAATTCCTGAAAGAACTATGGAGGCAGCACAGTCTACCAACCGAAATTGTCTCGGACATGGACTCAAAGCTCGCAGGAGAATTCTGGGAATCACTCCGCAAAGCGCTGGAAATTGAGCGAAGAATATCAACGGCATACCATCCTCAAGCGGATGGACAAACTGAACGAACCACGTAAGTGCTGGAAGGTTACCTTACAAGTTTTGTCAACTATGATGAGGATGACTGGTATCAGTTACTATCACTAGCTGAACATGTCTATAACAACTCCGCAATCATCGCTCCAGGGATGTCACCATTCTATGCAAACTACGGTTTCCATTCACAGACAGAGTGGATGAAAGAGTGCCAGGCTCAAAATTCAGGAGCAACACTCTATGCGAACTGGATTAAGATAATATATGAACCAGGGAGGGGATTACCAGAAAAGACACAGGAAGGAATGTCAAAATATTATGACTAGAAAGCTTGACAACAGCCGGACTTCAAGATCGGGGACAAAGTAATGTTAAATGCAAAGAACATTCGGACCCGACGAAAATCAAAAAAGCTAAGCCCAAAACAATACTGTCCTTTCCAAATCATGGAAAAACAGGGAGCACGAGCGTTCAATCTCAACATGTCTGATCGGTGGAACATTCACCATGTATTCCATGTCGCACTACTGGAATCCTGCCGCGAGTCAGTTCATAAAAATAATCAACAACCACCTAGAGAGCCGGAGGACATTGATGGTGATCTACAATAGGAGGTTGAAAAAATTGTAAGAAGAGAAATTCGCTCTTACAAGAAACGAGTATGTGGCCGCTATCATGAAAAGCGGAAACTGTGGTACTTCGTCAAATGACAGCGGCATTCAGAAGGTAAGAACAGAGGGAAGCCAGCTACCGGGATGGAAAACGTAGAGGTAGTTGTGGAGAATTTTCATAATGAAAATCCGGACATGCCAGGAAGGGAAAAAGCAAGATAGAGAGGAAAAGGTTTTCCTAGCATGGCCAAGGAAATGCGGGAGGTTTTTTACCCTGACCAGACTGAGTCTTAAAATTTATTTAGAAGAAAATATAAAAAGATTATAAAGGCATTCGAGGTGAAGCCTGGAAGGAGGGAGCTCATGTTAGGCATATGGAAATCTGAGACAAGTGCACAGACCCACGGTAGGGTAACTGCGCACAGACCCTCGATTTACTGAAGTGCCAACACCCCCCTCCGGCCCCCTTATGGGGCCTGCACGTGATTAGCCAGATTTCGAGAGTTGCGTCCCATAAAGGTCACATCAATGAAGGCTACTTCATAACACCATATACGTCACCGCCATCCGTCCGACTGCATGCTCTTCGCAGGATATACGAGAGGGGACCTATGGCGACATCTGGGAAGTGGAACGGGAGAAATCTGTGGAAGGCGCATTGAGATAGTAGGCTTCAAGGTTAGGCTTCCTAAACTATGGGCTGAAAGTGATGGGACATTTTCGACGAAATACTCCAAGAGGATGCCCCAGTGGCAGAGGTTATTAGGGGTATACCGAATCTACCCATACCTGTCTGAGATTAGCTGTAGGTTGGTTGGTCCTAGCAATAGAACCCCACTACGGAGGCTGGCGGACCAAGGGGAAGCCTGCTGAGAATGGAAGACCCAGATAAGTCGGAGCCCCTTGCGACTTTGACACGTCGGGCTCGGACTTGCGATTGGTACTAGGTGGACCGGCATGAACTTGATCACTTCATAACCGAACAGACTACTGGCATGATAGTTAACCGGACTAGAGTAATATAATAGTCTATGCGGATATCTAAGTTGGTGGCCACTGTTTGGCACAACAATTAGTGCAGTCATCTCAATGGAGGAATACTATTTCGGGTCCGCGAAAGGGTGTGACAAGTTGCAGGGTCAAACGGTGTTCGCACTTATAGGATTTTGGACGTTTGCGTATTAAAACCAGCATGGTACCTCTGGGACATAGTGGTTAGAAGCAGTCTGCGAACACTCAGACTTGGGATATAAATATCGAAGCGCCTACCGAGCTTTACAGACATCATCAAGCAACGGAGAAGAGATCTTATCAATATTAAATTGTTTACCTCACAAATCTTTACTTTACCTTTACTTTATCGTGACAAGCCTTCCTTGACAGATTCTCAGAACAAAGATTTTGGCCTACATCCCTCAGTTATACTAGAGATTGGCGTCCGCCTAACAATCTTATATTTATAATGTTCATCATATCTTGTCCTGAATACGGTCTTCTATTCATCTCCTTCCTCAATTCTAATCAGGTGATAGCCATCCTTTAGGTCAAATGTGGTGAAGATCTTGGCGCTGGCTACTCGGTTTCGTAGTTTGAATATTAGTGGTAGTAGATAGTTATTGTGGATGGTAATTTTATTTATATTTTAGTAATCCACAACTAGGCATAGTCTTCCATCAGATCTGGGTACAAACAATGTAGATGCCCCTACTGGTGATTGACTTCAGGAAATTGTACCCTACCTAATTATAGTTTCTAAATATTTGCATAAAGTCTTAAGCTGTTTCTCCATCAGCAAAAAATTATCCTACATCTGATGCGCCTCCCTGGCATCCTGATGCCGGTTGCTTAACCCTTATGTCCCTTGCATCCTCTGCATCAGCACCTGCCCTGCAACAGCCAACACATCCTGTACGTCCTGTACGACCTGGGCACCCCCTGATGTCTGAATTACCTCTAGCATGTCTTCTCTCCACCTCGACGTCTAAATCACATCCTGTGCGCCTCCTACCAGTCTCCTTTCTTCTTATACACCAATCTTCGCCTATTCCCCTCCCTATATCCTGATGGTGGCTGCGCATCCTCCCCTCTCCCGCGCAGTATGGGATGTCGTAAACATCGGCTACACATCTTGATTTACTATTATTTTTCTCCTGTCACCACCAGTTACCAGGGTGTTGACTACTAGTGCTTCTCTTCCTCTAATTTCTCACTTGCGTCAGAGAGTTATCTGGTATTTGTTGCTTACACCGACTTGTATTCTTTTGCCATAAGGGATAGCTGGACATCCCCTACTGCCACCCCTCTTATTGATATCACAGGTTCATTAATTGTCGAAATGGCTTCATCTTTTGTTCCATTAATTATTACTATTCTACAATTTTCGAGCTCATTATCTATCAACTCTTCCCACTCCCAGTACCTCGCTGTCCGTGTTCTCTTCATATTAGCCACAGTTTCAATAATAGGAGATTCAGCTTAGTACTATTGCCTGACATTTGAGCAATAGTACTGGGCTAAATCTCTCCTTCATTTGCCCACACGGAACATCTCCACAGATATGATATCGCCCATGATGCCAAGCTTCTGGAGTTTGTCGAGGGGCTGTAGTTTGATCCAATACCGGATCAATATATCTCATAGAATGTTCTTAAATCGAGACGACTATTGACAAACCATCTGCGCTAGTCCTGTGGAATTAGGTGGGCTAGGCCCACACTGGTGCCAATTTCCACTATTGTAACACTTCACCCATCTGACCTCGCTTGCTGCTGGACTGCGACAACATTGTGTAATTCTGATAGATATCCAGCATTAAGTACACTGAACATCTCGACCCTTGCTAGTCAGTAGCCTCAATATTGGTGCTGGTAGTCACGGAGCATAATCTGCGAGATGAGTTTTCCAGGTAGCTTACCACCTAGTGTAACATACATTTCATCAGTGCTAGTTTGCACCTAAACCGAATAATTTTGACTAGCCATATTTCAGAACTGCTCGGCGACCATACATTTTACTCAGTAGATGTCGCAAACATATGTTTCTGCGAATGCTAAAGTTGCAATTACAATTTGAGTTAGTAGTTCAAGGGTAAGGTGTTGATGTATTTCCGGATCTTCCAGAAGATAGCACTCAATAGGTAGGCTCCGGTGGCTATATCCTAACAATTTGATACATATTATCTCGGTTGAAATTCCTACGACCTTGTAAAAATCTCTAATATCGCTCACATCACGTCGGTGCCTCTTCAGCACCTTATAATTAGATGGTGGTGGAGATTTAGTACTTGTTTTATGCAAATGATCCACAGCTTCTGAAGGGAGATCAACCACCGATTTTCGCAGAGAATCTAGATTCAAAAGTCTTATTCAGATCGTGTGTTGTCCTCTGTAGTGGTGGAGGATTTGCCGCATGGCATTATTTTTATTCAAATGTTGCCACCGGTCTTTAATCTGTTCCTGGTATCCTAGCCTGCTGAACTCAGTAGAATACAGGGGAATGTTGCCAAACTGGTACACATGATCCTGGAAGTACTGAAGTAGATGCATCTTAATGAAGTTGAAAGGAGATTATGCATGGATCAATTCCATACTATGATCATTCTCTTTCTCCCATTACTGCTCCGGCACATAGTGACACTTCGATTAGACTAGCAATTGATTTACTAGGGTTCCGTGACATGATCGTTCCGCAGGCTGGTCTTGCATCTTTGAATATGTTCGTTTAGAGATTTTAAACTCCAAGAAGATATGTTTCATCGCCTGCAACTGATTCATATATTGTTCATTATGATCGGTAGTCTCCACCGTATGGCTATGGTATTGCGCCATCTGACTGAAATCGTGTAATGGCCGGACACCGGTGAGTGCTGGTTTGAAAGTTGCTGTTGAGTAATATGCAGGTATTTCAACGCCATGGTGAAAACGCCCAATAGACAATGAACTAGGTTCCCCATCTTCTTTCCCAACTACTTTGTAACCATGCAGTAGGCCTTTTTGAGTACATAGAATCTGGGGTATACCGGTAATGATTTCCTGGTATCATCAAATGCTTCTCGCCGTCCATGTTTGTGCAGAAACTCTTGAACCAAATCTATCATATACTTGGAAAGTCCAAGAAAAACAGTATGGAGTAAGTCTGACTGATGCAGATCCACAGCGGAAATGCGCAGAAGTCCATGAAAAACATTTTGCCCAATGTTGATACCAAGAGCATTAAATGTGATGTCAATGTCGCCCGACGTGAACTCCTGTGCCGTATCTAGAGTTTATTCCTCCAGGTGCTCATATCCAGCATAATCTCTGGCTCAATGCCTCTCTCGCATCTTGGATTTTATCCTATCTGGAGGTATCATACATTTAGGACAGGCATTGGATTTTACACCACACAGTGCAATGTGTTGCATATGGGCGGCAATCCAAAACCACAATATGGGAAAGTATCTCTGAATCTTTCCATCGGCGCAGTCAATTGAGACAGCGTTAAGCCCGGCCTCTTGTAAGGTCACGAGTAGTAGCTCAAATATGCCTTATAGTGTGTTGGTGTTGATTTGCCTCAGGTGTCTGTCTGCAGAAAAGGACTGCTGGAACTTGGGTAGGACGGGCAATAATGCAAGAAGGAGAATTTCCATCATTCCAGGTCTATTGCGCTTGGTCAATGGAAGATTTCCAATTGTAATATATACAGGCCAAGCCTTCTTGTTACCAGAGAAGTTGCTGAGGTGCATCTGATCTGACATCCCAATAATTGGCACCACTATTGTGCCAGATGGAAGTGCTACCTGTCATGCGTGAGGTTGCGTATTTGGCATAAGGGGAGCATACTATATTGGCATCCTACTTGAATATCCCACTACCAGTCCACTATATGCATTTCTGAATATACTCATTGTCCCTTGAAATGGTGTTCATATCACGGAGTGTAAACAAAATCCTCTTTGTAAGCTATGTGTCAAAGAAGGTATCAGATGTAGTCTAGAACATTACAGGAGCAGAAGGGCAAAGCCCACACGCCATCCTCAACTCGACCTTGGAACTATTGTAATTATAGGCTATACAGATCGAATAACCTGAGGCGGTTCTCGAGTGTATGTATCAAGCTATAGCTGACATTGACTAAATTACCGAGGCAATTTGAAAAATATTTGTTAATCTGTGACTTGGACACCTTGCTTTGGTTGAACCAGGATGCAAGTTTGAAATCGTGCATTCTAGTAAATGGTGCCCACAGGTCCTCACAGATTTCGTCATTCTTCCACAAATCCCCCAAGTCTCTAATTGATTTCTCAGCAACAGGATAATACTGGTTTACGTAAGGAGCGGACGTGGAATTGACTATAGGGAGTGATTCCCGGTCAGATTCATTGGCAACCCCTTGGTGAGTGGTGTCTTGCTGCCAGCGCCACAAACCAGCATCTGATTTGTAGTCAGACTCTGACGGACTGTTCTCGTGAGCTGGAACATCATGGAACAATTGGGATGATTCCGTGTTATGAATACTCTTTGCAGAAGTAGTTCTTTTTATGTGTGATGCAAGTGGATTGGTGACATCTGTGCATGCTCTGCACAGGTATTTCTCGTAGGCACCAGCATGGGTGTATTTGCAGCTGCAAAATAAAATATTTATAGGCATTGCGGGACTCGGCTCATCCTCCATCTCTGCTACACCTCCAGTGATTGAAATTTACTTCCTAATTGAGATAAACTAAACACCACACCAAACTATCACCACTTTTCGGTCTGCGCCCTCCCCGCGGGGGAGGTGTAGGCAATCACTATCCATGCTTCTAGACTTCGAGTCTATCTCCACTGCCCTCTCTCTTGGAGGTTTACCCACAGGGGATACCCTATCCTCTTCCTCCAGCATTTCACGATGCTGGGTACCTCTCTTACCCTGCTTTTGCTAGGCCTCACATAGCACTAGCACAGTTGAGTTTCCCCCTTTTCTTCAGAACACACTGCTGGCACTATGGTTTGCGGTACACGATCAAGATGGATACCTGTATCGCTCCCCTAAAGATACTGGGGAGTTGTGTCGGGTCTCCTCAACAAGCGACGGTCGATTTCGCCATTCTCCATCCTCACTCATCGCTTCAGCAGATGGTATCCCATCCACTATAGTGACACTATCTCTCGTAGAACAAGGGACTACTTGAGAGATATGATAAAACTGCTGGCTTTGTCGGGGGCTGGCTGGAGGCTGCCTAGCAAGATGTGAACATGATTCTGACAGTTGTTTTGACACCTGGGTCTACCCCTCCTCTACACTTTCTCAGTGCGATTGGCTGGCACCCTACTGCTATCCCCCTACCTTAGCTGGCACCTTACTGCCTTCTACACTTCCTGCTGGTCTTGGACCAGTACTACCCCCCCTAGCTGGTACCTTGCTACTACCTCTTCCGGGTCAGCACATTGGCTGCTGGTATTCCCACCCGGTCTGGTTTTCCGGCGGACCTATGGGGCTTCTTTGGCCCTGCCACAAGCCTTTCTCCTGCTTCGGTTGGGTTTCTGCTACTTTTGTTTCCCTTGCCCCTGTTGCCAAGTCTATTGGACGTACGGTACTATTACCCGTTTCCGTGCTCATGGCCAGTTCTTTGATCGCGACCTCAGTATATCTGACTAGCTTAGGCTCCTGGTGTTCCCTAGGGTTCCGTTTATGGGTTTTCATTAGTTTGGAGTTTCTTTCTGTTGTTTTGGTTGGTTCACTGTCGGGGTTTTGGGATTTCTCTTATATCGTGCGTCTGTGGATGTGTTGGGTTCACTGATACTATAGCTGTTGTGGTTGGGGGGAGTTCTTTATACCGACTGGCCTTGTAGTTAGACGGTTTTTCTACAGCCTTTCCGAGCCGGGGCAGGGGTGGAGGTTTAGGTCTACATTGCTTGTACTGACATGATCTTGTTCCTTAATACTAAATAAAACAAGAAAGAAAAAAATGAAAGAAAAAAATGAATAAAAATGAAAAACTACGGGACTCGGCTCTGGGGATCATAAGAAGCTTGGATGTATTATGAGGTGAAGGTGAAATGCTCTCTTTCACACGTCTGGATCAAGATGGTAAATGGAGCCAAGAAGTTCCTACAATCTAACACCCAGTTAATGGTTAATTCAGTTTAGCCTATAGATGCCAATGTTATCTGCACCAGAACATGTTTTGTTTCTGAGAACCACTTTCGTTTACACTTGAACAGAAGATACCCAGCTTGTGAGTTCAAGTATATATGAGGTCCACATTACAAGTTGTGGAGAAGAGAACAGGAGTTGCAGGCGTCTGATGATTGAATTCATAATAACCCGGAAATAGTTTGAAGACGCCTGGTGCGTCACGAACTGATATTTAAACTCAATTGATCATGACCCAAGGAAGGTCAAACCCAGAAAAGTATCGACAACCTATACAGCATTCAGCAAATACATAAAGCTCACAATATTAATACTCAGAACTAATCATAAGACATGGCTCACAATAATAATGCATAGTATGTCAATATACTGAATGTTGAAAAGGGACATATAGCTCCACCGGGGGATGTGTATGTGCTCCCGGCTATGGCACTTGCTGGGACGATTACCTCTGCAAGGGCTGAAAACAACAAAATCAGCCTGTACAAGACTAGTCTTAACTTCACCTCAGATGATCCTGGCAGACAGCTTTATGCGACGTGGAGAAAAACAGTCAAAGACTAGACATTAGCACTGAATTACACTAATATCAATACTTTCCTGAACAATAACTTCTGTGAGATTTTCCATGCCATGTGGAGATTGCGCCCAGCTTGTGATGCTCTTGTGGGGGTAAGTGCCAGTAATGTTCACTAGAGGTACTAGATCGAAGATGCCATCATTTTACTTGTTAAGGACTGTGGCAAGAGCTTAACGGACAGTCGTCTCAAGAAAGGTGGACCTCAACCTGCACCAGGTGTACCTGCAACTATCACAGTGTACGTCCTTGTTGAAGCAATCTTGCTGCCACTGATAGCGCTATGTCAATGGAGAGTGAATGTTCCTGAACAGCCTGATCCTGGAAATGCTGAAGAACTCCAAGCTAGCCAGAACATCCCTTAAAAGCCAGCGCCTGGTAATGTCCACATTCTCTCAGCTCATCAGAATGTTCTGAAACAGACAACGCCTGGGATTGCTAATACTTCCGAAGCTAGCCAGAACATGTCTGAACAGCCGGTGCCAGGGAAGCCCGAAGTTCTGTAAGCTAGTCAGAACTTTCCGCAACAGCTAGCACCCAGAAATACTGATCTTTCCAGAGCTAACCAGAACATGCCCCAACAGCCAGCACTGTGGAATGCCAAAGTACCTCAAGCTTGTCCGAATATTCTCCCACAGTTGGTACTAGGGAATGCCAAAGTTTGCGAAGCTGGTTAGAATGTTCTGCAATAGCAGGTGACCAGGAATGACTAAGTTCTCCAAGCTGACCTGACAATGCCCAAACTGCCACTGCTCGCAAATGCAAAAGTTCTCCAAGCTGGTCAGAATGTTTCGCAACAGCGCGCGATGCAAGTTGTTACAGCTATCAGAACGGGTTTGTCCACCACCCTACAAGAGTTGAGTTTCCACTTACTAACCAGGAAAATATAGATTGGAACACATTACTAGGGTGTCTATGTACCATACATATTGTTTGTGTCCTCCCGTCAATGCGTGGTACAGGTCTGCCAGGCTCAGAGAGGATGTTGGTAGAAGGTCAACCTGACAATCAATCAGTCTATTGGCGAGGCAATCATATATCAGGAGCATGATTTGGTGAGTTAGATCTTAGAGATTTTTCTAGATTGTACACCATGATTTTGAGGTGGGTGCCTATTTGACGAATTCCCTATATCCTAGGCATGACTAGTGAAGGAAACAAGATGCTCCACAGGTATCTGGCGCAACCACTTTCTCAGATGGACTGCATTTTCATCGAAAATAATGAAACAATGCATGCCAGGTTGCTCTCAGATCAAGTGCTGCAGGACCCACTTGATATTTTAGTATATTGTTACCGTGATAAAGGCGACCTGAGACCAGACACCACTGTAGTCAGCCACTACCCCTATGCTGAAAAGGATGCCATGTGGAATATTGGCCACGAATGTGATCTAATGGTATGTCAAATGCATACTAGGGCTCCGGCACCGGACCTGCCGGCTAATGGCAGTTGCGACAGTGGCTCCCTGGTAAAACATTTGTAGGTCGGAGACATGACATTCACGGTAGTATGGCCCCATGTGGACAGGCAAAATAATGGGGATGAGTATGAGATAGTACACAGATATCAGTCATTCCCAGTATGCGTATCTGGCATGGATGCGAACAATCATGGGGAGGATGAGGTGATAGAAGGATCGCTTTCTCACGACGCAGCTTCCAACTTATGTATAGTAGAAATCGATCTGTCTCTCCCAGATCTTGTCCCATTGGAACCAAAAAAGCTGGAGTCTCATGAATCGACAAGCGCTTCTCGAGGAATTAATAACTCGGGAGGCACTCAAGAACAGACTGAAGCATACACAAGTAGTATATGAAAATGTTCGAGTAGTGAAGCCGAGGAGGCTGCGCCAGGGCTCGGTATCACCCAGTGAGGTGATGGATTGGACAAAGGGGGAATTGGACAGGGTATCGGCCTAGATCGATAGTGTTAGCAGTTAGCCTGCATATTATATTAGGAGAATCATGCATAATCTTTACTTCGTTCTGTTTTTTATATGTGTCACAAATCCTGACAGCTCTTTCATACTATTCTCCGTTTCCTGATCTTTCAGATTATATGGCATAGGAGCCTGCGTTGCATGTCGTGATATCGTAGCACCTTACCAATAACAATGTACCTGCCATATGTAGCTGCGGGTTAGGATTTGCCTTTTAGTCAAGTGAGGTTCCAACCAGCTGGGTAGTAGATGCCTCTTGGTATCACTTCTGTGTACTGCTTAAAAGTTTATTTCACAAATAAAAAATAAACACCTTGTGATGCTACATACATATTACTATATGTTAAGAATCATACGGTATACATGCTGAACCATTCCTGATGCTCGCAGGACATATCTCTTGAAACAGGTTTATCGAGGTGACACAATTTGTATTTGATGTCTGTTGACATCAAGATCAATGTGGCGTTTGCTTACAAGCATAGTTTACGATTTGCTTGCTCCATATCAGATGTCTCTCCCCTTGCCATACCAGTTCCCTCTCCCCTTACCCTACTAGTTCTCTCTTCCCTTGCCCTACTTGTTCTCTCTCTCCAGTGACCATCCCTTTTCTTCCACGTGTAGACATCTACATCACACCCCTCAACTCTTAAGCCAACACCGCACACCTCCCAACCATCATGCCATGGCCCCCTCCCATATCCCTCCTATCATCAGTCAACGTCCTTGCCCCCCCCCCATATAAACATTTTCGAGGATTGTTTTCCTGGCTTTCCCACACCTTTTCATCAAAAAAAGACCAAAGAACAATGCTGTACGAGCAATTAAGACAGCCAATGCAAAAGTATGATCCACCCAATCTTTGGCTCCCATGCCTTACTAACACTATGTTCTGTTTGGACAGATGCTGCACCCATGACCCTCACGAAAGTGTTGTGAGGAGAGGTAAAGGTTGCGAGATGCCTGCGAGCAGGGCGTCTAGAGTAGCCGACAGAGTATAAGCAATCAATCTCCACTATGGTTCTTCTTTTTTTCTTTTTTTTCTTATTTTTCTATTTTTCTTTTTCTTTTTCTTTCCTGCATATTCCTGGATATGATCTAACCTTTAATGAGAGCTGTAGTGGGAGGATGAGTGACGTTTCGGTGGAGAACCCAGCTTTTGATCCGGCACTGGAGGACTCCTCGTAAGTGAAACCCTTAAGCTATATGCATTGCTAGGATTCTGTTAAAATAATCCTCATTATTCAATTAGAGGGAGCAATGGCAAAATAATATCCACCAAAAGCTGGAGTGGGTCCCAGAATCCTCGCATCATCTCTAGTCTATACTGTGCCTGGCGTGAGCAGATCAGGACCCACATAATAGCACACTCCTGGGACCTCCACTGTCTAACTGACTCTAATTTAGAGTTGGTCCCTGTATTAGCCCGCTTCCTTTCCACCGTCGCAGCACCAATCGAGCTCATTAAGAACTAGTACTGTGCCGAGGACATCGGGAAAGTCGAACATTAGCTAAGAATCTTGGTCCTGAACATGGCCAAGAAACTTCAGATGACGAGCTAGTATCTTATGGCAGGGTGGGCAAGGTGGCAGAGGTCAAGGCACCTCCGAGGAAATGTTTTTCTCTCTCTATGTTTTGCTAACCTCTTGCT
This sequence comes from Tuber brumale, assembly GCA_014065205.1. Classification (NCBI taxonomy): domain Eukaryota; kingdom Fungi; phylum Ascomycota; class Pezizomycetes; order Pezizales; family Tuberaceae; genus Tuber; species Tuber brumale. The sequence continues at coordinate 82,549 of JACCEG010000115.1, read as the reverse complement.
CACATATACTGTCAGTGGTTCAACCTGATTGGACCTCCCGATACTGCCCATATGTAGTACAGATCCATATTGTTTCCAGGAGAGGGGCCCATAGGAAAGGCCACCCATTCATTGGCTACTCCTGGTATTCCATTGACTCTGACTGGGGAATCGCCTAGGGGGTCATGGAATCACTGAGCATACAAGGTCTGCTCAGGGTAGTCAAGGGGCAATGTTTGGAGGAGGCAATTGGGTGCTCCCAGTATCTCATCCGGGCGTAGGTCCTTGCCAATGATGGCAAAGTTCCTGTGGACCTTCTGGTCCTGCAGCTACCCCTGGGTCAGGAAGAGGACTCTGACCAGACCCCTGTGCCTGTCCATGGCTGATACTCGTTTTTTGAGGGTCAGGTCTAGGATCACTGTAGGCACGCTGGTGTTATCGAGGGGGGCCATGCAAGAGGAGGAGGATAATAAGGACAAAGTTGAGTGGCTCCTGGACGAGGGCAATGAGACGAGCATGGACGAGTCTGACTCATACTCTTTGGTGCCGGGCCATGATTTGGCAATTTTCATGGACAACGCAAGTTCTCTCAAAAATTGCTTCGTTCTGTTAACAAAATCTGTAGCTGATCACATATATAGGACCATGAATCTGACAACCCCCCACCTCCCATGCAATACCCCTGCACACCACCCGTGCTACTGTCGATTGTGACAACATAAGTTCTGCAAAGGTTCCTTCCTTCCGTTAACAAAATTTGCAGCTAATCACATAAATAAGACGATGAATCCGACAATGCCCTTCATCCTGCAAAAGACCCACAGGTACCACCTGTGCTGCTGCCCATTCTGATGATCAAAGTTCCCTCAAAATTCCTACCTTCTGTTAACAAACATAGTACTTGATCGCGTACTTAAGATGATAACCCATTCACCACTGGCCACTCACTATCAACTCTGAACACCCGTCCAGCCTGCCATACTGATGCGGTAGATTCCTACCTCCCGCATGCTTTTAGCAAATATTACGATACAAACACTGTAGCTAATTATATATATATGAGGATATGATCACTCAAGGTACTGGGAGACCCTATCTGCCAACCCGTCCTAACTCTGGGGATCTGTAGCCATCATAACAGCAAAGCCTGAGATCCCTCAATGAGCTTCTCCATGACAACCACTAGATGGTAGAGTACCTCAAAATTCCGGGACCCGCAGCTATTCTGGGAACTACCAGACAGCACAGAAGACACTCCTCCTACCTTTTTGTCTGAGGATAGCACTGAAAGAGCAACCAACACCCCTACACCAACCTCAACTCTCCTGCTGCTACAAGCAACCATGCCTGCTGCATTTCTCCTGCCATCTCCTTTGACTCTCACTGGTGCCCCCTGTGATACTGCGACAATTCTGTCTCTTGCGACCTCAACTGCGCGGGGTTCTTCGGTCTCCTCAGAACCCTGGCATAACAAGCCCCCCACCACACCTCCAGACCCAGGGTGGCACAATTGGTCCCCTATCTTCCCCAAATGCCACCGCTATGATTGTTCCGATGTCTCCACAGACCCCGGCGACCGTGATTGTTCCTGCATCTTTCCCGAACAAGTCTGTCCTACTGCTCCCTACAATTTCACCAGGCCTCTGTCACAGCAATGGACGCCGGAATTTCTAAAAACAATTTCACCTTTACATCTTTTTCATTTTGGGTTTTCTTTTCCTTTGTTCCATTTTTGTTTTTATGTGCGTAGCATTTCGGGAGACAATTAGTCAGAATCTCGATGCGTGATGGATTAGCTAGCATTTGATAGTGATGATACCATTGGACACCCTCACATTGACTTCCCGTATTCCTACTCATAGCTAGTTTGATGCCTTGTACCCAGTACTGTACTCACTAGTCTTTGCAAAGAATACCTCCACCACCCAATCTTTTGCTTCAGCCCTCACCAAATATCAGGCTCACGGAGGTATTCTTGGCAAAGTCATACAAGTACTCAAGTACCCGCACTTATGATAACTATAAGACCCCTTACATTGGGGTCTTGAATCTTATACATCCAGTGCATTTCACATTCTGGGTCTTTGACTTGGCTAGTGGCAGGCACCTGTCTACGTCGATTTGCTAGGTACCATTACTTGAATATAGGTTTCATGCATTTATGAGTGCAAATTTGGTATTTGGAGATCCGCCTTGAGGCACTTATTTCTTTTTCAGTATGCGGCATGTCTCAAGAGAAATAATGTCGCTAACCGATTCTGATTGTTGCTAGACTTTGCCAAGCCATCTCCATAAGCGTAACCTTCATCTCTCCTAACTCATAGATGGTTGGTTCTCAGAGTCTTTAGTCCCACATGCTTGAGAATGTATACCAGTGTCCATAGATCACGGACACAATCATGTTGAATTTTTTGAAAGAGATGATACTATTTAGACAATTAGTGGAGCCTTCTACTATAGTGACACCTTTATTACATCTGATTCTAACAAACTGGAGTCTTAGATCTTAAGATAATCAAGAATGTCTAGATCACCATGTTGTTGAACACACAGAACTAGGCAATCATTAGACTCAATAGCGAGTAATACTATGTGATTCTGATAACTTTGACCCCACATGTATCTCTTAGCGTATAGACTTGGCAGATTGCTTTGAATACTAAAGAATGACAGAAACTCCTCATCTACAGCCTACTTGTGATTCAAACAATCACTAGTAGCCAACATCCTGAAGTCTACTCTGGTTCACATTCACTAATGAGTTGCAGGATGCATAATCAAAATCACCGCGATACATGAAGTAAGCCAACTCCCCCAGTAGGCAACCTGAATGGGTGCAGATGCGACGTCGGACATGGCACTGCGTGATCGGAAAAACAGAAATCGGCCACGTAACAATGTCAACACGGCAGCTCTTCGCGTAAACTATCGAACCATCTGCCTTTAGGTCAAAACATGTCTCTACCACCAATTGCAAGCAAGCAACTGAGAAGACCCTAGAAGCATCACAGGAAGAGCACAATACAGACTACGGTACATGTCAAACAAGCTACTGAATATGCCGCCAAAGGTAGAAGGAGAAATGATTCATTTTCGCGATGCTAGTACTGATCAGTACCAAAGCTTACTGGGAGCAGATACCACTCAATCGGATACCAAATCCGATCCAGAAAACCTTGATATGGTTGACATCAATACATCAGGATTCACTGTGGAGTCTTCAGCAGCCAAGCGACAGCCAAACTGTCATATGACTGCAGTGCGGATTTCAACGGGCACTTCACTAGAGGCGGCTAATGCAGCATCACGGAAATTAGTGGCTCTTGGGCGACTTCACCGTGGCAGGGCCTATAGTTCTTCTACATTTCTGTCATCCCGCATTCTACAATTTTCCTTACCCTTGGGTGGCCAGAGTGCCCTTAGGTCTGATATTATGAGTTCTAGTCCCACCGGTCACCTGGGTACATCTCTCATGGACAACTGGTTAGTGGGTAATTCTGGGCACAAAATACTGACAGGTGCAGAATGGTCCATGGTAGAGTTTACAATATCACTGATTCTGCAATACACGCTGTTTGAGGATCCACTCCTGGATGTCATTGTTTTGGCTAGCCAGGTGCGTAAAATGTTGGATGCCGTGGTGGTATGTGATGCAGAGACAGAATATATCACACTATCGAAACAGTGTATAAATTTGGTATATCAACTTGGGTGGGTGTAATGTGATATAGAGTATGGTACTAACTTAAAAAGATACATCAAAAGCACTCCGGTGTATGGTCGCAGATCGTAAACCAGTAGAAGAATCATATTGTAAAGTTATACGAACTGGTGGATGATCCAGCAGCCATAGCCGGTGGAGTGGAGTATCTTCTCGACTGGGATAGGTTTATGAGTGACCCAAAAGGGTATGAGGTTTGTTTCTACCTGGTAACTTCCACATCATGACTACAACTAATTAAGATTGAATGTGATGTAGAACCAGGGCTTCCGCTTCCTTGCACTACAGATTCCGGAAGCAATTTATGATAACTCTTTTACTGGAAAGAAAAGAGAGGGGATAACAGATCCCAAATATCTTGGGCAGATCAACGGTACTATGATCTGCTTGACATGTGCCATAATCAGTCATACACTATACGCATAGAGATCTGGGATATATCAGGAGCTATGGGACTTTAAGCCGCTGGCAGTGGGACGAAGAACTGTTTAATGGTTGTAACGGATTATTGGCGACTAAGCTGCTAACTTATTACTGAGCATGGAAGACCTTTTCGCGTGACAGAAACAGACTTGTGCCAAATGCCCACTCACCATCCGGGATATAATTCTGGAGTACATTCACGATACCACACAGAACAGGAGGCAGCAGGGTTCACGGGGTGCTGCAAGACCAGCGTGAAGGATATGATGATGATTGGGAGGCTGTAAAGGAAGAGCTAATGAGCCATGCATCTAACAAGACCGCAGCAGGATAGCCTGCTCCACAACAGACTAACTGGCACTTATTGGCCTTGGAGAAGTACTGGGGGAGAATAATCAAGGACATCTATAGGACACATCATTCGATTGCAGCCAGAGGTCGATTGTATAGGTAATGGCATTTCTAGAGTCAGATACTGTAAGTCCAGAAGATTCAGGCGAGAAAAGTGCAGGGTTAATAGCTGGAAGCTGGGCGAGCCTACCTGTGACCAGTCACATCTCGTTCAGCCTTAAGGAGTTTTAAGAAGGCCAGATGTCATCGATGGTGATTGGCGAATGACAGCTGCAGGTGGAAGAGTGGGTGTCACATGGGAGTGTGAGCCAGAGGAAAGAATAAGAATTAGGAGCATGTGGAGGTAGAAAGTAATAGATTTCATTTCTCGAACAGTGATGTGATAGGGGCTTTAAGAGTAAGAAATCGTCGGTATGGAGGCTGAATCTCAGCGTGAGATTAATCATAGAAATGATGAAAAGGCCTGTCGCTAGGATGTTACGATGATCGCAATTTATTAATATAATAAACAAACTATCTGGACAATGACCAGAGGATGTGAGGATAAAGCATATACACTAAATGTGGTGTCCACGATAATTTGCCATGCGTCAAAGACTCTCTAGAAGAGGTCCAGACATGATATACTAGAGACAGGATAAGACAAAAGGGTCTAGGTAAAGCCAGAAGATGTCAAATATAGCAGGCCAAAGTCCAGATGGTACGAGCAGTGATAGAACTAATCAGGCTGTAGGGCTGGATGCCCGCTGATAACAGAACGTGGCGATGGGAGTCGGTGTATCCTAAGTGAAAAGGACAAGGCTAGGTACGGTTGTGGTAAATGGACACAGTACAGGGGATGTTGGGATGAGAGATGGCGGAAGAGTGGGGTAGCTGGAAGGTGGGGTTGTTAATTGGACGCAATCGAGAGCCGGGGGTGGACAATCAGACAGCATTAAGGGGTACAGGGGGAAGGTCAGACATGGTCAGGAGGCATAGGATATAGGAGGTCAGTATCAGGATGATGGCAGGGTGCGGGACAATGCAAAGGGTGAATCAGGACATGACGTCGGACCGACGTTGAGTCCGGGCTAATGGTTAACGTTACAATGTCCCATGTGTCAGAGGCACAGAATGCATGAGATACAGGATATTCTTCTTGCTGATGATCAGAGTACATTCTTGCGACTCTGGAAGTTGTGTAATAAAGTCTGCAGAGATGGATGCCCATGCGGCAAAGAGTATTTATAGTGGTTGCAACAATCCATACTTAGCGTGTCTAGGCGATGTGTTAGAGTGGCATGCATCGCACATTCCTACATAGTCATTGAACTATTCAGCGAGTCCTTTCCAGTAGAGGTTGCACATGAGGATCTCCAAGAGTTTCCCTTATCCAAAATGGCCTGTAACCTTTGCATCATGACATCCTTCTGCGATCTTGGTGTATAGTACCTGACTATTTGGTACAAGAGGTCTTGGCTTATAATATAGTGGATCATCGGTTAAGGTCCAATCCTGGCGGAAATTGTTGCCTTCATTTCATAGCCTAGTACGTGCTTCTCTCTGTTGCCTCCAAGCCGCATATGTCTCGATAGCTGTCTGTATCTCCCTTAGGTATATAGAAATCTGAGACAAGTACATAGACCTCACTGTAGGATAACTGGGCACTGACACTCGATTTACCAAGGGCTTAACACCCTCGGCTAGCCCTCTCATAGGGCCCGTATGTCTTAGCGAAATTTCAAGAGTTGCATCCTGTAACTAGAATGTCGTATCAATGAAGCCCACTTCATAACACCATATACATCGCTAACAGCTTCGCGACTACATGCTATTCACAAAGTATCCGAGAGGGAACCATTGGAGATATCAGCGAAGTGTAACAGGCGATATCCGTGAGAGGCACATCAAGATAGTAGGCTTTAACTTTAGACTTCCTAAAATATAGGCCAAATGTGATAGGACATTTTTGGTAAACTGCTCCAAGAGAATGTCCTAGTAGTGGAGACTATGGAGGACATACCAAATCCACCTATACCCTTAGAAGATCAGCTGTATGTTGGTTGGTTCTAGTAACTGGACTCCTCCACGGAGGCTAGGAGACCAAGGGGAGGCCCGCTCAGAAAGAAAGACTTAGATACGTTGTAGACCCTTAAGATGTGGACATATTGGTGAGCGGACTTGCGATTGGAACTAGGAGCCTAAGCATGAAATTGATCACTTCATGACTAAAGAGAATATGGGAATAATAGTCAATAAGACTGAAGTAATATAATAGTCTATGTAGACAACTAAGTTAAAGGCCGCTGTTTGGTATAACAAATAATGCAGTCATCTCAACAGAGGAAGGCTATTCCATGATGTGAATAGGTGTGATAAGTTTCAGGGTCAAACAGTGGTCGTACATGTAAGATACAAGACGTTTGAGTGTTAAAACCAATGTGGTAATTTGGAGGCATCCTAGTTAGCAGTAGTCTACAAACACTCCGACATGTGATATAAATATCCAAGTACCTCCCGAGCTTCACAGACATCATCAAGCAATGGAGAAGAGATCTTATCAATATAAAATTGTTTTACGCTTCAAACCTTTACCTTATCTATTTTATCTAAAAGGGCATTTCTTGACTGATTCTCCGTACAAAATATTTTGGCCTATCTCCCTTATTAATACTGGAGTTTGGCATCCGCCTAACAGTATATTGATAGTTCTCCGATTACCAAGGTTCACAATATGAACTATGATTTCACTTCAAACTCCTGTCTCTGTTCACACTTCGATTTCATTTTCGAAGCACCTTACTGTCGCATTTCCCTTCATATCTTCAAAGAAACTTTCAAAACCAAGCTACTCGAGAAGGAAAAAGAGTTTATACAAGAACCCTCATGGTTCACAAGAAAATTGGGGATCACAATGAGTGATCAATTCAAGTGCATATATTGTACCTAGCATGCTGCGAACCTTAATTGGAGTTCTAAGGAGTCGTAAGACCTCATCGATTGGAGTACCCGGTACTCTAAAGACAAGAAAGGATCTACAATTAGCCAATGATGACCCAATCTCAAGGCTTGGACCCGGGAACTGATACATATACTACAAGTATATATTGCATCTTGAAAAAAGAAATTAAGGTCCTGAACCAAGAATCAGATCTTGTCACCGCTTTTTTACCCACACTTCCCAAGTACCTCTGATATTGCACACTATTCATACGATGCCTTAAACCTTTTAAAGGATATCGAGAACTCTGGTACGAAGTACCAGTAATTACTCATCTAGGGCTATTGGAACCAGTAGCCTATTTGGAAAAGATAACAATAGCTGAGATACCACAAGATCTAAGAAAGAGGATAACAGTCTGAGAGCCTATGAACACCTAACCAGATATGATGGGGACCGATGATGTAGTCATATGGAGTTCATCCCCATCAATACCTTAAGAGCTACATTTCTCGAGAGGACTGGTACCCCCCTCCTCTCACTGATCATCTAGTATCACAAGTACACATCCGATATTGCCGTCATCTATGTTAAAGCCAGGAGATCATGCTGCGAATCTAGCCAAGGTAGCAAGCGATCAGAGAATAACCTTTCATCGAATAAGGCAAGATATAAGTACTTCGCTTGACTAAGCCAACATCACCTTTAAACATTTGAAGGGAACCGCTCAAGACAACCTCTTAAAACTACTTATTGTTCATCAGTAAATCACGGGTAGACAAGATGTCCATGACAATGACATTGCGATCTTGGTAATGGAATTGGCAGGTGTGGAACAAGTGGTCCATGACAGCCTGCTGCAGATGCTATAGGAAGTGGCAAAGAAAATAGATGCACAAGACAAGCATCAACAAAAACATAAAGAAATAACCAAGACGTTACATAGAACTCTGTGGCAGCAAAGCCAGGAGGCATTAGCCCGAGATCCAACACGGGAGCAAATAGTTACCATCCTATGAATGAAATTCTTAGAATTCCGCTCTCAAAGCATCAATCGTGAAAAGAATGTTAAACGTACTCTGTGGCAAGGGCAGTCAGACCACACTAGTCACCAGACAGCGATCCATAATCTCCAAAACCTCCAATGGCAACAAAATGAGGAGAGGAATAATACCCTCAAAGTATAGATGGCATTAGCAAATAAGTTACTGGCCGCAGGACCAGGGAAAGAAGCTGCCAGACCAGTACCCTTACCCACAGTCATGGAGGAGAATGATGAAGTATACTGTCCTCAGCCTACGTGACGGGAAAAGGGGAAAGGCAAGGAAGCCATAGATGCATCCACCTCAGATGCCTGGAGAGGTGACCCAGGAGATCCTAGCCATGATGATGAGGATGATGATGATGAGAGAGGTAGAACAAGAGGAAGTCCAAGCAGTCGTGGGTGAGGACAGACATCAGAACAGTCTGGTATGGCAAAAACACTTGCAAATACGATGGCACTTAATATGAAGCAGCCATCAGAGCCACCTCTATTATTTGTAGACAAATCAATGCAAGACATATATATCTGGATTATACAATGTGTATACTATTTTGAAAGAAATCCACAGATCAGAGATAATACTTGGGAACAAGTTATATACAAGCTCAAACGTACAAAAGGTGATATAGTACTGTCCTATACTATTTGCTATAGGAAGGCTATGGACGGACTTGAAGGGGAAATCCAGCAGCCAGAGTTGGCTACGTGTACTCGCTTTGAACTTGGCATGATCAAGTGATTTGCCACAATGGAAGCCGAGGGACAAGGGATTCGGAAAATGAAGCTAGTCAAGTTCGAGGGCATTATTGAGTATTACCTCATGACCATACGCAATATAAACATTAGAGCACGCATTACAGGAGAATCCTGGAGGGAGAGAGTCAAATGCAAACTTCCAAAATAAACTGTGCACAAGTTGTTGACCTTACAATATACAAGAGATTAAGAATGGGGAGAATGTTTTTTTTTTTTTTTTTTTTTTTTAAA
>JACCEG010000115.1:9701-72413 GCA_014065205.1 Tuber brumale | reverse complement strand
TCTCTCATGTAGTCCCTTGTTCTACGAGAGATAGTATCACTTTAGTGGATGGGATACCACCTGCTGAAGCGATGAGTGAGGAAGGAGAATGGTGAAATCGACCGTGGCCTGTTGAGGAGACCCGACACAACTCCCCAGTTTCTTTAGGGGAGGGATACAGGAATCCATCGTAATCGTGTACCGCGAACTGTAATCCCAGCCGTCTGTTGAGATGAATAGAGGGAAACCAGACCTTGCTGATGCTAAGCGAGGCCTAGCAAAAGTAGGGTAAGGGAGGTACCCAGCATCACGAGATGCTGGAAGAAGAGGATGGGGTATCCCTAGAGGGTAAACCTCAAAGGGAGAGGGCAGTAGAGATGGACCCGAAGTCCAGGAGGATGGATAGTGATAGCCTACACCCCACCCGAGGGGAGGGTGCAGACCGAAAAGTGGTGATAGTTTGGTCTGGTGTTGAGTTTATCCCAATTAGGAAATAAATTTCAATCACCGGAGGTGTAGCGGAGACGGAGGATGAGAATGGGGAGAATATTATTATTATTATTATATCTCATTACGCTTATGGAGCCGCAGCGGCTATGAAGCTAACTAACATACAAAAAAAAAGTACACCACGCAAGGGTGCCGGTCAGATATGCCGTCTCATATTGAAAGGTAGCAACGTTCGATTGGGCCAGCTCATGAGCCACAATGACAACAGGAAATCCTCCAAGCCGCCAAATGCCTAACAAATATAGGAAATAAAAGTAAAATCCCTAAACAGCCCTCTTCCTTCTCTCAGTTGCGGCTTGGTGTGCTTTGAGGTATGTGGGACATTCCTTAGAATTAGCCTGGTGAGAGTCGCCACAGTTGACGCATTTGATGGTGGTATGCAAACATGCTTTGCCCTTGGTAGGACAATCTGATCTGCTGCAAGTGTGGAGGTGTGCTGGGTGTTCCATGGAGCAGATGCTGCATTGTTGGGTGCCGGTACACTGAGAAGGGTGGTGGCCAAAGGCCAGGCATTTGGTGCATTGGGTGTCAGGACAAAAGGACAAGTAGCGTTGCACTTTGAACTGCTTCCCAAGGAGTGAGAGGCCTCTGCTGAGGGCTTTATCTGTGGAGTCTTTGCCGGCAATAGTAAGGACCATAGCTGATACTGCTTTATCCTGACGTTGGGCTGGGGTGGTGAGCTATCTAGGAGGGCGTGGGAGGTGGGTGCCTGGGTTGAATTCTTCAATCTCAGATTGAATAGTGGAGAAAGTGGAGGATGTGGGGACGCCATCGAGGATGACCTTGTGCCAGATTTCGTCTTTTCTGAGGCCAATGGCTGCAGGGATGGTGGCTCTAGTTGCGTCCTCAATGGTAGAACGATGCGCTTTGAGGACAGAGGTGGCAGGTGTGTTATCCTTGGTGAGGAGGAGGACATGGTGGTTGGTGGTGAATTCGATTCTTGCAATAAGAGGTTTCTTGATTGCATTGTTGATTGCATCGCGAATGGTGAGGGGGTTGGTGGGATCAGGTAGGATAGAGCCATCTCTTTCAATGACAATCGTACGGTCGCGTTTGGTCAAAACAGCTGGGGTTCAAGTTTTAGCCAGTGGAATGGTAGAGGATTTGACTGGGACTGCTCTCGTAGCTCTTTGGGCCCAGGTTTGTTGTTGTGGGGGGGCGGGCAAGGTGGTTTGTTGTGGTGGGGGGGATTGCTGGTGGTGGATCTGGTACTGCAGCTGTTCAAACTGAGAGGTGAGGTGCGCAACTTGGCCTTGAAGTGTTTGGATGTCTGTAATATGGCGGTTTTGAATCACCAAGAGGTGTTTCCGCAGGGCCAGGAAGCCATCTTCAAGGTGTTGAGTGCGAAGTGAAAAGCCAAGGTTGGTGTTGGAAATGCCTTCAGCCAAAGGCCTTGGTGAAAACTGAGGGATGGAAGGATAATCTTCTGTAGAGGTGGTAGAGGAAGGAGCAGGCACAGTCTGGACCGGAGAGCCTGGTTCTTCCTCCATGCATGTGTCCTCAGGCAAGGCTGGGTTGGAAGGTGGGATGGGTGGGTTGAAGGGGGCTGCAAAGGGGTTCGCACCACCCCTCCCTCTGCCCCTACGTCTATTAGACATCAGAGGGTTGGGAAATTGGACTCAGTTGATAAAGGTGATAAAACACAAATGAGGTGTGATGATTTGTGTTTGAAAAGTCTTTTAAGTGAATGGGTGATGCTGTGAGGAATGGTTGTCAACCAATGAGGTGGAAGCTCGGCAAGAAATTTGGTGTGGTTTTTTCTTTCGCTGTGGTTGTAACGGCAACGCAGTCCACATGGGGAGAATGGCATAGGCTATGTTGTTGCTCAGAAGAGGCACCCCTGGCTAGGCAAAGGCTAGTTAGAGACCAACCACTCAAGCCAAAGATAGTCCAGGAAGTCCAAAGAGAAGATCAAGGGGACTCTAAAACAATGCGAGAAAGAGATAGTAAACAGTTTGTTGAGGGAGGTGGAGCATTACCACAGAAGCTGAAGAGAGACAATGAGCCAGAGAAGCCAGGTAAGAAGTTGGGAGGTGTAGCAAAGACAACCTACAGAAACTTTGACCAGGCCCATACTGGTATCCCTCAGAGTGTGATAGATACTTGGAGTTGAGGATGAGATTGTACGCGTTATGAGAAGATAAACCACACGTAGCCGACATGTTGCGGAGATACCCCTATATCAGCAGTAACAGTCAGTTCAAGACCGATGATAATAGTAATTCGGCATGCAAGATTGGCTATTACAAAGCCTCAATTGGTATGTAAAGTCGCTTCTATCTAGCAACTAGCCAAAACAAAGAAGATGCGGTAACAGGCGGAGTATGAGGAACTGACCTAGGTCAGTTTATAGGGACCAACAGTCACAGCAATTGGGTAGTCAGTGTCTATATGGAACTGGATTAGAAGTGGGAACTCCCTTTGTCTGAGGTGTATTGGGTACCAACTAAGGCGGGAATTGTGTAGTCCGTGTACAACTACGGGAGTTGAAACTCAAAATGATCAATGCGGGATGAAGCAAGTCACTTCTTTCAAGATCAAAGCAAGTAGGCTCCAAGTGAAGGAATCCCACAAGGGACTAGGGGTTCGAACACCAGAATCAATATATGGAGAGTCTTGACCGAAAGAGAGAATAAGTGAACATGCCCACATGACCTCAGAGCCAAGAGTATGAAATTCTATAAGATACGTGGTGGTCACTCACTACTCATGTACCAGCTAGTGACTATACCGGAGAACTGAGACATAGTAACACAAGATTTACCTGATAGTAACACTGACAGGAGGACAACCGACATGGGCTGTTCCACCTACCACATGAGTCTGAGTCACATTATACATATGTACTGTCTTGCCCCTTGGCCAGAGTGTGGACCAGGTATATACCGCTTTGGTGCACCAGGCCCTTCTGAGGTAGCTGGCCGTATAATGGAAACCCTAAGGGAAAGGATTAGTGAAAACAGGAACCCCATACCCGGGGAGTAAAATGGCTAATCACCGACCCAAAATATGCGATGCACCGATGTTTGACCTGTTTAGAGGAAGTATTTAGCCTGGAAACTGGTCATGCGAAATTGCATATCGGTGAAACCATGGTTAGTATGTAGACCCAGATTGTTAGAGCTAAACAGTTACCAGTTTGTCTGTGGTGACCTCAATAGTCGAAACTACGCAGGTATAGTAACAAACTTTTGGTTACCTACACCCAACACCTGTAATACCTAAACGCAAGAACCAAGTAAATCTAATGCCCGCTAAGCATGGTGAATTAGACACTCCAAAACCAAACCTATACAACTGTCCAGAGGGGATTGCTTACCTCCATTTATACAATAAGTACTATTAAGTTAAAGTCACTTTGGACTCGGGATCCAATGTGTTCCTTATCAATAAGGACCTAGTTGAAGACCTTCATGTTCCTATAGTGGAACACAATAATGCAGTTAATGTATTAGGCTTTGATGGATCATTAGCCGCCTTAGGAGGGAAGTGTTATACCCTACTTATAAAGTTGGAAATAGGAAAGAACCAACACATTTCTGAAAAGTTGTATGGAGTAGCTGAAGTCGGTTATTATAGACTGATAATTCCGGTTAGTTGGTGGCACTGTGAACACCCAGTATCCCACATACAAGCTGCAGAAAAGTAGACTTTCGCTACAAAAGGTTGTGAAAGCGATGTGGAAGAAGGCGAAGGAATAGCGGATATAGTTGAATATGATGAAGCAGTTGCTTGGGACACAAATTCCTATCCTATCACAAGCATCGGTACCATCGAAAATACGGTGGAACTCGAATCATTACTGCAAGCATACTGGCTTCACAAGCATTTTTTAGACGCCCAGATGGCAGAGACACTAGCCTTGAGATGAACCTTCGATCATGAGATTAAATTGATTCCAGGATCAACAACACCTTGGGGACCGATATACCCACTATCGGAAATGCAGCTGCAGACTCAACGAGAATACTTGGAAACCTTGATCAAACAAGCAAACATCACTAGGAGTCAATTACTGGCAGGTGTACCAATATTATTCGTGCCCAAACCAGATAGCAGACTACACTTAGTTATGGACTAATATAAGTGAAATGAGATTACAATCATCAACAAATATCCCCTTCCATTAATATCCGAACTTCGAGATCGCATAGCTCGTGTAAAGATCTTTACCAACTTAGATCTTAAAGACTGCTACTACTTGATTAGGATTATGGAAGGAGATGAAGGGAAAAATGCTTTCCGGAAGAGATATAGGCACCATGAATATAAAGTTATGCCACTTAGATTGGTCACTGCCGGGGCAACAGGGGCAATAATCAGGAAGCCCAGCAAACCAGACTACTCAATTCCTAAAGTTTATAGACCAGTTTCATTACTAAATTGTCTAGGCAAGATTGCAGAAAAGATTATGGTCTAAAGACTTGCTTACATGGCTGAGACTCAGGGACTTCTACACAGTGAACAGATGGGTGGCAGGCCAGGAAGGAGTGGAATTGATACAGTTATGTCTTTGGTTCATGACATCCAGCAGGCTAAGTGTAATGGTAAAGTACTCTCTGCCCTGTTTATTAATGTTAAAGGTGCTTTTGACCATGTGTCTAGAATACAGCTACAGTTGATTCTACAATCTTTAGGTTTCCCACCAGGAGTACTTTCCTGGACAGACACTTTCCTCATGGAGAGACAACTTGGTTTTGCATTTGATGGCCAAAGACAACCATTACAACAAATCAATGCTGGAATACCTCAAGGCTCTCCCATTTCCCCAACACTCATTCTCTTCTACCTGAACAATCTTTTCAAGGACTTGAAGCTAAGTTTACTCACACCTCAGCTGAGATCCCCCTGCTTCATTGATAATATTGCACTTATTGTCACAGGACCTTCTAAAGAGGCCAACTCCAAAGCATTAGAAAGGTCAGTTCAGAAGGCCTGGAGCTGAGTATCTGACAATGTTGTAGTTTTTGATGACTCCAAGACTAAACTCATGCAGTTTCATAACAAAGCCTCTCAGTATACTACCAATACTCCTGTCACATTACCTAATAGTACAGTTATTCACCCAACTCAACATTTCAGATGGCTAGGTATCTGGCTGGACAGAAAAATTTCATTCAACTACTATGTTTAACAGAAAACAGCAGCAGTAACCAGGGTACTCAATATGATCTCAAGACTTTCCAACTCAGAATGGGGCCTGTCAGTAGCAGCAATGAGGCAATTATACTACACTTGCATTACCCCTATAACTGACTTTGGAGCAGAGGTTTGGTAGAAAGGGCAAATTGGATTGGCTAGCAGGGTGGAGCAGGTGCAGGCTGAAGCTAACAGGAGAATTCTAGCAACATTTAGAACTTCTCATACTGCTGCACTTGAGATTGAAGCTTCTACCCTTCCTGTTCTACTAAGACTTGACAGACTTTGCAAAAGATATGCTTATAGAGTGTTACAAATGCCCACAGATCACCCTGTTAGACAAAGAACATCCTCTGCCTATCCATTAACAAGCCTGTCAACCAATCCTGCATTTTTAGCATTCTCTTCTCACAGCTCAGATTCAGAAACTGCCTTTTCTACACCTTTCAGGAAAACAAACAACTATTCCTTTAACCCACAATCTGAATCATATGGGAAGTGCAAGGTGGAATGGAGGTCTTTACCATCTGAACAAGCTAAGTTTCCCACACAGTTGATTAGAGTTTTAAATTCACAAAGTAACTATCTGCTAGTGGGATATGAAGTTGAAAAATACTAACTACACCTTCAACCACCCTGGCATGTCAACCTTCCTATACTCCAAACCAAACTGAACCTCTCTGTTAGCCCTGAAGACAAAGCTACAATATCCATACAACATTCTTCCCTCTTCAACAGCATCCAAAATACAGACAACCTTATCTTGTACACTGATGGCAGTGAATTGCAGAATAGAAGAATAGGAGCAGGAGTGATTATGATGTATGGGGGAAAGATTGTGGGCAGGTGGACTGTTGGACTAGGCATGGGAATGAAGGTTTATGATTGGGAATTGGCAGGTATTGCCAGAGCACTCACAGAAGCTAGCAAGACTAGCCTATCTTTCAAGCACATCTGGATCTTTACAGACAACCAAGCAGCTATCCAGAACTCCTTCAACCTCTTACCACACCCAGGACAACAAATCTCACTGTAGATTCAGAAACTCACCAAGGACCTATTGGACTCAGACCTGGACTTACAGCTTCATCTGCACTGGGTACCAGGACATACTGGTGTACATAAGAATAATGACGCTAACACACTGACAAAACAAGCAGCTGAGTATCTCCAACAATTGCGGGACAGTTACCTCTCACTGACAAAACTCACGACACAGATCAAGAAGTCTACTCTTCTAGCCTGGCACCAATACTGGACTCAACTGCAAGATGCTAGAAAGGATAAGCACTTTAGGTCAATTCACTTCCATCTGCCAACTCTTAGTCCTGCACCACACTTCCTCTTTCTCACTAAATACTAACTTGCAAGTGCAACATAACTCAGACTAGGTCATGGTTATTTCAAGTTCTATCTTAGTAGAGTGGATGAGAACATCAGCAATACCTGTACCTGTAACAAGAGACAGCGAACACCACAAACACCCAAGTACATCCTCCCATACAGCAGTAAATATCAACAATACAGACACATTCTCAGACCAATTGCCCAACATTTCCACCTACCAGATGTGCTAGGGTCTGAGGCTGGCTTGCTAGCAGTTGGGAAGTTTGTAGAAATAAGTTGGGCAGGGACGAGAAAAGACTACTTCGGGGCAGTGGCTGGAGATGAGGATTTTGGCAATGGTCGGAGAGGGGAAGAGGAAGATGAATGAGAAGAGGAGAGCAATGTCAGAAGGCAAGGATGGGAAAAGATAGAGAAGGAGAGATGGGAGGAATAGAAGATGGCAGAGAGGAGAGAGGAGGGATAAAGTGGATATGGCAAGAGGCCAAGTGAAAAGATGATATAGAGATTTAGGAGATGGAATCAGGGACTAGTAGTGTGAGGCACTACAATCATGTACTCTCTCAGCTTCATACCCTTTGACTCTATAAGCTTAATGATTTATAATAATGATAATAATAATAATAGTCACTGCTCCAGCAATGTTCCAAGATATAATGAACTAACTAATTAAAGATTCTTTCTATATTGGAGTTGTGTGTTACCTTGATGACATCCTCATATATTGAAAGGATGAAAAGAAATACATTAAAGCTGTCAAAAGGTTTTTACAAAGCCTATGAGACTGTCAATTAGTAGTAGCACGAAAATGGTAGACCTTCCACGCCCGGGAAGTCTAATATCTAGACTATATTGTGGCGGTCGATGGGGTCTCCATGAGTACCCACAAGGTGAAATCTATAGTGGTTTGGAAAATAACAATGTCAGTTAGAGATGTGAGAGTCTTTATTCGATTCGCTAACTTTTGCTGACGATTTATCAAGAGCTTCTCCGCTCTCTGCAAACCAATAACCGCAACATTACAAGGAAATTCCCACAATTTCAAAAGCTGAGTCATGCAGAATACAGCTTTTGCGGAACTAAAGTACCAATTTAGTGCTGACCCCATACTGCACCAGATTTTTCCAGAAAGAGAAATAGTGGTAGAAAGTGACACTTGTGATTTAGCACTTGCTGGCATCTTTTCTCCATATTTTGAGAAAAACCTACGTCCAGTAGTATTCCATACATGTAAATTGAACTCAGAAGAGCGCAATAACCTAATGCATAATAAGGAACTTCCTGCAATCCGTGAAGAATTTAAGAAATAAAGACACTACTTGCTTGGGATGGAAAAACCAATTACAGTCTTTACTGACCATCAAAACTTACAATACTTTTTCAACTCAAAAGTCTATAGTGCCTGTCAAATTTGATGAGCTCAGAAGTTAGTGGAATAGAATTTTCGTATTTTGTATCGACCAGGCAGAAAGGGCAGAAACCCTGAGGTATTAAGCAGACAGCGGGAGTACCATCCTGAGGCGGGAGCTACGCATCGTGAACAGAAAATTTGTAAACAAGAAAATTTCTTCGAATAAAGGGTAGAGAGGGTAGGTGATGAGGGAGAAGACTGAGATAGAGAAAAGAATTGGGATTTCGAACCTCGAAGAGGTACCAAGAAACCCGTGATTAGGGTTCAGAGATTGAGCAAAAAGGCATACCTGCCAATAAAGGGCTCAATAATGGGGGATGGGCATGACCTATACACCATGGAGGATGACATTGTCCTGAAATATGAGCAAGTATTAAGAAGGTCAGGGAGCGCCATGGGGATACCCGAAGAAACTTACACAAGAGAGGTTCCAGGAAGTGGATTAGTAGTTCGAAGTGGAATCTCCACCAGAGCTGGAGTAAACAATGCCAATTACGCGGGTGAACTGAATGTCATACTTTTCGCCTATAAAGATATTGTCTGTGAGACAAGAATGAGTGATCCTGTAGCCCAACTGGTGGTAGAAAAAATCTCTACTTCAGATATGATGGAAGTAGACGACTTGGAAGACACAGACCTAGGAACTGCAGGATATGGAAGCACTAATACAGTGACAAGATCCTCGATCGTCAAAGAACAAGAATCTAGTATCAGCTACCTTCGGCCTTGGCTAAAGATAACAAATTCTGGTTTGACGTTTCAGAAGTACCAGAGACTGTTCTTTTGTGAAAAGCTATTATCCTACAAAAACATACGAAGCACTTCGATTCTTAATTCTTATGAGAGATAAGGGCAGCTATCGAAACAGATGTGGCTTGGAGGCAACAGAGCGAAGAACTCATTAGGTTGCAAGAGAATGGAAAAGACTTGCCCTAGGATTAGACTCTAACCGACAAACTGTTATATTATGAGTAAAGACTATTTCTACTCGATATTCAGGTGCTATACACTAAGATCACAGAAGAATATTACGATGCAAAGGTTGCAGGACAATTCATGCAAGAGAAGACTTTGCAAATCATTACGCAAGAGTTCTTTGAGGAAGGACTTGCAGAGTGGGTCAACGATTATGTACCATCCGGCAATGAATGCCAACACAACAAATCGCCTAGACATGCTAAATAAAGATTACTGCAACTATTGCAAATGCCCTAAGCAGTATGGGTATCTATTGGAGTAGACTTCATGACACAACTGCTAGAGTTGCAAGGATGCACCCAGATAATGGTAGTAGTTGATAGCTTCATGAAGATGGCACCTTTTATGGGACTACAGATATCAGCTACCGCCAAAGATATCGTAAAGGCATTCATGATAGAAGTCCTGAGGCTGGATAGCCTACCAACCGAAATTGTGACAGATATGAACTATAAGTTTGCAGGAGAATTCTGGTAATCCGTTTACAAGTTATGAGAAATTAAGCGAAGGATGTTAATAGCATATGACCCTCCAATAGCTAGACCGATAGAATGTAGCAATAAAGTGCTAGAAGGATACCTTTGAGGCTTTGTCAACAATGATCAGGATGAGTGGTATCAGCTATTACCACTAGCTGAACATGCCAATAACAACTACGCAACCAACCCTCCAAGGATGTCACCATTCCATGCGAACTACAGTTTCCACCTAGAGACAGACTGGATGAAGGAGCGAGAAGGTGAAAATCTAGGAGTAACACTATATGTGAACAGGATTAAGACAATATATGAATAAGCATGAGGGTCGCTAGAAAAGACAAGGAAAGGAATATCAGAATACTATGACTGAACCGCTAGATAACAGCTGGACTTCAAGATCGGAGACAAAGCAAGGTTAAATGCAAAAAGGATATACACCCGACAGAAATCAAAGAAGCTAACCCCAAAGCTATACAGTCAATTTTAAATATTAGAAAAGTATGGATTACCAGCATTCAAGTGCAACATATCCTATCGATAGATGATTCATCCCATATCCCAGTTCATATTATTGGAACCCTATCGTGAATCAGTTCATGAGAATCATCAACAATCCCATATATAACAGCAAGATATTGATAGTTATCTGCAATCGGGAGTTGAAAAACTAGTAAGACAGGAGATTTGCTCTTACAGGAAACAGCTATGCAGCCTCTCTCAAGAGAAGCAGGAACTGTGGTACTTCATCAAATAGCAAGGGTGTTTACCAGATGAGAATATGTGGGAGCCAGCCACCAGTATGGAAAATGCAGAAGAAGTTATGGAGAATTTTCATAAGGAAAAGACAGATATGCCAGGAAGGGCAGAAGTAAGATGGTAAGGAAAAGGTTTTCCTACTGTGGCTAAGTTAACATGGAAGGTTTTTGACCCTAACCACACTTAGTCTCAAAACAAATTTAGAAGAATTATAAAAAGTTATAAAGGCATTTGAGGGAAAACCAGGTAGGAGGGAGCTCATGTTAGGCATATAGAGATCTGAGACAAGTGCACAGACCTCATTGTAGGTTAACTGCGCACAGACCCTCGATTTACAAAGGCCCAACATACAACTCTAGTACCCTAATAGGGCTCTCACATCATTAGCGAGATTTCGAGAGTGGCGTCCAGTACCTAAAATGTCAGAATAACGAATCCCGCTTCCTTAAACCATATATGTCGCCACTGTCCATCTGACCACATGCTGTTCACAGGATACATGAGAGGAGACCTTTGGCGACATCTGGAAAGTAGAAGGGAGGATATTTGTGCAAGGCACATTGAGATAGTAGGCTTCAAGATTAAGCTTCATAAACTATGGGCTCAAGGTGACCAGACATTTTCAGCGAAATACGCAAAGAGGGTGTCCCTACAGTGTAGACTGTAGAGGACATACCGAATCCACCACTACCCTTCTGATATCAGCTCTATATTGGTTAGTACTAGTAATAGGACCCCTCCACGGAGGGTGGCTGACCAGGGGGAGGCATGCTCAGGAAGGAAGACCTAGATAAGTTAGAGACCATCAAGATATTGACACATTAGGCTCAGATTTGCGATTGGCACTAGGTGGCCTGGCATGAAACTGATCACTTTGTGACTGAAGAGACTACGGGAACAATATTCAACAAGACTAAAGTAATATAATAGTCTATGTGGACAACTAAGTTAAAAGCCGCTCTTTGGTATAACAAATGCCATAGTCATCTTAGTAGAGGAATACTATTCCGTAACTGTGAAAAGATGCGATCGGTTTTTGGGTCAAATGTTCTTCATACATGTAAGATTCTGGACATTTGAGTTTCGAAACCCGCCTAGTACTTCAGAGTCATAGTAGTTAGCAGTAGTCAGCAAACACTCAGATGCAGGACAAAAATATCGAAGTGCCTCCTGAGCTTTGCAGAGATTATCAAGCAACAGAGAAGAGATCTTATCAATATAAAATTATGTTACAATTTAGATCTTTACCTTACCTATTTTATCGAGATGAGCCTTTCTTGACAGATTCTCCGAACAAAAGATTTTGGCCTACGTCCTTCAGTTACACAAGGGTTTTGCGTCTGCCCAACAATCTCACTTTAGAATTCAGGATTGGACTGCTTTATACCCTTTTGTTGGATAATGGCATTAGACATTAGAACATTTTCTGATACCTTGCAAATGTTATGCCAATATTCATTGTCTTTAGCCGATACCTCCAAGTAACTGATGCTAGCTTCCTGTTCTTTGGTAAACAAGGATTTTGTTGCTATGACGGAGCTTGAGTATCCTTTGGTCCCATATTTTGTCTCTCCGAAGTTGTCTACTTCCATCATGTCTGAGGCACTGATTTTTTCTACCACTAGTTGGGCTATACAATCGTCCATTCTTATCTGGCAGTCTATATCTTTATGGTTAAATAATATGACCTTGCGTTCATCAGTGTAATTGGCATTGATTACACCAGCTCCACTGGAAATTCTGCTTAGCAATGCTAATCTAATTCATAGAGTAACCATTCCACAAAATCCTTTATGTAGCCCCATATCTATCATTGTCCTTATTAATGCTTGTCTATATTTAGGCACAATGTTATCCTCTATGGCATACAAATCATGCCCTGCTGCCATTCTGCAGCCCTTTGTTAGCAAGTATATCTTTTTGCTCAATGTCTTAACCCTAATCACGGGTTCCTTTCCACCTCTTCAATGTTCCAAAATCCAAATCTTTATCTCTATCCCAGTCTTCTCCTTCATCGCCTACACTTGCTACTAGTAATACCAAGAAATCTTCTCGTTTCAAAACTTTCTTTTCGTGATGCACAGCTCCTGCCTCAGGATGGTACTGCGGCCTTCTGCTTAACCTGTCAGAGTTCCCACCTTTTGTGCCTGGTCATTATAAAATTATGAAAATTGTATTCCATGAACTTTTGAGCCAATCGAATTTGACGGCCACTCCAGTCTTTTGAGGTGAAGAAGTATTGTAGGTTTTGATAGTCGGTAAAGACTCTGATCAGTTTTTCCATTCCGATCAAGTACTGACTCCATTCTTTGAATGCTTCAAGGATTGCGAGAAATTCTTTATCGAGAATTTCGTCACTGCACTCTCCTGAACATTAGCTTTCGCAAATAACATGTGACAGGAAGTAGTCTTTTCTCATAGTATTGAGAAAGGATGCAACTGATTGTGAAATCCCTAGTGTCTATTTCTACCACTGTTTTTCTTTCTGGAAAAAAGTGGTAGAATTTTGGCGCTGTAGTGAATCGGTACTTCAACTCTTCAAACGCCATGTCCTGCTCAATTCCTCACTTTGAATTCTTTGAATTTCCTTGTAATATCTCAGTTAGTAGTTTGCAAATAGCTGTGAAGTTTTTCATAAACCGTTAGTAGAAGTTTGCGAATCCAATAAAGACTTGCACACTTCTAACTAATTTAGATAGTTTTCAAACCATTATGGATACCACCTTGTGGGTGCTCCTGGACGCCCCATCAACCACCACAATGTAGCAGACAAATTCTACTACTTGAATATGAAAAGTTGACTTCTTTAGCGATACCGCTAATTGAAAGTCTGATAGGCTAGGTAAAACCCTTTTAACAGCTTCGTGTACTCTTTTTCGTCCTTTGAATATATAAGGATGTCATCAAGGTAACATACAACTCCCAGGTCTAAGTATCCTTTGAGTAATTGGATCATCATATCTTGGAATGTTGCCAGGACATGGACTAATCCAAACAGCAGGACCTTATATTCATAGTATCCGTATCTCGTATGGAAAGCTGTTTTCTATTCTTTTCCTTCCTTTATCCTGATCACGTGGTAGCCATCTCCAAGGTGTGACATGGTGAAGATCTTGGTACCAGCTACTTGATTGCAAAGTTCAGAAATTAATGGATGTGGATGTTTGTTGATGATGGTAATCTTGTTTAGATTGTGGTAATCCACAACTGAACGTAGTCTACCAGCAAATTTCGGTACAAATAATATCATTGCTCCTGCTGAGGATTAGCTCCCTGTAATCTTTCCCTGCTTGATCATGGTTTTCAAACATTCTTGTAAAGCTTGGAGCTGTTTTTCAGATGGTTGATATATTGGTCCCTGTAGAGGAGTTAATTCAGGAATCAGCTTAATCTCGAGATCGAATGTTTGTCTAATAGCTAGTTTCTCTGCCACATGAACTTCTAACAGATGCTTGTAAACCTGGTATTATATTGGTAACAATTCAAGTTACAATGTATTTTCAATAGTTCCGATTTGGCGGATGTGACAAGCATTTGGGTCCCCAACAACTGATTCATTGTAGTCCAACAAATCTGCTATTCCTTCAACTTCTTTCACACAGCTTTCGCAACATTTTGTAGTATAAGTCCGATTTTCTGCACTATCTATGTGAGATATGGAGTATTTACAGTGCTATCAACTAAAAGGAATAATTATTCCGTGATGTCCTGCTTTAGCCAATTCACACAACACTTCAGATATGTGTCAGTTCTCTCATAATTTCAATTTTATAGGTCGGGTATAACACTTCCCTCCTGAGGCTGCTGATGATCTATCAAAGCCTAAGATATCAACTGCCTTGTTGCATTCAATTATAGGAATACAAAGGTCTTCAACTAGGTCCTTATTGACAAGAAATACTTTGGATTCTCAGTCTAACAAGACTTTAACTTTGTGTCACTTATCGGGTATATGCAGGTAAGTGATCCCTTTTGTACAGTTGCATTCTTTTGCTTTTGGAGCGTCTAATTCCACGCGCTTACCTCAGCTTAGTGTTTCCTGGTTTTTGTGTGTTGGCATCATTGTTGTTGAGTATAGGTAACAAGATATTTGTTACTATGGCTACGTAGTTTCAACCATAAAGGTCTCCTCAGATAAACTAGCAACTTATTAGCTCCAGCAATCTAGGTCTACATACTAAGTGGCATTTCACTAATATGCATTTGCACGCAACCAGTTTTCAGACTAGATACATTCACCCAATATGCCAGGCCTAGGCTCATAGTGGATTGTGGGGCGGTTATAAGCCATTTTACTTGTCAGGTGTTGTATTTCCAGTTTCACAAATCCATTCCTGCAGGGTTTCCGTTATCCATCCTGCTACCTTAGAGAAGTATTGTGTACCAAAGTGGTATATCCCTGCTCTAGGCTCGGGGTAGAAGGCAAGATAGTACACAAGTATAATATGACTCAGACTCAGGTGGTAGGTAGAATGGTCCACATCAGTTGTCTTCCTATCTGCATTGTTATCAGGTAGATCTTGCATTGCTATATACAACTTTTCTGGTACGGTAACTAGCTTATACAGGAGTAGTGAGTGGCTCTCAGGCAGACGCCAATCACTAATGAAACTAAGGGATGTTGGCCAAAATCTTGATTTCCGAGAATCTGTCATGGAAGGCTCGTCTAGATAAAATAAACAAAGTAAAGATTTATGAGGAAAACGATTTAATATTGATAAGATCTATTCTCCATTGCTTGATGATTTCTGTAAAGCTAGGGAGGCACAGCAATATTTATATCCAGCATCTGAGTGTTTGCAGACTGCTTCTAAGTACGATGGCTCCAACGTACCACACTGGTTGTAATACGCAAACATCTAGAATCTTATAAGTGGGAACACCGTGCAATCCTGAAACTTATCACAGTCTTTGACGGTTACAGAATAGTATTCCTCCATTGAGATGACTGCACTATTTGTTACACCAAGCAGTGGCCAACAACTGAGTTGTCCACATAGACTATGAGATTACTCTAGTCTAGTTGACTATCGATCCAGTAGTCTCTTCGGTCATGAAGTGATCAAGTTCATGCCAGGCCACCTAGTACCAATTGCAAGTTTAAGCCCAATGTGTCAATGTCTTAAGGGTCTCCGACTTATGTAGGGCTTCCTTTCTCAGTGTGCTTCCTCTTAGTCTGCCCACCTCTGTAGAGGAGTCCTATTACTATGACCAACTAACCTACAGATGATCTCAGAAGAGTATGAGTGGATTCAGTATGCCCATAATAGCCTCTGCTACTGAGACATCCTCTTAGAGTATTTCGCTGAAAACCTCCCATCACCTGCGGCCCATAGTTGAGGAAGCCTAACTTTGAAGTCTACTATCTCAATATGCCGCACACAGATCTCTTCTGTTCCACTTCCCAGATGTTACCAGAAGTCTCCTCCCATATATCCTGCGAACAGCATCCAGTCAGATGCATGCTGGTGACGTAAATGGTGTTCCGAAGTGAGCTTCCTTGCTGTCACAATTTAGTTATGGGACGCAAGTCTCGAATTCTCGCTAATGACGTACAGGCCCCATAAGGGGACCTGAGAGGGGTAATAGCACTCCGGAAAATCGAGGATCTGTGCACAGTTACCCTACCATAGGATCTGTGCACTTTTTGTCGCAGATTTTCCTCTGCCTAACATGAGCTCTCTCCTATCAGGCTTCGCCTCGAATGGCTTGATGACCTTTTATAACTTTTTTTTCCAAATACATTTTAAGACTCAACGTGGTCCGTATAAAAAACCTCCCTGTTTACTTTGTCACAGTAGGAAAATGTTTTCCTCACTATCTTACTTCTGCCCTTCCTGGCATATTCAGATTTTCATTATGAAAATTCTGCATAATTTCCTCTGTGTTTTCCATATTGGTAGCTGACTCCCATATGTTCTCATCTTCTGAACACCCTTGTACTTTGACGCAGTACCACACCACCCACTTTTGTTGATAGCGACCGCCTACCCATTTTCTGCAGGAGCTAATCTTGCTGGTTCGTTTTTTTCAACCTCCCATTGTAGATCGCCATCAATGTCCTCCCGCTCTCTAGAGTGTTGCTGGCGATTATCAAGAACTGATTTGTGATAGGTTTCCAATGGTGCGACATGGAATTCGGAGTCAATGTTCTAATAATCGGATATGTTTGCTTGAATACTAGTAACTCATGCTTCTCTATGATTTGGAAAGGACCGTATAGCTTCAGGCTTAGCTTGTTTGATTACTGTCATGTGCGCATGTTTTTTTTATTTAACATTACTTTGTCACTGATCTTGAAGTCGGGCTCTTGTCGTGCTTTTCAGTCATAATATGTTGACATGCCTTCCTGTGTCTTTTCAAGTAACCTTCTTGCTTGTTAATGATTTGTCTTAATCCAGTCCACGTAGTGTGTTGCTCCAGGATTCTGAGCTTCTCACTCCTTCATCCACTCTGTCGCTGGATGGAATATGTAGTTCGCATAAAATGGTAGTATCCTATGAGCATAGGTGGCGGAGTTGTTATAGGCATGTTCAGCTAGTGATAGTAACTGATATCAATCGTCCTGATTGTAGTTGACAAAACTTCACAGGTATCCTTCCAGCACTTGGTTGGTACGTTCGGTTTGTCCATTAGTTTGAGGGTGGTATGCCGTCGACATTCATCGCTTAATCTTTTGTGCCTTCCAGAGGAATTCCCAGAATTCTCCTGGGAACTTTGAGTCCATATCTGTGACGATTTCAGTTGATAGGCCGTGCAGCCTCCATCCTTCTTTCCAGATTGCACTTGCAACATACCGTTTTGTAGGATAATGGCATTCGACATTGGAACTGTTTCTGGTACTTCTGAAATATCAGATTAATGTTCATTGTCTTTAGCTCATACCTGTAGGTAGCTGATGCTAGGTCACTGTTCCTTTATGATCAAGGATCTTGTTGCTATATTGGTGCTTCTGAATCCTGCGGTTCCTTATTCTGTCTCTCCCAAGTTGTCTACTTCCATCATTTCAGAAGTATTGACATTTTCTACCCCCAGTTGAGCTATGCGATCGCCCATTCTTATCTGGCAGTCCTCAATTTTGTGGTTGAATAGTATGACCTTAAGTTCACCTGTGTAATCGGTATTAATTACTCCTACACAGGTGGAGATTCCGCTTCAAACTGCGAGACCACTTCTTGGGGCAACTCTTCCATAGGTTCCTTCAGATAGCACTACGACTATACCCATCCTTGTTAGTGCTTGTCCATATTTCGGGACAATATCATCTTCGGTGGTATACAGGTGATGTCCTGCCGCCGTTCTTGAGCCCTTTGTCAGCAAATATACTTTTTTGTTCAATTTCTTGACCCTAATCACGGGTTCCTTTCTACCTCTTTGAGGTTCCAGATCCAAATCCTTCTCTTCATCCAAGTCTTCTCCTTCGTTGCCTACCCTCACTACTAGTGATAGCAAGAAACTTTCCAGTTACAAAATCTTCTGTTTGCGATGCGTAGCTCCCTCCGCCGAGTAGTACTTGGGCTGTCTGCTTAATGGGTCAGGCTTTCTGCCCTTGGTGACTGGTCGATATGCAATGCGACAATTGTATTCTACAAACCTCTGAGCCCATCGAATTTGATGGCCACTCGAGACTTTCTAGGTAAGGAAGTACTGTAGGTTCTGATAGTCGGTAAGAACTGTAAACAGTTTTTCCATTCCGATCAAGTAGTGTCTCCATTCTTTAAATGTTTCTAGGATAGCAAGAAGTTCTTTATCATGGATTTCATTTTTGCGCTCCGCCAAGTTTAGTTTTCTGAGATGCAACGCTACTGGATGTAACATTTTCTCAAAGTATTCAGAAAGAGCGCAACCGAGTGCGAAATTTCTAGCATCGGTTTCCACCACTATTTCTCTTTCTGAAACAAAGTGGGTAAGCACGGGAGCGGTGGTGAATTGGTGTTTTAATTCTTCAAACTCCGTATCTTGCTCAACCCCAAATTTGAAATTCTCAGGATTTCCTTGCAATGTCCCAGTTATAGGTTTGCAAATAGCTGTGAAGCTTTTGATACATTGTTAGTAGAAGTTAGCAAATCCAATAAAGACTTGCACCTCCCTGATCGACTTAGGTGCTTTCCACACCATTATAGATTCTACCTTGCGGGTGCTCATTGACACCCCATCAACCGCTACCATATTGCCGATGAATTCTTCCTCTGTAGTATGGAAGGTCGATTTCTTGAGCAATACAGCTAATTGAAAGTCCGATAGACTTTGTAAAACCCTTTCGTTAGCTTCGATGTGTTTCTTTTCATCTTTTAAGTAAATAAGAATTACATCAAGGTAACACACGACTCTAACATCAAGGTATTGCTTAAGTGGTTGGTTCATCATATCTTGGAATGTTGCCAGAGTGTTAACCAGTCTAAAAGGCATGACCATGTATTTGTAGTGCCCGTATCTTTTACAAAATGCCATTTTCCATTCATCTCCTTCCTTTATTCTAATCAAGTGGTAACCGTCTTTAAGGTCTAACTTGGTGGAGATCTTTGTACGGGCCACTAGATCTCTGAGTTCAGACATTAGTGGAAGGACATATTTGTTGTGGATAGTAATCTTATTTGGATTTTGGTAATCCCGAACTAGGTATAATCTACCATCTGCTTTGGTTACGAATCATATAGGTGCTTCCGCTGGTGATTGACTCTACGTGATTAGCCTCGTTTAATCCTGGTTTCCAAGTATTCCTGTAAAGTCTTAAGCTGTTTTTCGAATGGTAGATATATCGGGCTCCAGGGGGGAGTCGATTCTCGAATCAACTTGATTTCGTGATCAAACCTTTGTCTTGGTGCTAATTTTTCTGCCCTCTGGTCTTCAAATAAGTGTTTGTAATGCAAGTATTCCTGCAGTAACGATACGAGTTCTAGCATATTTTTAACAGCTCAGATCAGCCCAATGTGACATACATGAGGATCCCAAGCTATCAATTTGTCATATTTGAACATATACGCTATTCCTACATCTTCTTCCACACTGTTCTCGCAACAGTTTGTAGAAAAGGTACAATTTTCCACATCTTCTATTTTAGACACTGGGTGTTCATGATGCCACTATCCAAATAGAATTATCATTCCATAATGACCTACTTTGGCCACTTCACACGCCACTTCAGAAATCTGTAGGTTTTTTCCAATTTCAAACTTTATAGGTAGTGTGTAACACTTCCCTCCTGGGTGGCCGATGATCTATCAAAGCCTAAGATATCAACTGCATTGTTGCGTTCAATAATCAGAATGTGAAGGTCTTCGACTAGGTTCTTATTGATGAGGAACACATTGAATTGGGAGTCTAACAAGACTTGAACCTTGTATTCCTTACCAGGTATATGGAGCTAAGCGATCCCCTGCAGACAGTTGTATAATTTTGGTTTTGGAGTGCCTAATTCTACGCGCTTGGTGCGGTTAAGACTTTCTTGGTTCTTGTGTTTAGGCATTGTAGGTGTTGGGTGTAGGTTACAAGATATTTGTTACTATGTCCACGTAGTTTCGACCATTGAGGTCTGCTCAGACACACTAGTGACTCGCGAGCTCTAACCATCTGGATCTACATACCCAGCAGTGTTTCACGGATACACAATTGCACATGACCAGTTTTGACGCTGGATACCTTCTCCTGACACGCCAAACCTGGGCTCGTACCAGATTTTTGGGCGCTTATTAGCCATTTTACTCTTCTGATGTGGGGTTTCCGCTTTCACCAATCCTTTCCCTTAGGGTTGCAGTTATCCGTCCAGCTCCCTCAGAGGGGCCTTGCGTACTAAAGCGGTACATCCCTATCCTACACTCTGGTCAGAAGGCAAGATAGTACATATGTATAATATGACTCAGCCTCCTGTGGTAGGTGGAACGGCCACTGTAGGGTGTCCTCCAATCGTGTATTGTTATCAGGCAGTTCTTGCATTGCTATGTCTCAATTTCTTTAGTATAGTAACGTACTTGCTTACAGGGAGCAGGTGGCCACCTTGTGACTCCAGGAACTTCCCACAGTTGGCTCCCAGGCTATGTGGGCATGTTGACTATCCTTTCTTTCAATCAAGGCTCTCCTTATACTGATTTTTGTGTTTGAGCTCGTAAGACCCTCGTGGGGTACCTTCACTTAGAGCCTACTTGCCTTGATCTTAAAAGGAGAGACTTGCCTCGCGCCGCTTTAATCATTTTGAGTTTCGACTCCCGCAGTTGCACACAGAATACCCGATACGCATCATGGTCAGTACCCAATGCACCAAGGCCAAAGGAGGTTCCTATTTCGATTCCAGTTCCATGTGGACACTGAATACCCAACTGGGGTCGCCGTAGGTACCAATAAACTGACCTAGGTCAGTTCTTCATCACCCCCCAGTTCCCGGAACCTATTTGTTCAGGCTGGTTGATGAATGGAAGCGACTCTGCGTGCTTGTTTAGGCTTTACAATAGCCACTCATACACGTCCAATTCCCATTTTTATCAGTCTTGAACTGACTGTTGCCGCCAATATATGGGCCTCTCCCCAACACGTGTACTAGGCATAGTTTCTCTTACCACAACACGTACAATCTCCATCTCTCCTCCTAGTGTCTATCACACTCTGCAGGATACCGGTATAGGCCTAGTCAAAGTTTGTGTATGTGATCTTCACTGCCCCTCCTAACCGCTTCCAAGACTTTTCCAGCTCCTTGTCTCTTTTTTGTTTTCGTGGTGGAGCTCCACTTCCCTTTATATAATGTTTGTTTTCTCATTGCCACTTTGGCTTAGAGTCCAGTCGGTCTTCTCTTTTGACCTTGAGCATTATTTTTGGCTTGGGCAGTTTATCTCTTGTAAGCTTTTCTCTAGCATGGAGTGCTTCTTCTGATCGACCGCATATCTTGAGCCCTTCTTCCCATTCTTGTTCCATTGTATACTGCGAGGCCGACAACCCCTATAAAATGTGTTTTAGAAGTTTGTTTTCACCTTCCTGCCTCCCGGACTCTCTAGTCATGCGTGCCCATATATTATGGTTGTGCATGACCATGAGGTAACATTCAATACTGCTTTAGTACTCGACCACCTTCAGAGCTGGCAGTGCTACTCTTTCAGCTTCTACCCAGGGAAATGGTTGGATCATATTGTGTTCAAAATGCATCGATGTAGCCAGTTCTGGCTACTAGCTTTCCCCTTGAAGTCCATCCATAGCCTTCCTATACCAAATAGTGTAAGCAAGTACGATGTCTCCCTTAGTACGGTTGAGTGCATGGACAACTCATTCTCAGCTGTCATCCCAGATCCGCGGTTTTCTTTCGAACTAGTCCTTGCATTATATAATCCACACATATAAATCTTGTGTAGACTTGTCCTCCCACAATGGGGGTGGTTCTGGCGGTTGTCTAACGTTTAGCGCTATCGCGTTGGCAAATATCTCTGCTATACCAGACTGTTCCAGTGTCTGTCCTCACCTGCCATGGTTGGGACTTCCTTTCCTTCTTCCTCTCTCATTATTATCATTATCATCATGACTCTGATCTCCTGGGTTACCTCCCTCGGCACATGAGGGGAATGCATCGGTGGCTTCTTTCCCTTTCCCCTTGTCCCTTCGTATAGGTAGAGCATAATACTCCTTATCATCTGCTTCTTCGACGGCAGGTAAGGGTGCTGGACCTGCCGCTTCCGCACTTGGTACAGCAGCCAATATTTTATTTACCGCTGCTGTCAGTACCCTTTGGTTGTCATTTGTCTCCTCATTTTGCCCTTGTTGCTAGTCTAGGAACCTTTGAATCTCCGCCTGGCAAGTGGTGCTATCTAAAAGCCCTTCTGCTAGAGTATGGTTGACTTTTCTTTCAAGAGTGATGCTTTGGACAAGGAATTCTAAGAATTCCATTCTTAAGCCAATGACCATCTGTCCTAATGTCTGGCCTTGGGCCAATGCCTACTGACTTTCCTGCTCGATAGTTCTATGTAACATCGAGGTTACCTCTACATGTTCCTGCTAACGCCCATCTTGGGCATCTATCTTCTTTGCCACATCCTGTAGCATTTCTTCTTAGATACCTTTGATCTCCTGTTCCTTACCTGCCAGTTGTATCAACAAGATTGCAATATCATTGTCATGGACATCTTGTCTATCAGAGATTTGCGGTTGAACCTTAATTAATTTTTAGGTATTGTCTTACATGACTCCCTTCAAATGCTTGGTGGCGACAGAGGCTTGGTCAGGCGAGGTGTCTATGTCTTGCCTTATTCGACCCAAGGTTATTCCTAGATGAGTAGCTAGCCTAGCTAGGTTTGCAGTGTGACCTCATCCAGGCTTTGGTGTAGAGGCTCTAGATATCCGATGTGTGATTGGGCCACTGGAGGATCGGTGCGAGAGTGGAACTCATCTTCAGAATGCTGGCTGGTGAGGTGTCACTGCGAAGAGACTATGTATGGTGGAGTCATCGGTTGCTATCATATACGATCTAGTGTCCATCGGGTCTACCTCTGTTATTCTCTGGTTTGGATCTTGAGGGATTGTTAGGAATATGCAAATATGAGACAAGTGCACAGATCCTTGATTCTCTGTAGTGCCAACACGCCGCTGCAGCCCCATTATGGGGCCCGCATGTCATTAGCGAGATTTCGAGAGTTGTGTCCCATAAGTAGAATGTTCCATCAATGAAGCCCACTTCATAACACCATATACGTCGCTAACATCTGGCCAACCACATGCTGTTCGCAGGTTATAGGAAAGGGGACATTTGGGGACATCAGGGAAGTAGAAAGGAAGATGTCCATCAAGGGCGAATTGAGATAACAGGCTTCACAGTTAGGCCCAGTGAACGATAGACAAAATGTGACCGGACGTTTTCGGCGAAATACTCCAAGAGGATATCCCAGCGGCAGAAGCTATTAGGGGCATACCAAATCCACCCATACCCTTCTGATATTAGCGGTAGGTTGGTTGGTCCTAGTGATAGGACCCCTCTACGCAGGCTGGCGGACTAAGGGGAAGCATGCTCTGAAAGGAAGACATAGAAAAGTCAGAGACCATTAAGACATTGACACGTTGGGCTCGGACTTGCCATGGGTACTAGGGGGCCCGGCATGAACTTGATCACTTCATGACCAAAGAGACTACTGGAATGATAGTCAACTAGACTGTAGTACTATAATAGTCTAGGCGGACAACTAAGTTGGAGGCCCCTGTTTGGTATTACAAATACCGCAGTCATCTCAATGGAGGAATACTATTCCGTAACCGCAAAAAAGGTGGGGTAAGGTTTAGGGTCAAACAGTGTTCGCACTTATAAGATTCTGGACATTTGCGTACTAAAACCAGGATGGTACTTTAGGGGCATAGTAGTTAGAAGTAGTCCGCGAAGACGCAGACGCGCGATATAAATATTGCAGTACCTGATGAGCATTACAGATATTATCAGGCAACGAAGAAGAGATCTTATCAATATAGAATTGTTTTATGCTTTAAATGTTTACATTACCTATTTTATCGAGACGAGCCTTCCTCCACAGATTCTCTTGACAAAGATTTTGGCCTATTTCCCTCTGTGATAAACTTGCGTTTGGCGTCCGCCTAACAGCATATTGAAAGTCCTCCTGTTACCAAGGCTCACTATATGAACTACGAGTTTACTTCAAACTCTACCTTCAGCTCAGACTTCGATTATATTTTCAAAGCACCTCACTGTCCCATCTACATTCATACATTCGAAGAAACTTTCGATACTGAGCTATTCGAAATCGAAGAAGGGTTTATACAAGAACTGTCATAGTTCACAATACCTTTTAGGATCCCAATGAGGGATCAATTCAATCCCATACATCGTCCCTGGTACGGTTCGAACTTTGAGTGAAGTTCTACCAAGTCAGAAGACTGCATCAAGTGGACTACTCAGTACTGTAAAAAGGACCAAAATCCCAACACTGTCATCCGCAAGCCAAACATCCCCTTGGCTTCTGCCTAAAACCTATATATGTACTACAAGGACATTTTGAACCTCGAAAAGGGGAAATTCCGGTCCTGAGTCCTGAGTCAGAACAACTGAACCCTTTCATACCTACACCCTTTGAGTAGCCCAGATGTTGGATACCATACATACCATTCCTTAACCCTTTTGCAAGATATCGCGAGCTCTGTTACAAAGTACCACTCATCTCTCATCTAAGGCTATTAGAGCAATTAGCCTATCCGGATAGTATCACAATAGCTGAGATACCTTAAAACCCAACAACGAGAATAATGGTGGGAGAACCTATGGACACCCGACCTGATACAATGGAAAAAACCGTTGATTTGGCTATATGGAGTCCCTCCCTATCAACACCTCATAAGTCCATATTGCCAAGAGCAAATTTCTCCTATTACCGATCCTCTAGTGTCGTAAGCACCCATCGGATATCAAGGGCCTCCACACCAAAACTAGGTGGAGACTACGCTGACAATCTAGCCAGGCTAGCCACTCATCTGGGGATAATATTAGGTCAAATAAGACATGATATAGACACCTCACTCGACCAGGCCAATATCGCCTTCAAACATTTGAAGAGAGCTACCCTAGACAATAACTCAAAGTTACTTAAGGTTCAACAGCAAATCGTGGAACAACAAGATGTTCATGATAATGATATCGCGATCTTGTTGATGCAGCTGGCAGGCATAGAGACAGAGGTCAAGGGTATCTAAGAAGAGATGCTATGGGAAGTGG
The DNA here is from genome assembly GCA_014065205.1 of Tuber brumale. Taxonomy (NCBI): domain Eukaryota; kingdom Fungi; phylum Ascomycota; class Pezizomycetes; order Pezizales; family Tuberaceae; genus Tuber; species Tuber brumale. Next base: position 47,134 of record JACCEG010000115.1, on the reverse strand, counting down.
CAAAAAAGATGGACGCCCCAGATAGGCATCAACAAGAACATGAAGAGGTAACTATAAGGTTACAAGAAATGCTCATGCAAGAAAGCCAAGCTGCATTAGCCCAAGATCAGACTCTGGAACAGATGGTCCTCAGTCTCAGGGCAGAATTCGTAAAATTTCACGCTCAGAGTGTCAAACGGGAAAGAGAGGTCAACTGTACTGTTGGGCAAATGCGTCTCCACCAAACTAGTCACTAAGCGGAGATTGGCAGGTTCCAAGACCAGTAACAGCAGCAGAATAACGAGGTGAACAATACTCTGCAGGTATTAATGGCATCAATAAATAAGATTCTGGCTGCCACAACAAGTCCCGCAGCTGCAGGGCCCGCACCGTTACCCACAGTCTAAGAAACCGATGACAAGGAGTACTGCGCTCCACCTACATGCAGGGATATGGAGAAAGGCAAGGACATTGCTAATGCATCCCCCTCAGGTGCCCAGGGAGGTGACTCGAGAGATCCTAGTGACGATGATGATGATGATGATGCGAGAGCAAGAAGGAGAGGAAGTCTTAGCCAAGGTAGTCGATGACAAACACCCGAGCAGTCTGGTATGGCAGAAACACTTGCCAACAAGGGGGCGCTAAATATTAAGCGACCATCAGATCCACCCCAATTCTTTGAGGATAAACCCGCACAAGACATATATGTGTAGATTATACAATGAAACAAGTATTTCGAGCGAAACCTGCAAATCTGGAACAATAGCTGCGAATGAGTTATATACGTGTTTAATCATATGAGAGGAGACGTAGTACTTCCTTACACTATCTGGTATAGGAAGGTTATGAATGGACTCCAAGGGGAAACCCAACATCCAGAATTGGCTATGTGGACTGATTTTGAACACAATATGATCAAATGATTTGCCCTCGGAGAAGCCGAAAGACTAGCGCTGCGAGCCATGAAGCTAGTCGAGTACGACAGCAGTATTGAGCATTACCTAACGGTTATGCATAACCATAACATCCGCGCATGCATGACAGAAGAGATTTGAAGGTAGGAAGTCGCAGATAAACTTTTAAAACAAATTGTCCGCAGGTAGTCAGCTCTGCCATATACAGCGGATCAAGAATCGGAAAAGGTGCTAAGGTTTTATGGTCGGTCTGAAGAAGGACTTCTGGCCAGTGAAAGTATTAGCAGAGACAGACCACTCAAGCCTAAGGTGGTCCAAGAGGTCAAAAGAGAAGACTGACAGAACCCTAAACCAAAGTGGCAAAAGGACAACAAACCTTATATCAAGGGAAGTGGAGTCCCACTCCGAAAACAGAAATGGGCGAACAAGCTGGAGAAGCTTAGGAAAAGGCTGGGAGGTGCTACAAAAACTACCTACACAAACCTGGACCACACCCATACCGGTATCGTGCAGAGTACGGTAGACATTTAGAGGGGAGGTGGAGATTGCACATATTGTGGAAAGAAAAACTACAACTTTCAGACATGTTAGGGAGATGCCCATATGTCGGCAGCAATGGTCAGCTCAAGACTGATAAAGATAGATATTCGACGAGCAAGAGTGGCTATTGTAAAGCGTAAATCAGCTCACAGAGTCGCAACCTTCCAGTATCCAGTATGAGGGGATAAAATCTGTGAACTGGCGGACGATGAGGAACTGACCTAGTTTAGTTCACAGGCAACAACGGCGAGGGCGTTTGAGTATTCAGTGTCCTGATAGAGCTGCAATCAAAATGGAAACCCTCCTTTGGCTAAGGTGCATTTGGTACCGACCACGACGGGGATCGGGTATTCCGTGTGCAACCATGTATTTTGAAACTCAAAAGATCAATGGGGCGCGAAGCAAGTCTCACCTTTCAAAATCAAAGCAAGTAGGCTCTAAGTGAAGGGACCCACAAGGGACTTGCGAGCTCGAACACAAGAATCAATATATGGAGACTCTTGATCGAAAGAGAGGAGAGTTAACATGCCCACATGGCCTGGAAGCCAACAGTACGAAGTTCCTCGCATCAGCAGGTGACCACCTGCTACCCATGTGCAAGCAAGTTGATATACTGAAGAGGTTGGGACATGGTAATATAAGATCAATTTGATAACAATACATGACAGGAGGACAACTGTGGCGAGCCATTCCATCTACCATACAAGTCTGAGTCATATTATACGTATGTACTATCTTGCCATCTAGCCAGTGTATAGGATAGAGACGTACCGCTTTGGTGCGCAAGGCCTCTCTGAGAGAGCTGGATGGATAACTGAAACCCTAAGGGAAAGCATCAGTGAAAGCGGGAACCCCACAACAGGGCAGTGAAATTGCTAATAACCGCGCGATATTCTGCTGTGAGCCTAGGTTTGGCATGTCGGGACAAGGCATCCAGCCTGAAACCTGGTCGTGGACAATAGCATATCGGTGAAAGGCCACTTAGTATGTAGACTCAGATTGTTAGAGCTAAAGAGTTACTAGTTTGTCCAAGGAGACCTCAATGGTTGAAACTACGCGGGCGTAGTAACAAACATCTTGCTACCTATACCCAACACCGACGATGCCTAAACGAAAGACCCAAGAATGTCTTATCCATGCCAAACGCGTGGAATAAATCGCTATAAAACCAAAATGTTACAACTATCCGGAGGGGATCACTTACCTCCACATACACGATAAGCGATACAAAGTTAAAGTCTTGTTAGACTTGGGATCCACCGCATTCCTTATCAACTAGGACATAGTTGAAGACCTTTGTATTCCTATTCTTGAACAAAACAATACAGTTGATATCTTAGGCTTTGATGGATCATCAGCCACCTCTGGAGGGAACTGTTACACTCTCCATATAAGCTTGGAAACAGGAAAAAATCGATACATCTCTCAAGTGTCGTATGAAGTTGCTGAAGCAGGTCACTATAGAATGATAATTCATTTCAGTTGATGACATTGTGAACATCCAGTTTCTCACATAGATGATGTAGAAAATTAGACCTTCTCCACAAAGTGTTGCAAAAACTATGTAGAAGAAGATCAAGGAATAGCGGATATGTTCGAATATGACAAATTGGTCACTTGGGACCCTAATGAGTATCGTGTCGGAAGAATCGGAGCTATTGAAAATACCGGGGAACCTGAATCATTACCGAAAGAATACTGGCATTACAAACATTTGTTCGAAGCCAAAACCGTAGAAACACTAGCCCAAGATGGACATTCGATCACAAAATCAAGTTGATTCCCAGATCAACTTCCGCCAGGTGGCCGATATACCTACTATTCGAAAAACTGCTTCAGGCTTTACAGGAATACTTGGAAATAATGATTCAGCAGGGAAAGATTAGGCGAAGTCAATCTCCTGCTGAAGCATATATATTAGTCATACCCAAACCTGATGGAAGGTAACACTTGGTTGTGGAGTACGGAATCTAAACAAGATTACCATCCTCAGCTAACATCCCCTTCCACTAATGTCTGAACTCCGTGATCGTGTACCTGGCGCCAAGATCTTCACTAAGTTAGACCTTGAAGACGGCTACCACTTAATTAGGATTAAGGAAGCAGATGAATGGAAGACAGCCTTCTAAACCAGATATGGGCACTACGAATATAAGGTTATGCCATTTGGATTAGTAAATGCTCCAGCAACGTTGCAAGACATAATGAATCTAGTACTTAAGGAATACTTGGATGTTGGCGTCATGTGTTATCTTGATGATATTCTCATCTATTCAAAGGACGAAAAAGAACACATCAAAGCTGTCAAAGTAGTTTTACAAAGTCTATCGGACTTTCAATTAGCGGTATTGCTAAAAAGGTCGACCTTCCATGCCACTGAGGTAGAATTCCACGGCTATATGGTAGCGGTTAATTGGGGGTCACTGAGCACCTGCAAGGTAGAATCCATAATGGCTTGGAAACCACCTAAGTCGGTCAGAGAAGTGCAAGTTTTTATCGGATTCGCTAACTTCTACCAACCCTTTATAAAAAGCTTTTTGGCTATTTGCAAGCCCATAACCATGACATTACCAGGAAATCCAAAAAATTTCACATGGAGCGTTGAGCAAGATATGGCATTCGAAGAATTAAAATACAGTTTTACTACAGCTTCCATCCTCCACTACCTCTTCCCAGTATGGGAAACGCTGGTAGAAACTGACACCTGGGATTTCTCACTCGGTTGCGTTCGTTCTCAGTATTTTGAGAAAACGTTATATCTAGTGGCTTTCTATTGCCGAAAACTAAACTTAGCCGAGTGCAATCATGAGATTCATGATAAAGAACTTCTCGCATTCTGCGTAGCATTTAAAGAATAGAGACACTACTTCATTAGAATGGAAAAACTGATTACAGTCTTTACTGACCAGGCACGAAGGGCAGAAAGCCTGACACATGGAGCAGAAGGCCGGAGTACCATCCAGAGGAGGGAGCTACGTGTTGCGAAAAGACTTTTTGAAGGAGGGAAGTTTCTTGGTATTAGTGGTAGCGAGGGTAGGCGATGAAGCAGAAGACTGGGAGAGAGATAAGGATTTGGATTTGGAGCCTCAGAGAGGCAGAAAAGAACCCATTATTAGGGTCAAGAGATTGAGTAAGAGGGCATACTAGCCAACAAAAGGCTCAAGAATGGCAGCAGGGCATGACCTGTGCGCCATTGAGTATGACATTATCCCGAAATATGGACAAGCTTTAATCAAGGTGGGTATAGCCATGTGGCTACCAGAAGGAATTGACGGAAGAGTTCCTCCAGGAAGTGGATTAGCGGTCTGAAACAGAATCTCCACTGGCGCTGGAGTAATTGAAGCTGCTTACACTAGTGAACTCAACGTCGTACTATTCAACCATAAAGAGGAGGACTGCCAGATGCGAATGGGTGATTGCATAGCTCAGCTAGTGGTAGAAAAGGTCAACACCTCAGATATGATGGATGTAGACGACTAAGTAGACACGGAACGATAAACTGTCAGATTTGGAAGCACCGATATAGCGACAAGATCCTTGATCGTTAAGGAATAGGAAAAGAGCTTCAGTTACCTACAGGCATCGGCTAAAGACAACAAACACTGGTACGACATTTCAGCTGCACCAGAGAAAATTCTAATGTCAAATACGTCAATCCTGCAAAAAGGTATGAAGCAGTTCAATCGTGAATTCTTGAGCGAGATACAGGCAGCTATCAGAACAGATACAGCTTGGAGGCAATGGAGGAAACAACTCATCAAGTTAGGGGATGAAGGAAAGGATATCCCCAAGGACTGGATCTTAACCGGAGATCTACTATACTATAAGTAAAGACTATTCGTACCAAATAGTCAGGCGCTATATACCAAAATCGCAGAAGGATTTCACAATGTACAAGTTGCTGGACATTTCGGACAACAAAAAACTTTGGAGATAATCATGAGGGACTTCTATGGGAAAGAACTTGGGGAAATGGGTCAACGATTACGTATGATCCTGCAATGAATGCCAACATAATACGTCGCCTAGACATGCCAAGTACCGATTGCTGCAACTATTGCAAATACCCTACGCGGGGTTGGCAGCTATCTCGGGAGACCTTATCACTCAAGTACCAGAGTCACAAGGGTGCACTCCGATTATGGAAGTAGTTGATCAGTTTACCAAACTAGTATATTTCATCGGACTTTAGACCTCGGCTACGGCCAAGGATGTCGCAAACGCATTCCTAAAAGATGTATGGAGGCTGAACAGTCTACCAATCGAAATCATCTCGGATATGGACTCAAGGTTCGCAGGAGAATTCTGGGAATCCCTCTGCAAAGCGCAGGAAATTAAGTGAAGAATATCAATGGCATACATTCCTCACACTCCTGAACAGACGAATGGACCAACCAAGTGCTGGAAGGATACCTGCTAAGTTTTGTCAACTATGATCAGGATGACTGGTAACAGCTATTACCTCTAGCCGAACATGCCTATAACAACTCCGCAACCAACTCTCAGGGCATGTTACGATTCCATGCAAACTCCGGATTCCATCCACAGACAGAGTCAATAACGCAGTGTAAAGCTCAAAATCAAGGAGCAACACTCTATGTGAACTGGATCAAGACCATACATGAACCAGCAAGAGGGTCACTAGGAAAGACAAGGGAAGGAATGTCAAAATATTATGACTGGAAAGCTCCACAACAGCCGGACTTCAAAATTGGGAACCAAGTAATGTTAAATGCTAAGAACATTTCAACCCAACGAAAATCAAAGTAGCTAAGTACCAGGCTATATGGTCCTTTTCAAAACATAGAAAAGTGCGGATCATGGGCCTTCAAACTCAATATATTCAATTGATGGAACATTCACTCCCTATTCCATGTCCCACTCTTGGAACTCGACTGCGAGTCAGTTCATGACAATCATCAACAACCCTCTAGAGAACAGGAGGACATTGATGGCAATCTACAATAGGAGGTTGAAAAGATAGTAAGAAGAGAGCTTCGCTCTTACAGGAAACTGGTACCTGGCCGCTATCAAGAAAAGAGGGAACTGTGGTATTTCGTCAAATGGCAACAGTGTTCAGAAGATGAGAATACATGGGAGCCAGCCACTGGTATGGTAAATGTGGAGGAAGTAGTAAAGAATTTACACAATGAAAATCTGTATATGCCAGGAATGGCAGAAGTAAGATAGTAAGGAAAAGGTTTTCCCACCGTGGGCAAGTAAATGTGGGAGGTTTTTTACCCTGACCACATAGAGTCTTAAAATGTATTTAGATGAAAATTGGAAAAGTTATAAAGGCATTCGAGGGGAAGCCAGGTAGGAGGGAGCTCATGTTAGGCATATTGAAATCGGAGACAAGTGCACAGACCCACAGTATGGTAACTGTGCACAGACCCTCGATTCTCAGGGATACCAACACCCCCCTGCGGCCCCCTTATTGGGCTCGCACGTCATTAGCGAGATTTCAAGAGTTGCATCCCATAACTAAAATGCCACATCAATGAAGTCCACTTCATAACACCATATACGTCGCCACTATCAGTCCAACCGCATGCTGTTCACAGGATATATGGAAGGGGACCTCAGTCAACATGTAGGAAGTGGAATGGAAGAAACCCATCGCAGGCACATTGAGATAGTCAGCTTCAAAGTTAGGCTTGCTAAACTATGGGCCGCCGGTGATGGGATACTTGCAGCGAAATACTACGAGAGAATGTCCCAGTGGCAGAAGCTATTAGGGGCATACCGAATCCACCAATCTCCTTCTGATATCAGCTGTAGGTTGGTTGGTCCTGGTGATAGGACCCCTCTACGGAGGCCAGTGGACCAAGGGGAAGCAGACTCAGAATGGAAGACCTAGATAAGTCAGAGACCATTAAGACATTGACATGTTGGGCTCAGAGTTGCCATAGGCACCAGGTGGCCTATCATGAACTTGATCACTTCACGAGCGAAGGGAGTACTGGAACGATAGTCAACTAGACTAGAGTAATATAATAGTCTATGTGGACAACTAAGTTGGAGGCCTCTGTTTGGCATAATAAATAGCACAGTCTTTTCAACGTTGGAATACTATTTCCTAACCGCAAAAAAGGTATGATAAGTTTTAGGGTCAAACAGTACTCGCAATTATAAGATTCTGGATGTTTGCATACTAAAACCAGGATGGTACTTTGGGGGCATAGTAGTTAGAAGTAGTCCGCGAATACTCAGATGCGGGATCTAAATATCGAAGTGCCTCCTGAGCTTTACAGAGATTATCAAGCAATGGAGAAGAGATCTTATTAATATAAAATTCTTTTACACTTCAAATCTTTACCTTAACTATTTTATTGAGATGAGCATTCCATGACAGATTCTGCCGATAAAGATTTTGGCCTACATCCCTCAGTGATATACTTGAGTTTGGTATCCGCCTAACAGGTATCTCAGCCATTGTGAGACTTTCCAGATAGGCTCATTATCCTAATAGCCCTAAATGAATGATTACAGGTACTTCCTACCAGAGTTCTCGATATTCTTTACAAGGTTTAAGGAATTGTATGTAAGGTATGTAATGTCTGAGATGCTCTTGCGGTGTAGGTAGAAAAGAATCTGTGGAATCAGATTCTGGATTCAGGACCTGAATTTCCCTTTTTCAAATTTCAAAATTTACTTGTAGTACATATATAACGTTTAAGCTCCAGCCAAGGGGATGCCTGGCCCTCGGATGATGGTGCCAGTTTTCTAGATCTCGGAGTACAGGGTAGTCCACTCGATAACGTCTTCTGACTGTGTTGGACTGCACTCGAAGTTCTGCCCTTGTAAGCTGCGATATATGAAATTGAATTGATCCCTTGATAGGATCCTGAAAGGTATTGTGAACTAGGAGAGTTCTTAAGTAAACACTTTTTCGATTTTGAACAGCTCAGGGTCACAGATTTCTACAAATGTATGAATGTAAATGTGACAGTGAGGTGCTTCGAATATGTAATCCAAATGTGAGCCGAGGGTGGAGTTTGAAGTAAACTCATAGTTCATATTGTAAGCATTGGTAACAGAAGAACTATCAATATACTGCTAGGCGGGTAACAATCTCTAATAAAACTGAGGAACGTAGGCCAAAATCTTCATGTCAGAGAATCTGTCGAGGAAGGCTTATCTCGATGAAACAAGTAAAGCAAAGATTTGTAAAGTAAACAATTTAATATTGATAAGATCTCTTCTCTGTTGGATGATGATATCTGTAAAGCTGGAGAGGCACAGCGATATTTATATCGCGTGTCTGAGTCTTCGCAGACTACTTCTAACTACTATGCTTCCAAAGTACCACTGTGATTTTAATATACAAATGTCTAGGATCTTATAAGTGCGAACACCACTTGACCCTGAAACTTATCACACCCTTTTACGGTTACAGAATTGTATTCCTCTGTGGAGATGACTGTACTATTTGTTATACTAAACTGCGACCTCTAACTTAGTTGTCCATATAGACTATCATATTACTCTAGTCTTGTTGACTATCATTCCAGTAGTCTCTTCGGTCATAAAGTAATCAAGTTCATGCCAGGCCACCTAGTGCTAATTGCAAGTTTGTGCCCAAGATGTCAATGTCTTAAGGGTCTCTGACTTATATAGGTCTTACTTTCTAAGCGTGCTTCCCCTTGGTCTGCCTGCCTCTGCAGAGGGGTTCAATTACTAGGACCAACAATCCTACAGCTGATCTCAAAAGGGTATGGGTGGATTCAGTATGTCCATAATAGCCTCTGTTACAGTAACATCCTCTTGGTGTATTTCGCCCAAAACGTCTGATCACCTTCAGCCCATAGTTTAGGAAGCCTGACTTAGAAGCCTACTATCTCAATGCCCCTCTGACCGACTCTTTCCGTTCAACTTCCCAGATGTTGCCAAAGGTCCCCTCGCATATATCATGTGAACAGCCTGCGGTCAGACGGACGGTGGTGATGTATATGGTGTGATGAATTGGGCTTTGTTGCTGCGACATTCTTGTTATAGGACACAACTCTCGAAATCTCACTAATGACATGCGGGCCTCATAAGGGGGCCGGTGCAGAGTGTTAGCACTACGCAAGATCAGCGGTTTATGTGCAGTTACTCTACAGTGTGGTCTGTGCACATTTTGTCGCAGATCTCCATATACCTAACAGTGGCCGCCAGGTTACTGCAGAAACTTCATACTGTTGGCTCTCAGGTTATGTAGGTATATTAACTATCCTCTCTTTCTGCCAAGACTCTCCATATATTGATTCTTGTGTTCGAGCTCACAGGTCCCTAGTGGGGTCCCTTCACTTAGAGCCTACTTGCTTAGATCTTGAATGGAAAGACTTACTTCCCAACGCTTTAATCATTTTGAGTTTCGACTCTCGTGGTTGCACACTGACTACCCAATTATCGACGTGATTAGTACCCAATACATCCTCGTCAAAGGAGGTTCCCATTTCGATTCCAGTTCCCTATGGACATTAACTACCGAAACGCCATCATCGTTGGTCCCAATGAACTGACCTTGGTCAGTTCTTCATCATTTTCCAGTTCCCAGATCTTATTCATTCGGGGTGGTTGCTAGACGGTAGCAACTCTGCATGCTAATTTATGTTTTACAATAGCCAATCTTACATGGTGGATCTCCATTATTATTGGTCTTAAACTAAACATTGCTGCTGATATATTGGTATCTCCCGAACACGTCTGATATTTTTGGTTTTCCTTCCCAAAATGTGTTCACTTTTTGTCCCACATCTGAATATCTATCACACTCTGAGGGATACTGGTACTGGCCTGTTCAAAGTTTCTGTGGGTTGTTTGCGCCATACCACCTAACTTCGCTTTTAGGCTTTCCTGTTCATTTGCCCGCTTTCGTTTTCCTGGTGGGCCTCCACCTCCTTTAACATATGGTTTATTAGTCCTTTATTCATTTAGTCTTGAGTCCTATTTGTCTTCTTTTTTGCCTTCATGGACTTCTGGAGTTTTGGGTAGTTGGTCTCTTGCCAGCTTCTTTCTTGCTAGCCATGCTTTTTCAGATCGACCAACCAACCTCAATACTGCTTCCTATTCTTAAGCCATATCATATTGTAATGCCGACAACCTGCCTACTATTTGTTCTGGAAGCTTCCCTTCTACTTCCTCCATCCTGTATTTTCCCATCATGCATGTTCTGATATTGAGATTATGCACGAACATAAAAAACAGCTCAATATTGCTTTCATACTTTACTTGCTTCATATCTCGCAGCCCTTCTCTTTCAGCTTCTACTGTGGCAAAATGTTTGATCATATCACATTCAAACACGGTCCACGTAGCCAATTCTGGCTTCTGGGTTTCCTCTCAAAGTTCATTCATAGCCTTCCTATACCAGATAGTATATTGAAGGACTATGTCTCCTTTTGTACATTGAGCGCGCAGATGACTCATTCTCAGGCGTAGTCTCAGATCCATGGGTTTCTTTTGAAATAGGCCTTGTATTATATAATCCAGACATGTATCTCTTGAGTAGATTTGGCCTGAAAGAATTGGGGCCGTTCCAATAGTCGCTTAATATTTAGCCCCATCGTATTGGCAAGGGCTTCGGCCATAACAGACTGTTCCTATGTCTGTCCTTGCCAATCGCAGCTTAGACTTTCTCTACTCCTACCCCTATAGTTATCATCATTATCATCCTCACTAGGATCTCCTAGATCTCCACCTTGGGCTCTGGAGGCAAATGTATCAGTGGTTTCTTTACCTGTTACCTTTTCCCTTCAGGTCGCGTGCGAATAATACTCATTGTCATTCTCATCCATGACCGCAGATAAAGGTGCTGGTCAGGAAGCTACTTGGTCTGGAATGACAGCCAGGATCTTATTTAGTGATGCTATTAATGCTCTTACTGAATTCTTTATCTCTTCACACTACCCATATTATTGCATTATGAGTTCATGGACCTCCTTTTGGTGGATCATTTGGTCCAAACTCTGTTGTTCCATAATATGGTTAACATCCATTTCGCGCTTGATACTTTGAAAATGAAATTCCAAAAGTTCTATTCTTAGGCTGGTGACCACTTGTTCTAGTATTTGATTACAAGCTAGAGCCTCTCAGCTTTGTTGCCAGATGGTTCCATGTAACCTTGTAGTTACCTCTTCATGTTCCTGTTGATGCTTATCTTATGCATCTATCTTATTTGCTACTTCTCCTAGCATTTCCTGCTGGATATCCTTAACCTCTTGTTCTACACCTGCTAGCTGCACCAACGGGACAGCAATGACGTTATCATGGACATCTTGTCCTTCTGCAATTTGCTGTTGTACCTTCACTAGTTTTAAGGTATTGTTTAGGGTAACTCCCTGCAAATATTTACAGGCAACGTTGGCTTAGTAGAGCGAGATATCGATATCTTGTCCGCTTCGACCCAAGATTATCCCCAGATGGCTAGTTAACCTGGCTTAGTTTGCAGCATGATCTCCTGATTTTGGGTTTGAAGACTGCAATATTCGGTATAGACATGCCACACTGAAATATTGATGAGAGAGAGGTCTAGCTCCACGAGGGAATTGAGGATCATGCAGTGTCGATGGAGATGGACTCCATATGACAGAATCAGCTGTTACTATTATATCTGGCCTGGTGTCCATAGGTTCTCTCGCCATGATCCTATTTCTTTGAATTTTGCAGGATTTTAGCCATTATGACTTTCTCGAGATTGGCTAACTGTTCCATTGGCCCTTAATGAGTGATCACTGGTACTTTATGACAGAGTTCTCGATTTCCCTTGCAGGCCTTAAGGAAGCCTATGTATGGTAGGCAGTATCTGAGATGCTATAGGAGTGTAGGTGAAAAAGGGTTCTGGCGATCTAATTGTGGGTACAGGACTTGAATTTTCTTTTCGAGGTTCAAGACTTACTTGTAGTACATATGTGGGTTTTTTAGGCCAATGCTGAAGGACTATTCTTTTCCTGACCAAATGTGTTTATTTGCTAAATATTAGAGTACTGCGTACTCCGCTGAATGAAGTCTTCTAATTCGGTTGAACTCTACTCGTAGTTGGGACTGCGCTGTGTGCGATAAATGCAATTCAAGTAATCCCTCATTAGGATCCTGCAAGGTATTGTAAACCACGCGCGTTCTGGAGTCTCTAGGAATTTAATTTCGAGCAGCTCGATCTCCAATATTTCTTCTACGGTATGAATGTAAATGGGACACTGAAGTGCCTCTAAAATGTAATTAAAGCGTGATTTGAGGGTGGAGTTGGAAGTGAACTTGTAGTTCATATAGTGAGCCTTGGTAACTGGAGAACTATCAATATACTGTTAGGCAAATGCCAAACTCTAGTATAATTGAAAGACGTAGGCCAAATCTTGGATCGGAGAGTCTGTTGCGAAATGTTCATCTTCATAAAAATCTGTAAAGTAAAGATTTATACTGTAAAACCATTTTATATTGATAAGATCTCTTCTCTGTTGCTTGATGATCCCTCATCAACTTGGAATAAGTATCTTTTTATCATACTCAATATATGAAAGTATATAAATTGTAATAATAACTTTGACCTCAGAGGGAGTTGAACACCTGACCTTGTAAATCAATACAAAAGTGATACCAACCAAGCTACAGTATATGGTGTTATTAAGTAAGCTTCATTGATCTGATATTTTAGTTATAGGATGCAACTCCTGTAATCTCGCTAATGACATGCCAGCCCCATAAGTGGGCCGGAGCGGGATATTGGCTTCGGTAAATCGAGGGTCCGTATGCAGTTACCCTACTATAAAGTCTGTGTACTTTTTGTCTCAAATTTCCATATGCCTAACAGATATCTAAATATCTACTTTCTTCTCTCTCCTCCTCTCTCAATGATCATATCATCTTCCCATACTGCGTTTCTTCTTCATGTATTCTTTGTCCAATGCCGATGAGCAAAGGCCCATATCAATCTCCTCTCAGGAAGAGCTTCATCAAGATGTATCCTTTCCTATACTACCTATATTTTAAGATTTCTTTCTAACAGTCTACACTTTATAGTCTTTTCGGAGCGATGTGGTGCAATTTTCCTGGCAATGTCTTTATAGTAGAGATGGTGATTTTTGAGGACTTTCTCAGCCATAGCTTCATCCTAAATCTTACAAGTCTTAAAATGTCTTCCCCTACCCTCTTACTCCTTCCCCTTCTTGATCTCCTCTTACTACTTTGTCACTAACAGTACAAAGAGGAAGGCTGAGTTTGTGAGAAATGTTTGTCAAGGGCATGCCTCCTTCATACAAATCATACACCCTCCCTCTTGTCCATTGACTGAAATGCTTAGAAGGAATAGGTTTTTCAAGATGACTGCAAAGACCAGAAGCCATTATTTCGTAGAAAACAGAAATCAGGAGGTACTATGAGTTATGGGTTAGGTAGTAATGATCTTTGTAGTAGGGCTGTTATGTGAGGTTGTCTGGGAGCAATCAGTAGTGATACCCCTTGGCAACTCTACTTAATTTTATCCACACACAATACAAGCATAACGACATAGACTGTCAGATAGGAATCGGTGATCATATACCTCAACTCCCTGTGAAAAAAGTCAATACCTTAGACACAATAGAGGTAGATGAATTAGAAGATACTGAATGAGAAACTGCAGGTTATAAAGTACCACTATAGTGATAAGAGCCTTAATCATTAAAGGATAAGAATGAAGTATCAGTTATCTTCAGGCATTAGCTAAGGACAACAAACACTAGTATGGCATTTCAGAAGTGCCGGAAAGAGTTCTAAGATCTGATGCTATTATCCTGTGAGGAGGCATAGGGGCAGTTTAGATCTGGGTACTTTGGTGGAGTGCTGGTAGCTAACATTAGGGAAAAGCCTAGAGGCAATGCGGCGAAGAACTGGTTAGGTTATGAGACAAATGAAGAGAAATCTCCCTAGACTGTACTCTCACTGACGATCTACTATAGTAAAAGCAATGGCTTTTTGCACTAAATGGTAAGACATTTTATTCTAAGATCGCAGAAGGATGTCACAATACAAAAATTGCAGGACATTTCAGCCAAGACAAATCCTTAAAAATGATTATATGAGACTACTACTAGAAAGTAGTTGCAAAATAGATCAATGACTATGTATAATCCTGTGATTTTATTTTTTATTTTTTATTTTTTATCTTTTTATATCATATATTGCTTGTTAGGTACAAGAACGTGCATGCAGCGTAAGCTATGGCAAAAAGAAAACCTTAATTCCAAACAAACAAACAAAAGAAACCATCGGCTCAATTCTCCAAAAACAACAAATTCGTCATAAGCACCTCCCACGGTGACCACTCTGACAAGTAAAGAAACAACAAATTCACCCCACATGAGCGGTAAATAAACTTCATCAAACAAGTATATAAATCAAAGCAGAGCAGCAGAGGAGGGAGAGTCCTCCTTTGGAGGCGAGAGAGGCCTTATCGGCGGCATGGGGGGTGGGAATCTGGTACCAGTCGTCCGGATGTAGTTGGCGAGGCCAATGATGGCAGAAAGTGAGGACCAAATAGGTGAGCGTTGGCCAATGTCAGACACCCCATGGAGGTAGAGTGATCTTTTGTCAGCTTTGGCCGAGCAATAAAGGATAGAGTGGGCGAATGTCTCGTCATCCTCCTCGCAAAAGGTACAGAGAGGGGAGGATTCTTGGTCATCCCAGGAGTGATGTGCGGCGAGATAGCTTTTCCCAGATCGTCCCTGATGTATACGCCCAGCTGTGAAGCGATCGAGCCCCATGAAGGGATGAGGCTTAAGTGTGGATTTGTAGTGGTAGTAACGAGGAGGTGGGGCAAGACTTATCCAGTCAGCCAGGAGCCTTCCCCTAAGGGAGGCCTTCCGGGATTTATATCCCGAGTTCGTCGGGGGCATCGGTGTCAGTCCCGGCTCTAGGGTTGGGTAGGCGGTAGGGAGGGGGGCGTCCCCTCGCATCATGGGCAGGAGCAGGTGTGCTAGTGCGTCTATCGGTAGATGTCTCCTGATCGGTTGTTCGGCCTTATACTGGCCCCAGCCCAGGGAGATATAGTTCTGTTTCCTGCCCTCTAGGAGCCTTCGATGTTGGGTCCGGTCTGAGTGCGAGGGGTAGGAAGGGAAGTCTAGGGGGAGCCTGGCTGACACCGGGTTGTAGGCAGGGGAGGAGCAGGCCAGTCGGAGTGCAGCCATCCTTCTTTTTTGGGGAATCAGCAGGCTTAGAGGTGGGAGGCACGCCTCAATAGCAAGGATGGTAGTGGGGGTCGAGGTGAAGCAATTCGTCACCCAGCGCATCACCCTGTTCCACAGGACAGACATTTTGTCCACGGTGGCCAGCGTTGGTATGAGGAGATCAGCCCCGTAGGTAAGGATTGGGAGGATCAGGCCCATAGCCAACCTGCGGCACATGTGAGGAGGGATTCTGATCCCTGGAGGAGCGAGCCTCCTAACAGCGGCAAAGGCGCCCAAGGCCAGTGTGAGTCTTTTGGTGAAGTGTGTAGTTGTTTCCAGGGTTGGGGTGAACCAGTATCCCAGCCATCTGAGGCAAGAAGATGGTGCAAAGACCGAGCCGTTAAGAGATATAGGTTGGTTGGAGACCGGGGATCTGTCCTTGGGTGTCCTCCAGTGGATTAGTTCTATTTAGGGGATTGAAAAGGAAACTCCAATCGTCGCCGCCCTGCTCTGAAGCAAAGAAAAAACATATTGAAGATACCTAATATTCCCCCTATAAGAAGCCGTTGAAACAGTAATTGAAAAATCATCAACATAGGAAAAAATAACCCCTCGGGGTATGGAAACATGCAATTCGGACACATAAATCACAAATAACAAAGGAGAGACAGGAGATCCTTAGGGCGTGCCAACTTGCACTGGGGCAAACACCCCTGGTACTCCTTGAAACAATAAGCGGCAAGAACGATCTGAGAGAAAAGATCGGACCCAGGCCACCAGGTATTTGGGGGTGCCTTTGGCCCTAAGTTTGGCTCTGAGGAGATTGGTGGAAACGTTAGCAAAGCCCCCCTTTATGTCTAAGAACAGGGAGGATGCCTTGGAAGAAGGGTTTTGTCATGCCCTGACCTCCTGAACTAGGGCAGTCATGGTGTCAAAGGTTGAAAGGCCGGCTAGCGAGCCGCATTGGGTTGGGTTGAGGAGTCCGACCGCGCGGGCTATGAGGGACAGCCGAGTAGCTACTACTCTTTCCAGTATTTTCGAAAACGTCTCGCGTAGGACAATGATTCTAAACGAAGCAGGGGTGGAGTAGTCCGGTTTGCCTGGTTTTGGTAGATCGATTCCGTTGGCTATCTGGAGGCTCTTTGGGTGGTGTCCATAGGCAAGAAGTAGGGCGAGTAGGGACATGAGGAGGGAAGGGTTTATTGCATGTACTTTTTTCCAGACCCCGTATGGGACCTGGTCTGGGCCTGGGGCTGATGTATTGGAAGATCTCGCAAGGGCGGAGGAGATCTCCTCAGGCGTGAGTGGAGGATGTTCAGGGTCGAAACGAGGGTAGGCTACTGATTGTTAGGGGGGTTTGGGCGAGAAAAAGTGGGCTAGTAGAGCCTCGTTAATCTGTGAAGGGGAGCTTGCATCAGGGAAGTCAGGGAACCGTTCTTCTTCTCTTCCCATGGCGGCTTTCTTGGCCTTCCAGACGGTCTGTGGTGTAATGCCACTAGGAAGTCTTTCCAGTAGTTGGCTTTGGCTTTCTTAATAACCTTGAAGTAGCGATTTCGGTGGGTTTTTAGTTCGTCCAGGGACATTGGGGTGGGTTCTTTCCAATGTGCCCGTGAGGCACGATGATGAGCTTGTCTTAGGTGGGTTATCTCCATACTCCACCAGGGTTTTGAGTGTATCGAGATCTTCTTAGTTGGAGTGCATGATTTGAGAAGGGTGATGAGGGTGTGTACGTGTCTTTCTAGCCAATTGTCTAGATCGAGGTCGGTGGGGTGGGGACGTGGAGGCGGGAACTTTAAGCCTTTCAACTTTTCCATAATGACTTCCCAGTCCGCCTTGTCCCAGTATGGTGATAGAGGAGCCTTCCTCATCAGGGGTGCAGTAAACATGATGGCGATGGGGAGGTGGTCTGAGCCTGTTGACGGGAGGGGGGTTGACCAGGAGTGTAGAAAGCAAGTGAGGGTGGCGTTTGTGAAGGCCAGGTCTATGACCCATGGTCTAGTGTTGTGGTCGAATGGGAACCTAGTGTAGGCCACTGGGGTATTGGAGAGCTGAAAGCCAGAGTCTAGTGCTAGCTCGAAGTAGGAGTTGGAGGTGGTGAATTGGTTTGAGGAAATCGTTCTTAGTGGGTCGGCCTGTGGATGGTGGATGTTGAAGTCCCGGGCCACCAGTGTGGGGTAGGAGCTTTAGGGGAAGCAGGTAGTTGGGTCGACCGTTCTGTTTCCAGAGGAAGTGGCAACTATTGAGTAGAGGTTGTAGGCCCTGAATCGTGAGTGATTAGAGTCACAATGCCCTAAAGGGGAGTACACATCGGTGGCCATAAAATCAGGCCTATCAAAAAAACAAGGTAGTACTGAAAACAAATTCAAAAAGTCCAAGTAAACATAAGTGGCCACCTTGGGAGGGGTCCCTTGTTTAAACGGCGGAGCAAATGACTTAAAGGAAGCAAACTTAGGAAGCCTATTCTTGTAGATGGGGGGATCTTGCAGTAAAACTATTTGTGGGGGGGCTTTTAGTGAACGAAAGCTATTAAATAATGAAAGAAACACATCCCAGCTTCCCAGGCAGTTATGTTGAACAAAGAAAAGTTGCTTAAGAGAGGGTGGGGGAGGTGGCCCTATGGGCGAGGTGCAGGTAGAGTCNTAAACGGCGGAGCAAATGATTTAAAGGAAGCAAATGTGGGAAGCCTATTCTTGTAAATGGGGGGATCTTGCAGTAAAACTATTTGTGGTGGGGCTTTCAATGAGCGAAAGCTATTAAATAATGAAAGAAACACATTCCATCTTCCCAGGCAGTTATGTTGAACAAAGAAAAGTTGCTTAAGAGAGGATGGGGGAGGTGGCCCTATGGGCGAGGTGCAGGTAGAGTCCTCCACCTTTATGCACCTGAAATGGGGTCTTCAGAGGAGAACGCATCAGCCCAGAGGGGGGGGGGGCCAACTCGTTTCGGTATTGGTGCCTTGAAAAGGTCCCTAGGGAGGGCGCGGGATGTCGATTGCCGAGGGGTCTCTTCCACGCTGGTGTCAGTTTGTTTGCCTTTCCCCTTCGGGGTGGCGGGTCTCGAATCGTCACCATCCGTATCCATGTCTTCGCCCTCCAGCTGAGGGGGCAGGTCGTCCCTCGCTGGTGGCTTGGGCTGGGAAGGGCAGTCATTGTTAGTAGCCGAGTGGTCCCCAGAGCAGTTAGGGCATCTGAGGTGAGAGGTAAGGCAGCACGCGTCCACCGCTTTAAGGTGACCATCTTTCGGGCAAGTTGGGTTTGTGCATCTGTGGGCCGACCAAGGGTGGGACCCCGTACAGAGCGGGCATACTGAGGTGTTTTCTTTGCACATGGGTGATGGGTGTCCGAACTTCCAGCATTTCCGGCATTGCATGTGGCGGCTCTTAGAGTAGCATACGTCCACCTTCCGGAGCTTGGAGTAGAGGTAAATGGACCTCCCTATCTTCACAACGTCAGTAGGGGGGACAAACACCATGATGGAGGTAGAGTTCTTGGTTGCCCTTATTTCAGGGTTTGGTTGGAGGTATCTTGCAGAGAAGATTGTCACCCCTGTCGCGTTCAAAATAGAATTTCCTAGTTCGGAGCAAAGCTCCTCTTGGTCCTGTGGGAGAAAAGGAATTGGTTGTCCATGGATGGCCAGCTGGACTTCATTTGGTGCAGGCCTGAAGGGCCTGAATGGGTTTTCCCGGACTGGGAATGCCTTGTTAAACCTCGCTGCAAGGGCATCGTAGTAGTGGGAGTAAGCTGTTACTGGAGTTTGGAGTGAGCGCGCCGCGAGTGTGAGGGCACCTCGGGCATTGACAGAGGCGCTAAAGCACAGGGGGTGGGGGCAGTTTGCCTCCTTGAGGACCTGTGCGGCTATATCCGGGGCTGTTCCTGCTATCCTCAGTGCATCAACGTGGGGTAGGGTGGTCTCTCGGGGAGCGAAGAATCTTCTGTCGGCCACTGGTAGGGGGGGTGGCCCTCTGACTGAGGGGCCCTTATCCCTAGACGCTGCGACTTGGGCGGCAGAGGCGGAAGCCTGACCTCCTTTCTTCGACCTTTTGGACTTCCTTCCCCCAGTCTACTCTTGCGGGGCTGCAGCCTGGGCACAGGTCGATGGTTTGGGTTTTGCCTTGCTGAGGGCCTTGTTGAGTGATGGCTCTAGATGGCCAGGGGTAAAGGTGTAGGTACTATACTTCCCTTAGCGGAAGGCCTGTGCCTCCCAGGATCGCCCATATTTGATCGAGTAGGCTTTTGGATCGCCGTAGCACTTTTCGCTGGAAGTTTCGTATCGTGGGATGTCAGAGTTAAAGTCATCTGTGGGGCTGGTTGTTGGAACTGAGAGGGCGGTGTAGTTCTTCGCCTGTTGTTTGGTTTGTTTTCCCATCTGGGGCTTTTGGGGGGGTATCGTTGGTTTGGCAGAGAGGGAGGCCGCTACCCGGCATGAGAGGTCGGCCACCGTGGCTTGGATAGAGGTGAGAGAAGGGCCTGTACTGGCGTGGGTCTGTTGAGGTGGGGGGGCAGGGGTTTCCATCTTGGTTTCGAGGAGCCCTAATCTTGAGTGGAGGGCAGCAATTCCCTCAAGTGCCGCCATGAGCAAGAGGAGGATAGACGCTTCTCCTGCCGAAAGGCTTCTGAGATCCGCATCCCACAGCCTGGGGAAGACATCTCTGTTGGTGGCTAGGTTGGATGTGGTGTGGTTGTACATCTCCCTGAGGAGCGGAAGGTTCGGATCAAGGGGGCCTACAGAAGAGGACCTTGAGACATTCTGGGGGGGGGAGGAGTATATTGGGGCAGCAGGTGCCTGTTGGGGTGCAGTGGGGACTTGAGCGGACCTCCCAGCATAGGGGTGGGAGTGGTCTGAGGTGCGGGACTCTGGGCGCGGGGCCCTGCCAGTGTTGTGAGCCATAGCAAAAGCTGTGAGTCAGGTGACGGGTAGGGTCGCTTATAGAGTGAAGCCTAAGCGAGAGGCAAAAATTGGTGTCCAGCTGGTTGCTACCCAAAAACCATCGGCACACATCTCCAAATTGACAAATTNAGTGGGGACTTGAGCGGACCTCCCAGCATAGGGGTGGGAGTGGTCTGAGGTGCGGGACTCTGGGCGCGGGGCCCTGCCAGTGTTGTGAGCCATAGCAAAAGCTGTGAGTCAGGTGTGGGGTGGGGTCACTTATAGAGTGAAGCCTAAGCAAGAGGTGAAAATTGGTGTGTCGAGCTGGTTGCCACCCAAAAACCTGGAGTTTAGGGATGACCGAAAGTGGTAATTTTTCAAGCAAGAGGTGAATAGAGGGCGCGGAGCGTGTGTATAATCCTGTGATAAATATCAATATAATAAATCACTGAGATAAGTGACGTATACACTATTGCAACCTCTGCAAATACCCTCTTCAGTATAGGTATCAACTTTAGTAGATTCTATTATACAATTATTAGAATCACAAGGATGCACTCAGACAATAGTGGTTATTGACCACGTCACAAAACTGGCACATTTCAATGGACTACAAATAATGGCCACTATAAAGGATATTGCAAATCCATTTCTAAAAGAAGTTTGAAGGCTACATAGTTTACCAACAGAACCTATCAGGGACCTAGATGCAAAGTTCATAGGAGAATTCTGGACATCCATCCACATAGCATTTGAAATAGAAAACAGAATTTTAATGGTATATCACTTACAGAGTGATGAACAAACTGAATATACCAACTAAGTGCTGAATAGATACCTGCAAAGCTTTGTCAACTTTGATCAGGATGACTAGTATCCATTATAACTATTGGCTGAATACACAACAATTCTGCAACAAAGGCCCATGAGATGTCATCTTTCTATGCAAATTATGGATTCCATTTACAGATAGCGTTGATTAAGTAGAGAGAATCTCAGAATCTAGAAGCAACACTTTATGTGAACTTGGTGAAGACAATTCATGAACAAGTATAAGGATCACTAGAAAAAATATAGGAAGGAATGGCAAAGTACTATGATCAGAAGGCAAAGCAGTAACCAGACTTTAAGGCTAGAGACAAGGTGGTATTCAATGTAAATAACATCTACACCTAATGAAAATAGAAGAACTTAAGTCTTAAGCTTTATAAGCCTTTTTAAATCTTAAAAAAGAGAGGATCCTGGGCTTTCAAGCTTAATATATCAAACTACAAGAACCTTCACCCAGTATTTCAAGTAGCTCTACTAGAGCCTTGTCACGAATCAATACATGATGATTGTTAACAACCTCCAAGAGAACCCAAAGATATCGATAAGAATATATAATACGAGGTTGAGAGGATTGTCAGAAGCGACATACGCTCTTACAGAAAATAGGTACATGGTCACTATCAAGAAAAGCATGAACTGTTCTATTTTATAAAATGGCAAGCTTATTTTTAGAAGTTGAGAATACCAGGAAGCAAGCAACAGGCATGGAAAATGCAGAGCAGGTCATGGAAGGTTTTCATAGTAAAAGCTTGAAGATGTTAGGAATGGCAGAAGTAAAGTAGTAAGGAAAAAGGTTTTCCTACCATGGCCAAGTAAAAGTAGGAGGTTTTTTTATCCTGACCACACTGAGTCCTAAAATGTATAATAGAATAAAAATGGTCATAAAGGCATTCAAGGCGATGCCTAGTAGGAGGTAGCTCATATTAAATATTCGGAAATCTGAGACAAAGTGCACAGACCTCACAGTAGGTTAACTGCGTACGTACTGCAATTTTCCAAATAAGTGACACTATCCTCTGGCTTCCCTATCAGGCTTGCATGTCATTTGTGAGATTCTGATAGTTGCACCTTGTAACTAAATTGTCATGTTAATGAAATCTATATCATAATACCATATACATCACGGCTGTCTGTCCACCATCATACTACTTACTGGATATAAGGGGGGAGACCTCTAGCAATATCTGGGAAGTAGAATAGAAGACGTCTGTTGGTAGTACATTGAGTTAGTAGGCTTCAAAAATTAAGCTTCTAATACTTGAGCCAAAGGTGACTGGATGCTTTCATCAGCCAGTCACTGTAAAAAAATGGCACAGTAGTAGAAGCTATTGAGGATATACCAAATCCACCTATACACTTATGAGATCAACTATATGTTGGTTGGTTCTCGTAATAGAATACTTCTGCAGAGAGACAGAAAGACAAAGGGGAAGCACACTCAGATAGGAAGACTGAAATAAGTTAATAGCCTATAAGATGTTGGCATGTCAGACTTCAACTTACGATTGGTACAAGGTAGTGCCGGATGAAATTGATCACTTCATAACCGAAGAAACTATTGGAATGATAGTCACTAGGACTGAAGTAATGTAATAGTCTATGCAGTCACCTAAGTTGAGGACATCTGTTTGGTAAAACAAATAACTTAGTCATCTTAGCAGAAGAATACAATTCAGTAACTGTGAAAAGGTTATAAGAAGTTTCTAGGTCAAATGAGACTAGTACCTATAAGATTCTAGATGTTTACATATAAAAACGAGAGTAGTACTTCAGAGATATAGTAGTTAGATATAGTCAGAAAATACTCTGATGTGGGATATAAATATTGAAGTACCTCTCAAGCTTTACAGATATTATCAAACAACTGGGAAGAGATGTTATTAATATAAAATTCTTTTACACATTAAATCTTTACCTTGCATATTATATCAAGATGAGCTTTCCTCAACAGATTCTCTGAACAAAGATTTTGGCATACATCTCTCAGTCACACTAGAGTTTGCCATCTGCCTAATAGCCACTATTATTTCTCTTTTGCATTTCTTCATAGAATTCCCAATATAGATAGTATTGGAGGTAGAATTGTTCATTGAGCTCACTGTAGACATTGTAGTAGTCAATTGCTCAGTTCAGAGCTTGGAGGTAATCATATGCCTCAGTACCTGGAATTAAGGCATTTCCTTGCAGCAATGCTATTTGTTCTGGTATTCATTCATTATCTTGTTGTAGCTCTTCTGCATTGTTTTTTCTCTCCTTAACTGTCTCCTTCACTCATATCCAAACAGTTTCCTTATATCCTGAGGATATACTCCATGATACTATAATTCTGAATCCATTCCCTCTCTTTTTATCATGAATTGGTACTAGATATTGATCTTGACTTGTTTTATGGGTGACTTTTCTCTTACCATGAGGAGCTCCTACCTCTAATATCATTTCATCACTCAGGCAATATACAAATAACTCAATAGGTTAAACTAATACCTAATTCACAAACATCAACCGCTTCTGTTTTGCATTCATATCTAAGCTTGGCTTATAGTTGGGCAAGTAATATTATAAGTTGTAGTATTTATATGTAATTCAGTGGATAGTAGAATTTGCAGCCTGAATCCCAGCTTCACATACAATCGGTGGAAACGTTCTCAGGCAATGTTCTTCCTCTTGTATTGTAAGTTTCTTGAGTCTTTAGAAGACCTTACTACCTGGTGGGAACCTCTATTGTACTGCCAGCTCATCCCTTTTCTCATTTTCCATATTACAAGCATTTAGGAGATACCTGATATTAGTACCATGAGCTTAATCCTATTCATTATTCTATCAATTGCAATTGATTTCAATTTCGTAAATAGATTTCATACTCACAGTAATTCGCTTATATATAAGACATGCAGTTTCTGGAGAGATATTGAGAAAAGATGTTTGATCAAAAGACCTTTCACTGCACTTATAAAGTGTAATAATTACACCTCTAGTAGCCGTATTCAGACTTCTCTGGGAGGTCATGTTATGTATAATATCAGCTCTTAGACTTGAATATGTTGTAAGTAAATACATACATAGGAGGAGAAACCCATTTTGTTAAACAGCAAACTCCCTTCAACATACTTGATCTACTAATTATACTCAAGTATCATAGTATTGTCTAGGGACAAACTTAACTAGCTGTCAATGGCCGGAAAATCTTTGGTGATGACAACTACACTCCCCCACCAACCCACTCTCATAAAAACTCAAAAGAGAATTAAAAAATGTAAATACATAGTAGAAATTAATATTTAGTATACCATCCATCATTCTTAATAATTGCTTCCACTCTATCTACCATTGATCCTGCCAAAGTATCAAAAACCTTTAGGTCTAGAAGTTCTCAATATTGAGTGATAGCCTCCTCAATAATATTTTTGACCTCATTAGCAGGATCCTTAAGGAGAAACAGCTCAGGATAGTGCTTATGAAGCTTGTCTTTCACCAGAGACCAAACATTTTTAATTGGATTGAGGTCTGGTGAATAAGGAAAGATTTCCATCAGAGAAATTCTATTCCTCCTGAGCTATCTCGTGAAAGGCAAGTGAGTCTTAGTATTGTCAATGATCAAAAATACCTCTTCCTCCCCAACATGCTCCTTGATATCCTCCCATATCCTGGGAAAGTCATATTGATCATAAACATCAATAATTGACTTTCCAGTCACTCCACCCCCACCAGAAGTTTGATCATGAAAAACATGTAAAAGAAAATCCATGAGTTTAACCATAAAAGCAGCCAGTTATCATTTGGCTAATCTTTCTCTCTCCTTTCCTAGTAGTAGGTTCAATACAATCCTTATTCTACTTTTCTTTTGGGTATCTAAATACCCATTTTCTACTCTTTCCTCTTCCCCTCTCCACAACTACCTCATCACCCCACATTGTCTTTCTTCTCTACATCTGCCTTGTCTAATTCCTATCGGCTAATGCCTATTCCAATCTTTTTTGAGCTAGATCCTCATCCGAATAAACTCTCTCTTGTACTATTCACTTTTAAAATGCTTTTGTACAAGTCTTCTCTTCATAGTCTTAGCGGAAACATTCAGTACCACTCTCTCAGCAATCTCAGAGTAGCTGGTATGATGATTTTTGAGAGCTTCATCTACTATATCATCATCTTGCAACTTGGTAGTTTTTAGAATGTCTTCCTTTACCTTCATTCTCCTTGCTCTCTTGATCTTTCTTTGCAAATGTGCTTTTGACAATACTGAGAGGAATGTCAAGGTAGTGTGAAATTTGGTGATTTGTCATCTGAGGCTCACATAACCCAAATATTCGTCACCTTGTAAACTCAGAAAGGTGCTTGGAGGAAATACACTGTTTGGCATGACTGTGAAGAATAAAAGGCATAGTTTATTGAAAAGGTTTAGTTTTGGTAGGTGTAGAGCAATTTCTTTAGGAAGTGTTGAGGGAGCATAGTGATGAGGAGGGGAGGGTTGCCATTGCCATTGAGAGCTAGTTAATTTTGTCCCAGGAGAATATCTGTCATATAACTCTATGATACCACATTATCTGGCGATACTGGAAATGGAGCTATTACCGAACTAGACAGAAAAGCGAGCTGCCAGACCCAGCACGCCATCCCAATTTGATTATAGTGTCATAGCTAGCAATATATCAATGACTGTAGTATGTTTATATCGATATCGGTAAACATGAGTTATGAGTAGAGTATGATATCTGTACCTGTACTGAATTAATAGTGTTGATAGTTCTGATTACTATCGCAGAATGCAAAGCTGATTTCCTCTTTACCATGAATATTGAATTTTTGCTAAATCCATTAACACCTTCTAAGCACATTGCACACTATGGAGGATTCCAATTAGCTGAGCACATTAACCATACTAGCAAGCCAGGAAGACCACTGAAAGCCATACAAGAAAGCCCACTAGCGACAAAGCAGTTTCATCAGAAACGTCACCGGGTTCACAGATCCTACTTACGAGAGTTCAACATAATATTTCCAAAGTGGTGGTATAGCTACTGAATTCCTCAAGGACCGACTGAGGGAACCTGGTTCTCTTCCAGCACCTCTAATGAAGGAAGTAGCAGTGAGGTACCAGGTTCCTATTACAACACTCTATACCTGGCATGTAAATGAGGATCGAATTGTAGCCAACAAGAAGGGGGAAAGAAATGTCCCTCCCTCTGTATGAGCATTAGCCCAATTGCCAAAACTCGAAGAACATTTGTATTGAAAGTACCAAAAACGACATGAGGAACGAAAGGCTGTATGGAGAAGCTAGTTTTTTCATCAGGCCTGAAACTCATTTCAACAATACTATCCCGATACATCATTAGCCAAATTCCATTTTTCTGATAGTTGGTTTAATGGTTTTTCAAGCCGGCATGATATCACTCTTTTGTTTACAACACATAAGTCCCAAAAGGTCCCCTGTGATTACCTGCAAGTAATTCTCTCGTGGATGCATTGTAACCGCTGTAACTCACAACTCCACCATTCTCATATCGACAAAGATCAAGTGGTAGGCTGCTACCTACTGGATAGCATCGGCAATATAGACGAGTCTTCTCTTCCCTTCACATATCTCGATGATCAAACCTACACAGATAAAGGTAGCAAGTCAGTTCAGGTTAAGGCATCATATAGCTTCTGGGATAAGCCCCAAGCGAAACTTGTTCTCACTGTTTTCGGAAATGGACAGAACAAAGTACGTCCTCTTATAATCTTTAATGGCAAACAGAAATATGAATAAAAGAGAAGTCACTTCTACCAGCAGAAAAGTGGTGAAGAGATGAAAAGATATGATAGACGTGTGGAGGTATGCTGGAATGAGAATGCCTATGCAAACTCACAGCTATTGATTAATTGGATAAATCAAATGCTAGTTCCAGCACTACCCCTAGGACTAAGGCTCCTTGCACTCGATGTCTCCAAATTCAACTATACCACAGATGTTCTTACAACTCCTCGATCTTATGATATCATCCCCTCTGTGATCCTGCTGGGTTGTATTTTGTTTGTACAACCTCTCGATGTTTCAGTAAACATACCCTTTAAGAGCCTATTGCATGATATCTTCGATCACCTTTTAGATGACTATGAGAGGACATATCAGTTTAACCTTCATGAAATACCAATTTCAAACACCTCAGCAATTGCCAAATGCCAAATTCTGGTTACGAGAGCGGTAGGAAAAGCATGGGAGGAGTTTGGAAAAAGGCATCAAAATCTTGTAGTTGAAACTTTCTGGAAATTGGGTCTTACATTACCGATAGATGGTTCTTGTGATAGTGAGTTATCTGTTAAGGATATTAACTCCTCACGTCTCCAAATTGGTGATTGGAGAAATGAGTTGAATTGCCTGTCAGATGGAATAATTCTGGAAAATAGTACTGGTCAAGAAGTTGAATTTGTTGATAGAGAATAAATTTGTAGACATCCGGTTATGCAACACTATGAATGCCATATATGAGCAAACTCGTAGTGTGAAATTTTTATATCCGATAAGCTCACCACACCCTCACAATATATCCACATGGCCATGCTAAGTACTAGTGCGATTTCCAGTATCGCCAGATAATGCGGTATCACTCTCACAGAATCCCATTCCTTCCGGGCCTACCACCACCTTTCAGACAGCAGAAGCACTTTACCTTTTCTGAGCCCACGGGCGCTATTCCAAAAGAGGTGCCAAGTCTTGGCTCGGAGGCACGAGTAAGAATCGGGCCACCAGCCACAGGGAGAAGAACACTCAAATACCGGTAGCTCGGTGGCCTCGTCTAGCGAGGGCAAACACGCACCAATCCTGCTGATGCGGATGCAAAATTGATGTGAGAGCGGGCACCGGGTTCGGTATACATCTTGCTGCGGAGAGGGAAACAAGCTTGGTATGCCTTTCCGGCATGCTAATGGTGGTTCTTTATGTGATAGAATTTGGTAGTATTTGCGAGGAATAAACCCTGAGAATTGATACTTGGTTCTGTTGCTCGTGCAATCATTCACGGCAGGGCTCTAAGGCAACTGCGATATCGTACGAGACTTGTTTGGTACAGTACTCAAGTAGATGTGAATCAATACAGTCAGGAACGGAACTATTATATCATACGGTGGAGTCACCAATCACCTACGGTATCTATAGTACCGCTTGTCATAGTCAAGATATCCCTAGCTGATGAGAGGGTGGATGCCAAGCCTGATTCCCAGCGTTCACCAATCGATGGCTCAGTATAAAACACTCCAATATAGGATGCTCGTGGCCACAAAGTTCTCGTAACGTCTGATTTATCGCAATGTGTTAGGGGTCTTCAACTAGAGGATTACAGAAGCAATTTATTGGGGAAAAAATACGAATATCCTCCATGGGATCTTCCATTGCCGGACTGGAAGAGAAAGCGTGTCGGGTCGCCCCCCTCTGGCTATCTGGTGCCGGGGTTGGTGCTCGGGTAGGCTACATGAAGTGTTGCGAAAACTTTGCGGATGCGAGTGTACCAAACGGGCATTCTCCTCCATACAGATTCACAAAGCCCGTAATATCCCTTCGTTCGTATTCACGGACGCGAGCTAGTGAGGGACTTGAGGGAACTAGAGATGCACTAGACCTTGGAAGGGTAGTTATGAGTAGTGCCAAGAGAAAGTGGTGACTGGTACACTGGCAGAAAATCTTCACAAAACTGTGTTGACGGGTGATCATTGATCACTAAACACAACTGCCAGCCAACAAATACTGCCTGCCAGTCGCAAGCGCCCAGAATATCTTCCTTTGCCCATACAGTACGTAGTATAGTGTTTTGCGAGATATGGCAGGGAGGTTGAAAGCTGATATGAATTAGGTTACAAATGGCTGACCGGCATCCTGAACACCTGAGTCTAGCAATTTTTGACTTCCATCAGCCAGATCTATTACCTGTTCCTCCACCTAGTAATATGGAGCTGGGCCTGGGCGAGTCTAAAGAAGAAATAGAATTAGATAATGATGAATATGTTCAAGAGTGGAGTGAGGCTGAAGGTGAAGGTGAAGGTGAAGGTGAAGGTGAAGGTGAAGGTGAAGGTAAAGGTAAAGGTAAAGGTAAAGGTAAAGGCGGTAATGAAAGCACTATGAGGACAGAAGCAAGTTTATTGTATTGAGAATTACCACCTGCGCCTGAATTCCGTCTAGTGAACCATTATACTCTGGAGTATCATCAAAAAGTTAAACTACCTTCTGAGTTTCCTGAGAGATTTTTGATGACTAAAAATTGAAATTGACTTCCTTTCGCCAATAGCCTTGCTTTTGAGTCTACTGGAGTGGTGGAAGGCTGCATTCAACCTATAAAGGTCATTCTCGTGTTTCATTTTTGCCGCTTTTTTTTCCAGTTACAGAGTTTGAAACCTAGTCCAATAATACAAATGCCAACGTAGCCTCAAAGAGTGCAGAGGAGACTGGTCGCCGGTAGTAAGATGCTTCATCAGGAGAGCTGATGATATTTGTTGGCCTCTTAATCTACATGGGAGTTCATAAGTCAATAAGAGTATGACTATACTGGGAGAAAAGTGATGAGTTTCCAAGACATGAAATCACCGACTCAGAGTATATGTCTAAATTTCAATTTGAGCAACTAAAAAGATATCTTCATATCTTTCCTCCACCCTAGCCTGATTCCAATCACCAGAACCCTAGCTCACCCCTAGTACACAAGCATCAGATGCAGAAGCTGCAACCTCTGGCAACAAATTTAGGGCAAAGATTTCAGTCATATATGCTTCCAGCAACTCATGTTGCAATTGATGAAATGATGGTACAGTTTACAGCACATTCAGTACATACTGTGATGATACAAGCAATGACCATTCCACAGGGCTTTAAGATGTTCACTTAATATAAGTGTGAATACACACATGCCTTCATGTTAACATCTCAGGTAGATAAATTTTCTGATCTACTGTTAAGCATATAGAAATCTGAGCCAAAAGTGCATAGACATCACAGTAAGGTAACAGCATACAGACCCTTGATTTAATGGAGCCAATACCCCCCAGTGACCACCTTATGGGGCGCACAAGTTATTAGCAATATTTCAGAGAGTTGCGTCCCATAACTAAAATGTCGCATCAATGAAGCTTACTTTATAATACTATATACATCGCTGCTGTCTTTCTGACCACATGCTGTCTACAGGGTAAATAAGATGGAACCTTTGGTGACAGCGAGGAAGTGGAACAGAAGAGGTCCATTGCAGGTGCATTGAGATAATAGGCTTCAAAGTTAGGCTTCCTAGAAATAGTCGGCAAGTGATAGGACGTTTTCAGCGAAATAATCCAAGTGGTTGCTACAATGGCAGAAGCTATTCAGCACATACTGAATCTACCAATACCCTTCTGAGATCAGCTATAGGTTAGTTGGTTCTAGCAATAGGACCACTCTACGGAGACAGGTAGACCAAAAGGAAGCACACTCAAAACGGAAGATCTAGATAAGTCGTAGACTCTTAAGACGTTGACTCGTCTGACTTGGACTTGAGATTGGCACTTAGGAACCTGGTATGAAACTAATCACTTTACGATGGAAGAGACCACTGGAACGGTAGTCAACAAGACAAAAGTAATATAAAAGTCTATGGGGAGAACTAAGTTGAGTACTGCTGTTTGAAATAACAAATAGCACAGTCATCTCAGTGGAGGAGGACTATTCCATAACCGTGAAAGGATGTAACAAGTTTCAGGGTCTAATGCTGCTTGCACTCATAAGATTCTGGGCATTTGCGTATTAAAACCAAAGTGAGACTTCAGAGGCATAGTAGTTAGAAGTAGTCCACAAACACTTAAATGCATGATATAAATATCGAAGTGCCACCTGAGCTTTACAGACATCATCAAGCAATGGAGAAGAGTTCTTATCAATATAAAATTGCGTACATTGTAAATCTTTACCTTACCTATTTATCAAAGACAAGCCTTCCTGGACAGATTCTTCAATGAAAGATTTTAGCCTGTGTCCATCAGTTATACCAGAGTTTGGCATCCACCTAACATCTGCAAAGAAGTTTCTATAATGGACCGAGTCAACAGGCTCTCTCTCCCACCTCCTCCACATATATTCCGTTACTGATGTCACCTCATCAGCAAAAGAAAATTGCACCTCGGATGAAAGGCGCCTGCATCCAATCTAAGAAGTCCGCATCTAGACACTCCCACTTTGCTTTTCTCATCTCACGTGTTCCACTCTTCTTTTTGTGAACCGTTTTATTCTCTCACATCCTATGTGTTCCAACACCTCATTTCAATTTTTTCCACCCCCGCCTGTATGCCCCAGGCTCATTTCATTCTCATACTTTCTACAATTCTGACCCAACTCCTAGTTTTCATTTGGTGTGCTTACATATAAATATTGTAAATCGTACTCATCAGAAGGTAGGTCCCTTTCCCACATTCTCAGTCATACGTGAACTCAATTCATCTATTGACGCTCATTATGGACTATTTTCCAGGTAGCACTTGGGGTCATTACCTGGGATTCGGCAATTGTCCAGCGCCTCTATGCAGACTCTGGCCATTCCACACCGATTTTCAATCCTGTCCACTTCCCCAAATGACTAAGAAAAGAATAGCTTTTCATGAAGGGCGAGCTCATTGTCATAATATATGTGCTGAGCAATTTGGCCAATTTCAGTATCAAAAAGAATGAATAGTTGATCTAGTATTTTGAGAAGTGACTTCACTATTCAGGGGGTGCTACCGCCCCCTCTACGAAAGGGGAACAAAGTAGAGTGGGCTGTGGCGCACCCGGAATTTGTTTATTCGCAGCCCCTCAGCCGATTGTCTGGTGGTCATCTGACAATGCAGTCTATCACCCCCCGTAAATCTTCTGCCTCTCCATTCTGTCCAATTTTTTTCTACAGTCCTGGTCTTCTTCTACTTACTAGAACTAGTATTATTCCTGTTGCCACATCTCTTAGCTAAGTGTTCGATTTTGATGATAATTAATGAACGCGAGATCAATCATGAGTGTATTTATTGACTTTTTATTTGTATATTGAACTCTGTGTATATAGAATACTTTAATATATTTTCTTAAACCTATGCAGATCAATCCTGTGATTAACTATCCATTGTGTCTCCACAATGGGAATTATATGAGCCTGGCCAGTCACAGTCCCTATATCAACTATTCACATATCCCAGCGAGCGGGCCGCTCGCAGACTTCTATATGTCCACTTTCAATGTGAAATTTCTCCTCGTTCATTGGATAGAGCAAGTGAACCAACGCCAGCCATCTAACATCTCTGGACTCACTCCAGACCCTTCTTATCTTGAAAAGTCCCAATAAGTGCACCACCGACCTCCCATGCAGATCACTACAAACTGTCCGCTCTCCTAACCAGAATCCATACCCAATCATTTCCAGAAGAAGCACTCTAGAAATTCTTTGCTCCAGTACAGCATGCTCAATGAATCTGAAACACATTAGGCTCTTGCAAGTCTGAGACTGGAATCTTGAGCTGGGTAAAGCACTCTACCAGAAGCAATACCAGTTTTGTGGAGTCAACATGTGGCTGCTTTTGATCCATCATAGTCTGCTAGATATAACGCAGCATCCCCTTCACCATGTCAGAATAGTAGATTTTAAGGACAGTGCAAAGTTCAACTAGCATGTTTGTATCCTTCGAGCGGCCTCTGAGAACCCAGCAATGTACACTGTAGCCTGAGGAGGTGTGCAGCTCTGACGTGATATTCCCCATCCTGACTGCATTATCAGTCTTCAAAAGTGCCTCCAGTGTCTGCAGCCTGATCCCTTGGGCATGGCGGCGACTATATTGTGATAAGATCTGTCGGTGCACAGTTTCACTTTTGTTTGACCTCTGGTAGCCTCCTTTAACCTGCACCTTATGTGCCAGCTTACAAATATTAGTGGAATACATCGAAATAGAGCTAAAATATTGGACGTGGGACACGAAATGAGTGAGGTAGTGCATCTTGATGAAGTTGAAGTGGTTCTCCCGCAGCATTAAATCCGCCCACTGATCAATCGTTTGGAAATACTCTTCGGTCACAAGCTGGTGCCTTTTAGCAGTGGCGATACTGGGGGCTTCCATGGTGCGCTGATTTTACATCTGTTTTCTCAGTTCCAGATCCTTACCGTGTGCTGAAGTGCGGGTAGCCTTTGAAGTCCGGAATTCCAGACATATGTCTTTTGTCCGATGACATGTCTGAAGATAAGTTTCCATATAGGAGAGTTTCTCCCACGTATCACTGCAATACCGGGTCATCAGACTAAAATTAATCAGTACGCTGATACATTTCAAGGTGCATCTGAAGGAGAGTTGCTGAAAACTGTCAGGAGTGCGTAGTGCGGAGGCCGACACTGCCAAAGTTTGCTGGCCCCGGTTTCGCATCTCCTTTCCCTGCCATTGTGTCACTTTACAATTGGCTTTTTTCGGTACGCTAAATCTGGGATATGAGGTGATCGCTTTCCAGGCATCGTCAAATGCCTGCTGCCACTTGTGCTTTTTCAAGAACCCTTCCACCCATCCCATCATATGTTTAAATAGACCAAGATTGATGTTATGTAAAAGGTCCTGCTTGTGGAGGTCCGCAGGGTCTACCCAGTAGAGTCCAGTGAATACGTTACAGCCTACTTTTACCCCAATCAGGCAAAGGTATTCTGTAATGCTAGTCTTCGCTATATCCTCTTGCTCCAACGCTGTTTTCATATACACGGTGTAGTCGCGAATCTGATATGTCAGTCCTGGATCCCCACCAAGGTCCTCGCTCGGAACCTCACACTTTCGGCATCACTTCTAACTCAATCGGTGTAAGGCTGTATGCTCGGCCTGATCTGTGATCCAGGCCGATAAAATGGAAAAACAGAGGCACAATTTGCCATCCAAACAGTCCATTATCATGCTCTCTTGAATAACCTACTCCAGTGGTGCAAATATCAGATCAAAGACGGTCTTTACAATGTCTGCATTTGTGGGCCACTACGTCTTGTTAGCGCGGGCTGATTCTCCAGTCAACTTCACCGGCACTAGTAGCAATGCAGGAAGTATGATCGGCATCTTCGTGGGGCTATTTCTGGTCCCCAAATGGATATTGCCTATTGTGATATATACTGGCCCTGCTGTTTTATCACCTGAGAAATTGGTAAGGTAGGTCTGGTCCAACAATCTGATAATCGGTACTACTGTTGATCCAGCTAGCAATATTTCATGCAAGTAAACAGAATAGACTGTTAGTACTATATACTAACTACTGGCACCTTGGCTGACTGATAGTGTACCTGAGCTTTCCACCAGCAGTCTGCTGTATATATCTCAGAATACAATCGATCTCTACCTGAATAGTATTTCCAAATTGGTGCGTATATCACATCAGGTCTACATGCTATCTGGCAGATCAGATAGCAGACGCAATCAATGACATTCCAATGATAGAAAGTTGTTGCACCCCTCCTGTCCTCCATGGTTGCTTCTGTCCTAGCGAGATACTCACCAAATGTGTCCAGTACTTCGTAATATTTTTGTAAGGAAAATGCAAATTCAAATGATCCGGCATCCTTCCCATGCAAGTCTTTTTGTAGAGTAATTATTTATCTTTGACTTGGCCTCCATACTCTGGACAAACCAGCTAGCCAAATTGAAGTTGCTCTCAGATGAAAAAAGGATCGATGGGTTACCCATTATGGCCTGATTGGGCTGTTCATATCCCCCAATATCGCTATTTGCCCTGCCAGCACCGGGAATAGTTAACTGACTTGATGGGGTTCCATGGGCCAGCAGCAGGAGAACATGCTCCATGACTGAGTCATGCTCTATATCAGTTTTTGTGATTCTCTCACTGAATCGCAATCTATGATCTGCGACTGAGGATCAGACTCGTAGTTAGAATCTGTTTGATCGCCGATTGGTCTACATGTGATAATGCCTGCGAAAGCTGTCCGCCTGTGTCATGAATGTGGCTTAGTGAGGAAAAAGATTTCACATGACTCATAATGATGAGTCATAGGTATGTTATGTTTTGCACATGACCTCATTTGAGGTCATGGGTTTCACACATACGACCACTTTGGTCATATGACTTGGTTATCATATTATGGTATGTTTCGTACATGACCTCATTTAAAGGTCATAGGTTTGGCGCATGTGACCATTTTGGTCATATGACTAGTTTATAGTGTTTTGATGTGACTCACAGTTGTGAATCATATATGAAGTGTGACGCGAGGTATGACTCACAAGGGCATGAAGGGCAACTACATAAGCAGGTCACTAGAACCGAGTAGATAGGCCACGCTCCGCTTCCGCTATTTTCCCCCCCCTACATTTCTTGCTCAATCTCAACACCATCAGCGTCCGGTGTGCACACACGATCTAACAATTCCCAAAGCCTTTGGCTGGGGCCTAGCTACCTAGTCAAAGATGACCTCGTCTTCAGTCCCCCTTCCCCCTTCGGAACACTCCTCGATATCAGGAATCCGCCCCCATGTCCCTCAGCTACTCGCTCTGCTCGAGAATGCGACGACAGACGCGGGTGTATCCCCACAACTCTTCCCACCGATCAGCTCGGGAGAACTAGATGACCTCTCGCCAGGCGAAGCCGTTATTCTCCCCCTCCTATGCACCTCACTTCTCGCCTCCAGGGCCCTCTCCTCTCAGATAGACGAACTCGGGTTGGAAGTCGCTAGCCTCTCAGTCGGAGTCCGCGACAGCGGCCTCTCTGTCAGCCCTTCAGCTCTCGGTCAGAGACCTAGCGTCCCGTCTGACCACCCCCCTCCCCCAACCAACACGCCACCAACAGCCCCCACCCAAACAAAACGCATCCATGCAACCCTCAACAGGGGCGGCTCGGGTAGCCCCATCCAAAAAGGGTAAAGAGAGGGCCCAGGCCCAGTCAGACTCAACCCTCGCCGATAAACTCACACCACTCTACGAGGGCGGGGGTGACGTTGACTTCCCCTCCTATAGTACCAAAGATAACAAATGGTACGGCAACCCGGCCGCCTACGCGGCAAAATTCCCGAGCTCATGGGAGGCCCAGGCCTTCAGGGACGGAAAATACCCTCCCGTCTCAGAGTTCCACCCAACGCCATCATCGTCGGCCCAGCCAGGCCCCTCCTCCTCCTACGCTCAGGCCGCCTCATCTGGTCAGAAGAGGAAAGGCAGGACTAACAAAGGCAAGAACGCCCCGACCGCCGCCCAGGTTGCGTCTGGCATGGCCGAAAGTGCCCCGGTTAGGGGACCTAAAAGCCTTCCGGCAGCCGAGAGACGCTTCTTTGCCCCTCGCTCGTCCCCCTCACCTCACCCCCAGGCTGAACTTATAGCTGCCTCCTTCCCCAACTCCGCCGCCTCAGTCTTAAGAGAGGCCGGCTGCAATCTTCCCCTATCATTCTCTGCCCGTGTAAACGACAGAGGAGCGATAACCCTCCTGGCCCTCTCACCCTTCGTTCCTTCTACTTCCTACGCCCCCTACTACGAAGCTCTCTCTGCCAAACTAAATCAGTCTTTCGCCGTCGCAGACTCCCCCTGGCTCCCCTTCCGCTTGGCACCGAACGAAGTGCAATTGGCTGTTCACTCCCTCCCCATCGCATACCTCCCGGAGGACGACGACAACCTCTTCCGGTCCCTCTCAAACACCATACTTAATGTAAAGAACGTCCAGATCCTCTCTGCCCGCTACCTCAACCCCAACCGAAGCTCCTGAGTCCTGTAAAAGGCTACCTCGGTTGTTGTCACTGTGGCCCCGGAAAATGAGACCGCAATGCTGGGCAACTCCTACCTCTACTCCGGTTGATGCAAGGTCGAGAGGGCATACTCGGCTAATGGCCTCACTCAATGCCGTAACTGTAATGAATACGGTCACCACTCAGCTAGATGTAAGGTGGATCATCCAATCTGCCCCATCTGCGCACTCTCCCACAGAAAACAGGCACACAGGTGCCAGAACCCCACCTGCGCGAAGGGCGGAAACCTCAGAGCGGTCGCCAACTGCTGCCCAACCTCCCCCCCCCTCTGCGCGGTCTGCAAGGGCCCCCACCCGGCCTTCGCTTGAGAATGCCCATCGAGACCCGCCCCCCCTGCTCTCCGTAGGGAACCCCCTCTATCGCAGGATGAGGAAAGAATGGACACGACGAACGACTCCGGCGAGGGTCCTTCAACTGGTACACGACCCCTCCTACCCCCCATCGATTTTGAGACACCCCGTCCTAGG
>JACCEG010000114.1:310504-400209 GCA_014065205.1 Tuber brumale | reverse complement strand
CCTTGTGACTCACCCTTTAAGTCACACGTCACATATGACTCACAACTGTGAGTCATACCCAAAACATCATAAACTAGTCATATGACCGAAGTGGTCACATGCGCTAAACCCATGACCTCTAAATGAGGTCATGTGCGAAACATAACATATCATCATAACCATATCATATGACCAAAATGGTCATATGTGCAAAACCCCATGACCTCTAATGAGGTCAGGTGCGAAACATAACATACCTATGACTCATAACTATGAGTCATGTAAAAACCTTTCCTTGCTAAGCCACATTCGTGACAATTGGCCAGCTTGTATACAATCACATTAATTTTCTTTAAATTGCAGTTTAACTAATAGAGATTCTAGCATCACCAGATCTTAATCCGATCGAGCGAGTCTGGGATTATATCCATCGTAAAATATCTCAACGAGCAAAATTTCCCACCACACAGGACGCTACGATTAAGGCATGGAAGGAGGAATGGAATGATATTCCGGTAGAGGTCACAAATAAGTTTATTCAAGATCTACCACAGCGGGTAGCGATTGTGATAGCTCAAGCAGGTGGAAACTTATATCCAGGATAAGGTATTGCATGTAAGTACTTATGCTACTAGATTGAAACTGCAGGTGGTCACTTTGAATGGAAATTGCAACTTTCATTATCTAGCTTCAACTTGGTCACATGAGTACAATGGTTTATTGAATCATGTTTAATGTATCTTTTGTTGATTTCTATGTACCTCCGGCTTTCAGTGCATTATGTGGCGACAACAATTTATGGTGTGGTTGCGAGTCACTGCATTCGGACACTTAATCTCACCCCAAGTAAATGCTATGCTGCTCTTGACATTTTGCGCTAATATCGGACAATAGTACAAGTTACAACCGCCGTAGCAAAACATCCTTAGAGTTTAAGCGCCGTGGCGGCTTCAGTGTCCATTCCAGCCATCGTACTCAAATCGGAATAATTGAGAATGGTACTAGGACGTCTAGAAATTCCCCCTTTGAATTAAGGGGAGAAAATACCGCCCCACTCCGGAGAGATAAAAAAAAAAGGTATAACGGAGCTTACTGGGAGAGGCAACTCCAACGTCCTAGCGAGATTCTCAATTATTCCAGTTCTCACGGTACTGTTATCCCCGCCCACGAAGTCGGCCTTCTCCGGTGGGATATGACAAAAGCTCAATCTGATGGTCTCAGACACAGTCTAGCCCACCGCACTTCCTGTGGTAACAACAGCTTATATCTCCGGTCCTGATAGGTAGCATGATGAGGTCAAAGCACAGAATGGAGAGGTTTCGATGGGAGTAGGTTTTAGGAGGGACCCCCCATGGTCTTTCTCGGTGAGGGGTAAGGACAGACAAGAGCAAAAAATTTGAAAAGAAACCCAGAGAGAAAAAATCTATTCACGATCCTTGTTTCCTGCTCACTTCTTCTGCCCCTCTCGCTTACTGTCCCACAGCAGGTTCGACAGCCCCTTTAAACACACCACTATTTCGATGAATGCAATGAATTGGTGACGCAGAAACAAGACAACAGATTATCTGATGATTGTCCGCTTTGCCCACCACGGGTCCATTTACGTGTCCAACAGTACCGCAAAACCGAAATAATTGAGAATCTCACAAGGACATTGGAGTTAATTTTCCTAGTAAGTTTTGTTGTATTTTTTCTCTTTTTGTGTCCCAGCTAGGGGCTGAAGAGAATAATACTTTGCCGGCGTTTTCCCCCTAAGCCAGGTGTAAAATTCCGGATGTTCTAGCGCCATTCTCAATTACCAGGTTTTTACGGGGCCGGTATCTGAGTTAGGAAGTGCGATAAGATGTTATCGTTTAGGCTGTCTGAAACAGTAAAATTCATTGTCAGGTGCGCTAAGACAAGGTCGAGCAGCAGCTAGCGCTGCCGTACCGGTGCTTGGGCAAGGAATTAGATTTTTAGCCATTTAGTGATCAAATGACTCAGCACTCTTGGTGCTTTTAAATATCATTAGCCATCAAGCTCAAATCGTTCCGGAACAAGCTTAGTGTGCCTGGCAACGAATTTTACCGGTTTAAGACCGCATAAGACCGCATAAGAGAATACGAAGTATGTGCATTGCCATTTTCATATGGTGGTAGGAACCACCGCGCGTGCCAAGTTACCTCTTGACAGCCAGCCCCATCTGGCACTGGTATGATACCTGCTGGAAAACCCCTGCCTTTCTTTTTTTTGCTCACCATTAAACTATTG
Source organism: Tuber brumale (assembly GCA_014065205.1). Lineage (NCBI taxonomy): Eukaryota > Fungi > Ascomycota > Pezizomycetes > Pezizales > Tuberaceae > Tuber > Tuber brumale. Next base: position 397,980 of record JACCEG010000114.1, on the reverse strand, counting down.
ATGGCATGTGTCTTGCTGTGCCCAACTTTCTCCCCGAAGTGAGAACTCGGATAAATGCCCGCGAATTTCAAAGATACCCCGATGCCTCGGGAGTAGGAGTTGGTTCTTTTGGTTGGGGATACTCGTGAAATCAGCTAGCACAGTACCGTATTAGTATTACTATTGGAACTATATTAGAATAGTTTCGGGGGCAATGTCGGTTCGAGGGGTTTGTCGGGACAAGACATACACAGTATTATAAAATCAGCACCCGACTATATTCTCCTTAAACACGATAGCTGAGATGCCGGTATTTGAGCCAGTACTAAAACATACAGTACTTCCTCCGCGTATGTGCGATCCCGAAATTCCTCCCGAACCGACACGGCTTCCCACACCGTTCGGTATATACGCGACAAAATGTTGTGGAGGATCAAGTCCAAGGCATAAAAACCTTCTCCATACATAGAATTCCCTCGATGCCATCCATTCAAAATCCATGCCAGTTAGATACGATTGAAGTAGAAGAAAGTCGCATTTTGACTCAAATGCTGCCAATAAGTGATTTGTAAACTCCCAAGGCAAATAGCCACTCTATTGAAGGCTACTTATGTAATCGAACTATCTGATATAGGTAGACCCTGAGAATAAAACCTTGGGGTAATGATATTAAGTCCACTTGTATCGTGGTGATTGGCCCACTAACCGGCCCCCACACCCGGGCAAGCAGCTCCGACCAGGCCGCGCGCCCAAGCCCCCGCGCCAGCAGCACCAGAACCGCGGACAACCGAGCCAATAACGCGCGTCAAGGCCGTCAAATCCCTACACTTTGGGCCAACTGTGAAAGATACAAGGACAGACTCCCAATAAAGTGAATACGGCTTTTAGGGAAGATACCCTATGATCAATTCTGCCATTCCTAGAGTTTACACACTACTAGTACCGTATAAAGGACACAGATTTTAGGAGGAAATTTCAGGGATAAGTTAGGTGAAGGGCATAAGTTTTGACACCAACTCAGACTTCTAGGCCATTTTTGCACTTATTCTCGGCACTTCGCGAGTCCAAGTCACCCGTATTTTAAAAGCATGCGCTTGAGTTGCGGCTCTGGTTGGCTTGGCGGCTGTTCTCAGGTTGGGGCTCTTTATCTTGTGTTACCGTACAAGTCTGAGGCTCTTTGCGAGTTGGGCAGTTTTTCTATTACATAATCCATCTACTGAGATCGCATCGGACGCAACCTGGAAATTCGTTGTCAAAAGTCAACCATACCACAAAACCGAGAGAGAACTTAGCTCACAGGCAACAACGATCCGGCGGAAATGGGGAGCGAAGTCAGCGCCATTGTATAGATGCCGCCAGCACTCCAAGGAAAGGGATACGGCCCTGAGCTCGCCTGTCGGAGCCCTGGACGACTGAAAGACTTGCCTTCTCTCCTCAATCCATCCGCCGACTGGAGACTCCTTTTTCTTTTAGAGGTTCGTGGGATTTGGAGGATAATGAAGATGACTTGTGGGAGGAGTCTACTAACATTGCCTCCACTAGACCCCGCGATCTAGCAGAATGCTACACCGAGATTCTTAATAGAGTGCCACCGCGACAGAACCTGACGAACCCCGGATAAGGTTGCAGCAACTGCAAGACCCCCCATACTGCGGGGAATTAGTTTTGTACCCTGGATTGCTGGTTCGGCGCGACTAGAATAATAAGATTCATTGAAGCAGGGGATAGATAATCAACGACCTCCGAGACCTTCCCCAGTGGTCTGAGGAGGCAGTGGGAAATCTGTCCGGTCCTTTTGTGCGGATTCTCGATTCAGCCATCTACCCTGTTCCACAAACAGCCACGGAATTTGTCATTACAAATGCATTACCTGGTCAACGTAAGTGGTAGTATACCGGCACTTCATGCTCCGTGGATCGTAACTTTCTACTTCCTCATGTTTTTATCCCCTACCGGTATCTGTTTCTGTCATTTTCACTAACCCTAACACTAACCAACTTTGATTACTTGTACGTTAATTTAGCTATCATATTATTATATCATATCAATCTTGTTGCTGATACCAGTATCCTGCGAGGATGGGCCTTTAGGAATTTACGTTTTTGCGCCCCATGTTGGCCCGGATGGAACGCATGTCATTAACTTTCTGCCAACCGGGTAATGGCGGCCTACTAGATGGTGGATAGATTGACCATCGTCAATGACCAGATGCACCTTAGTGCCTGAGAGTACCATGACGCCAAGTTGTACTTAAAGCGCAGTTTAGAGGAAAGGAAAGGGAGTACAATTGTTGCCGGTGTGCGGCGTTCACCTCTGCACCTCGGCAAACTCGCCGCCTCGCCATATCTGAGCCTCGGGCACCCAACAAAAGTGGACAAGTAATACCTCGTGAAGCCGGACATAACCTGTGAGCACGTTCGCGACTAGTAGGGTAGAGCTAGGGTTAGGAAGGGGGACATGGTGTAGGATGGCGATGTTAGTGTGTGGGGCACATGCGGTATAGCGATTGAGAAACATGGGACAAATGTCCCCTCGGTGGAGGATGGGTAAAGCACAGGTCTTTCAGTATTTCCTCTGCTCTTTGTTGCAGGGATATTGTTGCCGTGTAAGTATCAGATCATTTCTCGCGCCTAGTGTGGAAGAGAAGCGGGCAATTAAGAGGTCCCACGTAGAATTTTGCCCCGTCTTAGTCTCCCACACTTATCCTATGATAGATATATGGTGTGTTGCGTCTAAAGTGCGGACCTGGCTCAATGCAAAATGCAACGCCCAACCCTGTGAGGAATTAGGGCTTTACCATGAGAATTATGACATCATACCATATATATCGGATGTGAATAATATGATATATAGAACATAAACTATTCTGAAGTTGAAGTTTTCATGGTAAAGCCCTAATTCCTCACAGGGTTAAGCGTCACCTGTTGCATTGAGCCAGGTCCGCACTTTACTCCGTAGACGCGACGCACCATAGACTACCCCTTCCAAGGGGTCTTAGACACCATTTTTCACTAAATGTGGGGACAAGAACGAGACTTAGTCGCCATTGCCGGAGATAGCTAGCGTATGCCATGACTTATGGTGAGTGTGGTGGGTAAGCTTTCTCTCGTTTCCTGTGCCTGGCATGGTGGTTACGGATGATAGTTAGCAGATGCAAGAGTAGTGGGATGGCTGAAGACTTGACCGGAAGTGTTATGAGTGAGGGTTATACCTGCGATAGTCAGCTAAGGAGAGGTTCTAGAAGGAAGGGCTCCTTCTGGCAAAGAAGAATTTCTTGTTTGCAGTTGGTTGACTGAGGAACTTACTGTAGATGCGGAGCTCTCCGGAATTGCCTCCGGACATGCTTATTCAGCTCATCAGGTGGGGAAGGTGAATGGAAGGAAAGCCACTCGTCATGATTAGGTATAATCTTCTATTATTGATGCTCTCAATCGGATATACTGGGGTAGATCGTGTCAGAAACCCATGGGTTGCACTGAGTGCCCCGGTCAATGGAGGGATGGCTTGAAAGAGTGGGCAACTGGGTTGATGACGTTCTTGGGGCATTGTTACGGACACGAGGATGTCTACATTCACCCTCTGCTTTACTCCACCCTTTTTAGTTAATTTCGGTTTTGGATTGTCATGCGCCCACAAGGATCTGTTTTGTGAGTTCGTTGCTAACTCAATACCAGTACCGTGCTAGAATCTTTTATTACGGATGATACGATTGTTGCATATTCCACGATCACACTCAACATTTGGTTCAAATCATCAATTATCACTCGTAATCCTTGCATCCTCACTAGAGTTCGACAATAGAATAGTTGTTGTCAGAAAAACTGAGATGGCAGGGTTGGGAATCCAGTGTTTGTAGGGAGAAGGAAGCTGCACGTTGCTTCAAGTTACTTTAGTTCGGAAGAAAGAAAGGATGAATAAGGTGAGAGAGATAAAAGTTTCAACAATTCAAAGGTACAAAAATGATCATCTCCCTGAAGGTCTCAAGAAGAAAAGAAAGAAGCGCCCCTCTTATGGAAGGAAACCTGATCCTCCATAACAACCGGTGGCTAAGCCCCTACTTCCTACGTATACGCAACAGTTGTACAACTTCGATACTTGCATGCCGCCGCAGCAGGCATTTGAAAATAGTAGCTTTGTGCTAGTGATTGGATACACGCGGATATCCCGACTATTTATTTCTTTAAGGTCCGTTGTTGTTTTTATCGGTGGGGGGACTTTTGACTTTTGACTTTAGTGCGGGCCATAGGCGAAGGCACCGCACCTTACAACTAGCACTCTATTGTTGTTTTCTTGCTCCCGCGCTTGCTTTCACCCTTGGTAGTAGTCGAAATCGTATTACCATACGGTTCGGTGGTTACCCTAGTCCCCCATTATTTCCTTCTTTTCGCTTTTTTTTCCTCCTCCGGTTGGTGTTGGTTTCGGCAGGTTTTCATTATCGGTGTTTCAGGGCTAACTCCACTCTGGCTTTGGGGGCTGGGTGGTGCCTGACTTCTGGGATTGGGATGGCTTGTGAAAGGTATTTTTGAGCCTTTTGATATCTGCTCGGTTTTTTTAGAACCTACCAGTTTGTTGGGGTGGTTCCTTGGCCCTGGGGTCGCGATCTGGTGAAAATCTGACGTTGAGCTGTTAGTGTGTACTGTACAGTAGATACCGGTGCTTTACCGAACTTGCTGATTAGATGCGGGGTTCGCTTCGTGACCCGCCAGACAGTTCGATCGGATAAACTTGTAGATATGCATGATGGAGAACCCCTTCTCGTGATCTCGCGTAAGTTCAAGTTTCCATCAAAGTTAGTGAAGTATCATATCTATCCACACGGGGCGCGCAGTAAGGCTGAAATTGGCTGCTGCCTCGCAGGATGCGGGCAGAAAGGTGGCAAATGGCCCGAACTGGGCTTCGGTCTTGGCCCGGGCATGAGCGTGCGCAAGAAATAATATGGACTTGATTCTTCCTGACTATTGAGTTAAGGAATCTCCAATACTAGTACTGGTGCGGCACATACTAGTTCTGAGGACGGAGTTGAGCACACCGGTAAGAGAGCTCATGTGGGAAATGGTCACAGATTACATAGTCTAGGCGTCAATCCTAAGGTGGTTGGAAGGCTGTGGTTTTTGGTAATCGAAGTGCAAAACTTTTTGTCGGATACAATGTTTATTCTTAACTTTAGCTTGAGACCAACGGCACGAAAATTGGGTAAACGAATTCAAAGCAAAGTCCAGTTATGACGGTCGTGTTTGAGAGGTGTCCGCAGGACCTAGTGTTGAGCCAGAAAACATGGTGGCCCTGGCGATGATATCGCGATTGTTCGGGTTACTGCGCCGTACAGTACTGTACGAGATCAGGACGACTGGTCGCAAAGGAACCCTCAGGCTTGCGCCACCATAGCGTACAAGGCCAGGCAACAGTCCCCGCTTTTCTTCAGCCTTGAAGGATTTCATCAACAACCCCAGCTAGGAATCTGTTCTGCTGAGGATTTGAAGCAACGGAGTGAAGAAAAATGTCTGGATCTTTTACAGATAATATCAACTGCTTCAATGTGTCGAGTGTGTCGAATGTATCGAATGTATCGAATGTATCGAATGTATCGAATGTGTCGAATGTGTCGAACCTCTATACAATTGCTGATGATCGGTCCGAATTCCTCAGATGGCTCTCTCCACTGGAGCCCCGCATCCGACATCAAGACATCCAAACCCGCCGGGCAGATAACGTGGGGGGATCGCTTTTGAAAGCGGATGAATTTCAAAGGTGGTGCAAAGGTGCTCAACAGGAGGGATTAGAGTATGCGACTTTATTTTGTTGCGGCGATCCAGCAGTCGGCAAGACCTTCTTTAGGTGAAAGACAATTCTCGGAGAAAGCGCTAGCGTGTGGTGATGCTGACGAGTAGTGATACTAGTTCACTAGTGGTAGACAGGTTATGCGATAGGGCCAAAGGGGAAAATATTGCTGTTGCGTGTTTCTATGTTGATTTTGCCGCGCGGGAGGAGCAGTCTCCGCCAAACATGCTCGGTTCACTACTGAAACAAATTGTTGGTGGATTGGAGAGGATCCCGAGCGAGATAAGGCGGGTCTTTCGAGATTATAGAAAGGTCATTGGTGGAAGGGGACTGCGGGTGCCCGAAATCGTGAAGATGCTGCAGGCTGTCACATCTCTACAGACCACATTCATATGTGTTGATGCTCTCGACGAATGTGTGGAGGGGCATCGACATGAGGTTCTGGATTCTTTGAGACAAGTCCTGGAGAAGTCTCCAAACACGCGAATATTCCTAACCGGAAGGCGACATATCCGGGGCGAGGTTGAGAGACATCTTGGTGGGAGAGTCGCCATTTTATCCATAATACCGAAAAATGATGACATCCTGGAGTACATTCGGATGAGATTAAGTAAGGATACATCTTTTGAGGCGATGGATAGTGGTTTGGTGACCGAAATAGTCAAAAGCATCACCAAGAATATCCCAGAAACGTATGTGAGCAGCATAATGGAAAATATATTTTCCGTGTGTCACTAACAAACACACCCAGATTCCTACTGATTTCCATGACCATGGATGCTATCCTCGGAGAAACCACAGCCTCTGGTAGACGGCGGAAGCTGAGGGCAATGACCGATGGTTTGGAATTGAAGGATGTTTATGGTGCGACTCTGGAACGAATACAAGAGCTGGGCGGGGAGAAGACAAGGATCGGGATGGCAGCTTTGATGTGGATCTCGCATTCAGAGAGGCTACTAAAACTCGGTGAGCTTTTACACGCACTAGCCGTCGAGATAGGATCTGCAGATCTCGATTCTGGGAGGATCCCTTCGGTGGAGACATTGTTAAGCTGCTGCTTAGGACTTGTCGTTATAGATAAGGAGGCTTCAGTTGTTCGTTTGATTCACTTTACTCTCCAAGAGTACCTTTCCACCTCCCCAGACCTTTTTGGTGCAACACACTCGATAATGGCAGAAACTTGCCTGACATACCTCAACTTTCGGACTATTAAGGAGATTCCGGCCGTGGTCTTTAACCCGCCTCGGTCAACTCCCTTCCTCGAATATTCTTCCTTATGTTGGGGGGCCCACGCTGGGAGAAAGGCTTCAAGGGTCGTGGTCTCACTTGCGCTCAAACTTTTTGGCCAAATCGAAACGCATATTTCTACCAAGTTACTTTTGCTGGATATCGTGTCCAGGGCCGGTCGATATAGTGGTGACATTCCCACTAGTCACCTAACTGGGTTTACTGGACTGCATTGTGCATCCGTTTTCGGCATTGTTGAAATTGCAACTACTCTCATGGGCCAGCCAAATACCGAACTCAACAAAAGGGATTTCTTGGGTATTACACCACTTATATGGGCTGCTATATGTGGACAATCGGAGGTAGTAAAGCTCCTGTTAGAACACCGGACCACCATTCCGGACAAACTGGATAGATGTTTTCATAGAACAGCGCTCTCATGGGCTGCTGGGAAGGGACATGAGGGAATTGTCAAGATACTTCTTGGTCACGCATATGCTGAGCCCAGCGGAACGGATGACTGGTGGGGTAAGGTGCGCCGAGCGATGAACATGATCCTGGGCAGGAGATATGTCAACCCCAATACGCCCGACAAATACGGTCAAACACCTCTCTCTTTTGCTTCTGAAGGGGGGCACTCAGAGGTAGTGAAACTACTACTGGGCAGGAAGGATGCCAAGCCCGATGCGGCTGACGGATACGGAAGGACACCTCTCTTGTTAGCTTCCAGCAAAGGGCAGGAGGCAGTAGTGAGGCTATTGGTGGAGCGGGAAGATGTCAACATCGATAGGGCAGGCAAAAGCGGTGAAACGCCACTCTTTTCGGCTGCTGATGGCGGGCACTCGGGGGTTGTGGGGCTGCTATTGGGAAGGAATGATGCCGAATCCGACATGGTGGGTAAACACTGCCAGCCATTGCTCTGGTTGGCTGCTAGCCAAGGGCATGATGCAGTCGTGAAGCTGCTGCTGGAGCAGGAAGGCATCAACCCAGATGTTCCAGACCGTGGTGGGCGGACACCGCTTTTGTTGGCTGCCGCGAATGGACACGATATGGTAGTGAAGCTGCTGCTGGAGCGGGAAGACGTCATTCCCGACATTCCAGACAATGGTGGGCGGACACCGCTCTGGTTGGCTGCCGCGAATGGGCACGATATAGTAGTGAAGCTGCTATTGGGACGGGAAGACGTCAACCCCGATATGCCGGACAATGGTGGGCGGACACCACTCTGGTTGGCTGCCGCGAATGGACACAATACAATAGTGAAGCTGCTGTTGGGGCGGGAAGATGTCAACCCTGATATGCCCGACAAGTGTGGCCGGGCACCGCTCTCGCGGGCAGCCGGTAATGGGCGTAAGGAAGTAGTGAAGCTACTTTTGAGACGGAAAGACGTCAACCCCGATATGCCAGACAATGGTGGCCGGGCACCCCTCTTGCGAGCAGCCGGGAATGGGCGTAACGAAGTAGTGAAGCTACTATTGGGGCGCAAAGACGTCAACCCCGATATGCCGGACAATGGTGGTCGGGCACCGCTCTCGTGGGCTGCCGGGAATGGGCGAAACGAAGTAGTGAAGCTATTATTGAGGCGCAAAGATGTCAACCCCAATATGCGAGACAACGGTGGTCGGACACCGCTCTGGTTGGCTGCCGGGAATGGGCACGATACAGCAGTGGAGCTGCTGTTGGAACGGGAAGACGTCAACCCCGATGTGCCGGACTATTATGGCCAAACCCCACTCTCGTGGGCTGCAGGGAGTGGGCACGATATAGTAGTGAGGCTGCTTTTAGGACGGGAAGACGTTAAATTTGATATACCAGACAATGGCGGCCGGGCACCGCTCTCGTGGGCTGCCGGGAATGGGCGTAACGAAGTAGTGAAGCTACTGCTGGGGCGGGAAGCCATCAACCCCGATATGCCGGACAATGGTGGTCGGGCACCGCTCTCATGGGCTGCTGGGAATGGGCGTACCGAAGCAGTAAAGTTACTTTTGGGGCGGGAAGATGTCAGCCCTGATATGCCAGACAACGGTGGCCGGGCACCACTCTCGTGGGCTGCCGGGAATGGGCGTAACGAAGTAGTAAAACTGCTGTTGGGATGGGAAGTTGTCAACTCTGATATGATAGGCAATGATGGCCTGACACCGCTCTCGTTAGCTACTATGAATGGACATGACAGAGTAGTGAAGCTACTGCTGGGGCAAGAAGACGTCAATCCCAATATGTCTAGTCAGGATGGCCTTACACCACTCTCGCTGGCTTCCAAGAAAGGGCACAAGAAAGGGCGCAAGAAAGTAGTAAATCTACTGCGAGCCCAAAGGTCTGCAGGCTCCAACATGGTTTAACCCAACAATGCAAAAATCTTATTATCATCCTCAAAACCGCTATGAACAGGACCGCTTTCTCAGAATTCCCTCAGACACGCCCAGATATGTCGCCACCTGCTTCCCCTGCTCTGGGTCACTTCCACCTCCCTCCCTGTGTTATACAACATGCTCGTAGACACCGCTACCTTTCTTTTCTTCTGTTTCCTTTTCTCCCTGATTCCTGATTCCGGACTAGTGAAGTTTGATATACGAGCGTATATGTTTTTTTTCTTTTACAGTTTTTATTCAATGGGAAATTTTAATCTATGATTGTGTTTCTGTCTTATTTCTTGTGTTTAGGAATATAGCATCTAGACCCAGATTTCCCTTTGTCTCCCGCTCGTGGGTTTTCACCTTTGTCCATGTTTCCTTGCCCCAAAACCACTGTTCTCCCTCCTACAAGCGATACATGTACTATGATATGATATAAGTTAACTTACTATGAGTGCCCCTGTACCCTGTCCACGATTTTTGAAGAAGTCACAGCCTAACCGCAATCTCACGATCCCTAAAGGTGGTGAGTGGGCGGAACCTAGTGTGCTACGCTAAACGCTTTCCTACACCCACTCAACGAATCCACCGGTTCATCATCGCGTCTGGGGATGATTTGACTTCTGGGACCAGATACATCCACGCTTACCTCTAGAATTAGGATAGATACTAATAACAACTACAAGATATATATCGGGCCTTGCTTAGAAAATTAGTTTTCCCCGGGGACCAACCTGCCATTCTGACTAACCCTAGCCCTACTTAACTTTGACTCTGGTAATTAATCTATGATAATAATTGCAAGCCCCGTTTCCAACATACCGGCATCCGGTGTTGAAAAACACGACAATTCCATACCGACTTGACAAGATCGTGGCCTAGTTGTGTAAGGATGATGTCTGCAGGGTGGCGCGTTTTGAGATAGTACGATGTTTGATCTATATGGGTGAGCATGTAAGTAAGGGTGTGTTTGGACTAGAAGTTAGTGGAAGCAGAGACGCTTGGGAAGTTTCAGGAATCAGTGCTAGGTATACCCGGGGTTAAAAGTTATACTCCGGAGGTTTTGAGACAAGTAGGTGTCGCACTATAAGAGTTAGGAAACTGGATAAGCAGCACTAAGGTATCGGGACTGTCTGGAACAGCTATATTCTAGGGGAGCTGTTTGAGAGGAAGTTTGAAGGAGTTGTGCAAAAGTAATGGTGCGGCACCCGGATGAAGAAAGGATATGGAAATCAACGAGATTGATGGATGAGGAAGATGTTTGCAAAGTAACAGCTCGTGTATATAGGACACCTCCGACAACGTAACAGAATAAGGACCTCAAGTTACTCGCTCACTCTCTCACTATCATAGCTGAATTTTATTATCCGGTAAGGGTGGGTTTCTGTGACTTTTCATTTAAGTTGGCCCAAATGGAACACATGTTATTACTTGCTCACCGGGTAACTGATGGCGGCTTACTCGACGGTGAGTGGGTGTTGACCATCGCTAATGACTAGTTATGCAATAACTCCGACAAGTAATGAAAAGCACAGTTTAGAGCAAAGGAAGGCGAATATAATCATACTTTTGCCAAGGAATCTTGGACACCATTTTTCACCAAATACGAGGATAACAAGACCTAACTGGCTGCCATTGTTGGGGAAAGTGCATGCAAAGGTTTATGCTGAGTGTGGTGTGACTGAAGGGGAGCAGACGGGGAAATCTTTCTTTTCTTTCATTTGCCCGGCATGATGATTCTGGGTGACGGCTGGCCCATGCGGAAGTGATGGAGTAGCTGAGACAAAACTGGGGGTGTTACAAGTGTGGATTATACTTGCGATATCCTGGGCGGGGGGAGGTTCCAGGGGGGGGAATTCTTTGGCTGCAGCCGAGTTATTGGAAAATGTAGCGGCAGAGCGATCCAGAATTATCTCCCGACCCACTTATTTGACTTCTTATAGCAAGGGATGTCGGGCATAAGCGAGTTGTCTGGATCGAGTAAGAACTATGCAGCCCGATGATTCCAGTGGGATATCAATTTCCTTAGAAACTTAACGGGATGCAACGAGTGGCCGGCCGGCCCAGGTGTGACAGTTCGAAAGAGTGGACACCTGGATGTATGGTGCTCTTGGGAAATTGTTTGAAGGGCGTGCTTTCACTATCTGCTTTACCCTATCCCCCCCATAGTCCACTTTAGCTCTGGGTAACGGCAGGCCTATGGGCAACTGCCCCTATGACCTGCAATCTATCTAGTTAGCTCACCACCAGGCCAATAGCTGAAAGCGGTGTCCCTGATCATGCGAGCGTTGTAGCATATCCCACAATCCTTCATCTCGATCACAATTTGGTTAGTATAGTATAGCAGAATGTGTCCATGAACTGCTAGCCTTCGGTTAAGTATCATCAACTATCACTCGTAATCGTTACATGCAAGCATGATAATTACCGCGCGAGATAGCCCGAATTGGGGCAGCAGAACACGATAGGGTTTCATAAGGGCAGGCTGAAATGTCTCCAGTCAGTCACCCGTGCCAGGACAACATCCCTTGTTCATCATATATGCGAATTGTTCCATGGCGTCAAGGGCGAAGAAGTACGCTATCTGGCAAGCGTTTGCCCATCGGGCACGGCAGGACTGGCTACTCACCATCCGCCGTACCTCCGCGGCGGCCTAGGCGGTATAATGCGAGGACTTTAATACTTCTTACTGCATTAAGTGCTCGAAGATATGGGTAAATTTTAAGTTGGTGATTAGATCTGCAGGGGTCATTTGATTAGATATTTCTTTAAGTTCTACTTTTTTTTGGGGGGGGGGATGGCACTATTGGCTTGGGGTGGGTACCTACCTACCCGTTAGCCCAATGAATGCCCATACCTGCCCACTCATTTTGGCTCGAGTAGAAGAAGGTACCTGATAAGTAGCATTTTTTTTTTGCTTGTCTTCCTGCTTTCCTTGGTGGCTCTCGGAATCATACTACCGAGCGGTTTGGTGGCTCTCGTGTTCTGTTTTCGGAGGTTTCCTCCCCCGATTGGTACTGGGTTTGGCGGGTCTTCTTTAAGGTGGGCTCAGAGATAGCCCTGCTTGGTCTTTGCATCCCAGAGACCGCCTGGCTCTGGGGTTGGGATAGCTCCTCGCGGCCTTCTTCAATTCTACCGACATCTACTCAATCATTTAGAATACTTGGAGATTGTTGGGGTGGGATTCCGATCTTGTGTAAATGTGACATTGAAGTGTTGGCCTATCCTGAACTGGCTGGTGTGACGTGCCCTGTTCACTCGGCGACCTGCTAGACTCATTGATCAAATAGACTTGCACATAGGCGTGATTGAAATACCCCTTCTGTTGATCTTGCATGGGCTCAAGTTTCTGTCGTAGTGAGTCAAATTTCCATCCGCATGATGGGTGTAAATATCGCTCTACCGAAATTGGCTCCTACGCTGCGGAATCCGGGCAATAAGGGATCAAAGGCCGTGAATGGGCTCGGGTCCCAACCTAGGAATGAGCAGTATCTATTAATAAGTTGGACCCGATTTTTCGTGATTCTATTGAGCGACGGGTATGGGTTCTCATGGCCAAGTTTGGCGCGGCAGGGTTTCAGTAGTGAGCTATTGGTCATAAGTTACGTAATCACAGTATGAATCGTATGAGAGTTCACCGCCAGCGGCAAATTTAGTATGATAAGTTGGGGGGGTTTTTTTTGGGAAGGGGAGTGTGGGGTATCGTACAAAACTTAAGATCGTTCACAGTATCTAATTATTATTAACCTTAACTTACCACCACTGACACTAAAATTAGGCAAACAAAATTCAGGCCAATTGCAATGGTCTTATGAAACGGCTGATCTCAAGACCGCACAGTCGAGCCAGAAAGAACATGAATAATGTTATCTAAAAAGTTGAACCAGTTGCTCAGGCTATGATATTATATGAAAAGTGCTCGAATTGTGTACTGTACCGTACAGTACGGTGTTTTCATAACGTTGGAATGCGCCACAACTTAATTTAAGCGAAAGTAGAACCGAGCTTAAATGTCTCCGGTCCACCTATAAGGCGGAAGGGGTGGGGAAAGGGTAATACGGAAGGGAACACGAAGCTATGATATGATAGTTAAAGTCTGGTGTCAAGCTGCCAGGCACTGCACATCTCCGTCTTGCCAATTTAGATATGCCTTGGTTTACCTCTGGGCTTATCCGTCTACCGGTACCCGATCACGTAAGCTTGAACGCAAGTAGCCTTCGTTGCTCTCCAGGCTTAGGTTTTTTTTTTTTTTTTTTTTTTTTTTTTTTTTTTTTTTTTTTTTTTTTTTTTTTTTTTTNAAACAAAACCTTAATCTCAAAAACTCGCAAATAACAAAAGAAATCATCGCACCAAACTATAAAAACCTCCTAAGTGTGTCCGATAGCCGACACGAAATCCCTAAGGAAATAAAACAACAAAGCGCATAATCATAACAAAAAATATCATCCTTAAACAAGTAAAGAAAAATAAAGGATAAAGGTCTTGTTCCCCTAGGGGGCGAAGCCGTGGATCGGAAGCGCAGACGCTTCAGCGTCTGGGTCGAGCGGACGGTCCCTTTCTGCCGGGGGCATTCCTGGTGGGAAGCCCGTCGCTGTAACATTTAAGTATCTAGCGAGAGCGATGAGAGCGGAGGGGTTTGACCAGAGTGGGCTGTCCCTATCGATCGAAGTGAGGCCTCGGAGGTGGCGCTCCCTAGGTTCTCTGCGGGACTCGCAATAGAGGATGGCATGGGTGAAGTCCTCTTCTTCTTCCCCGCACAGCGGGCAGAGGGGGGAGGGGTCCTCAGTGAACCAGGAAGGGTGGGCAGCTAGGTAGCTCTTTCCTGAGCGCATCTGGTGGATCCTTCCCGCCATGAACCTACCCAGCCCCATGAACGGGTGGGGGGAAAGGGACGCGGGATAGGGGTAGGTGGGGGGCGGTGGGAACTGGTCGTTCCAGTCCTTGAGTAGCGCCGACCTAATCTTGAGCTTGATCGACTTGTATGAGGGGGCACTTGTCGCCAGTTGGAGACCTGCAGGTGGGAGGAGGTCGGGGGCGGCTACTGGCAAAGGGCCAGAAGCGGGGAGGAAGGGGAGGGTCCGATGGGCAATGGCATCGATCGGGAGGTGTTTTCTTTTAGGCGGGGAGGGTACAGATGTCTTTCATGAGAGGGGGGCATAGACCGATGTCAGACCTCGCGTAAAATGGCGATGGTCGTCTAGGGCCCTGAAGGGGGACGACGATGGGAAAGTGGGGTGGAGCCTGGCTGTTGCCGGGTTGGCTTCAGGCGGGAGGCAGACCAATCTAATCGCCGCTAGCCGTTGGCGGTGATGTAGCAAGAGGGGCATTGGTGGAAGGGCTGATTCGCAGGCTAGGATGCCGACAGGTGTCGAGGAGAAACAGTTCGTGACCCACCTCTGAACCGACCTCCAAAAGACCGACTCTCTCCAGGCTTAGGTGCGGTTAAGGCTTTATATACCCGGCAGTCTCTTGGAAAGTTCCATGTATTGTAATCGAGTAGATATTCTGTCGATGTCTTGCGGATGTCTTCGGACCCCTGTAAGAATCTCTAAATCCCCACAGGTATCTGCACACTTTTGCAATTGTTTGCGGATAAGGTGCGATATCTAAAGATATCTTCTTCCAGTTCAGGCTTGGGACACATGCGGAGAGATAGAAAACATTCTGAGAGGTTGAACGAATTGAGAGCGGTGTGGATGCTGGGTAAAGCTCTAATCACGAGATACATTTTTAAAATTTAGATAGATTACTTGTGCATTCATAATTTCTAACTTATTTGATTATCAAGATACCCCTCGGGCCACTTTAGTATCGATAGAATGCCGGTATTCGAACCACAGCTAACATTTTTCCTTGTGGTTTCTTGTCCACCACGTGGCTCTGTGAGGACTCTTTGTTCTGAGAATTCGGTACCGCAATCCCCCTCTCCATTTTCCTGACCCAGCGCAATGCATTGAATGAAGTTATTCGGGTGATATTGGAAGTGTAAACTCCGAATCTACACAAAGTCCTACGTTGGGCGTCTTTTGGTTCCCTGTGGCCAGAACAAGCTTTCCGGTGGGTTGACCCTGGGTTGAGGGTGAGTCGACCTAACCCGACCCAAACCCAACGAAGGTTCAACTTGATCCAAACCAACTCAACCCAGCCTAACCCTTAGTCAACTTAACGAACTCACTAGGTCCGTATGTGAAATAAACTGATGAAAATATCGGTATAATATTATTCTAGTGATTTATGAAGCCTTTGGATGTCAGATAGCAAGAAATAATAACAATATGGATCAGAAACACCTTATAAACCGTGAAGGCCATCAAATCGACTACTATTTGAAACTATAATCATGTCCGTGCCATTCTATTCCTAACGGGATATATCTGATTTTGTCAACTATTCAAACAGGGCCCCAGTTGATATAAAGGGAGCGCATCTCGTAGTGATTGTATAGTGTCAGTCACCAGACACCGATTTTTCGAAGTACCAGAAGCGAGTGATTGCTGAATACTACTAAAATCCTAAAGGATTAACTTAGAATCTCGTATAAAATATCTTGATTGAGACAATTTTCCGTCACCTATCCGTTCCCGGTGAATAGAGTTTTTCAGTTCCGTGGACTCGGGCTATCGTGCAGGAGAAGATGGCTCAAGCAGGAAAAATAAGCGAGAAAAATCTGTCGGGGTTCGATGGGTAGCACGGGCTGACCTGCGCATTCCCAAACCCAACCAACACCCAGCTCAATAAAGGGCCCGGGTTAACCCGACAAATCCCGGACACAATGGGATTCTAAATGGCGATGATTAGTAATGGAATAGGAATGCAACACCGGCGCACGACTTTGGGAGGAGCGGGGAATTTCTCTCGTTCTCATTCAACCCCCCCCCTCTCTCTCAACTCAACTAATTAAACGGTAAAGGCGAGAGTATATGTGAATCGCAGCAAAGGCATCATCTCATCTTTCCATCGATCACCACACATGTCCCCTCTCGTCCACGCAAGTCTCCCTTTCCTCTGCGTATCCTATGCTAACAGAAGCAAGACCGGCTTCATAAGGACTCCCATTTGTTCGCAGCCTCTACTCCGCCCAGCCCCTTTGACCCCCCCATACCGCTCCCGGCGGATACATGGTCTGCTTCCGACGGATATATCATTTTCTCCCATGGACGTCTTAATCCAAAACGCATCTCCGAAACCTTTACCATAACAGATGAAACAACGCCCTGAGCATGCCGAGCACATGTAGGCCCAAAGACTGCTGAAGTATAGGCTAGCGTTCCATCCAATTCGTGTCGGTATATGCACGCCTCCTAGAAACTCTACAAACCCCAGGCAGTCATCCTCATTGACACGGAAGGCGGCAGATATCTGTATCCTGGCCCGGTAGCTTCCAAAAAAGCCCAGGCCTACCCGGCCGCTTGCTAGAAGGTGTGATACGGAAGCTAGATAGCATCGAATAGTGGTGATCTGCTAAGTGAGGAAAGGTGGCGGGGTCCAATTGGGAGGCTACTATTATATTCGGTGACCGCTCCCATGCGAATGGCAACGCAGAACTCTGTATAAGATCTTATCAATCTCGTGAGCTCATAATGAATAGCATCTATCGCACTAATATTAGGAATTCTTGTAATTAGCAATAAGCAATAGTGAAAGAATAGGATAAGTTTGCTTGTTAGGGAGTGTCAAGAAACCATATTGTAAGATTGGCTATCAATCTTGCCATTTACTGAGTGTCGATCCTTGGATTTATTGGTTATGTGTCGGGCATATATATGAATAAAAAACCCAACAGCGCTGGAGGATAAAACAGGCTGTCGATACCTGACAGAATAAGTGCTTCTCCTAATCTCGCATAAGTTCAATTTTCCATCAAAGTTAGTCAAGTTTCTATTCGCATAAGATGCATAGTACGGTATCTGAGAAATTGACTTCGATATCATGTGGAATGCAAGCAAAGAGGGGCCAAGCGCCGTGGACTAGTTTGAAGTCCCAGCCTCAGGGTGAGCAGTATCCATGCAATGGCTCTGACTTGATTCTTCTTAATTCTATTGACTGGCGGCGTACTAGTATTTGTGGTACTATATTGGTACAGTGCGGGTTCCCAAGACTAAGTTGGGCATAGCTGAGGTCGCAGTGCGGGGAGATTGAGCCATGGTTTGAATAACCTCAGCGGGAATCTAGGCATTGCTCTGGGGAGCAAGAAGGTCAGAAATTTGCGCTTCCAGCGTGGTTAAGCCTAGTGCTGTATGTGGCTTATTGTCGGCTGCGGCATTGGAACTTGGTCTTTAACTTGCTCGGTGCGTTGCTGGTGGGCGGTAGAGGCTTGTTGCTAACGTCCTATCTGATGGTTGTCCGTGGGGTTCTGCGTAGTTGGGGCGGAAGGCACGTGTACAGGACGCATGGCAGGGGGTTAAGGACTTTACTCTAGCAGTAGGGGCTGTTCCGGTGGTTGTGCATATTTACGATCTTGGTGCCAAAAGTCACCTTGGTAATTTATAAAGCATTCGGATCAAAGGGAGAGGAGGAGGAGGGAGGAGTTGAGAGGTGGAGGGTGAGAGGGAAGAGAATGGGTTAAATTGTAAAGGGAGAGGAGTTTGGGGAAGGGCAGATATGGATTAGACATACAGAAAGCCCGATAGTACTTGTATTGTAGAAGTTTTAGCTACAATCGAAAAGTCTAAAATAAAATAAATAAAAAAAGCATTCGGACCGTTTGGCATCATTATTAATCGCTTATTATTAACCGCTTTAGTGCCAGGAGTCAGAATATTTTAATAAACGACAGAGTAGTAAAGCATAACAAAACATACCACTTTCAGCAGCTACCAAGGAGTGCTCCTCTAAATATAAGAGCCCGTGGAGACAGTGTTGTAAATAATATCCTTAGTTCGCAAGCCCTTTCAATGTGAACATTCCGGTATACTATCCAACAAACTAGCAAAAGGGAATCCGATAAGTGGGTTCCGGCTTACCCCGTTCCAATTGCACCGCCTGAAGCATTCCTGCCTGAGTTAGTAGGCGGCACTTTTTTTCCCCAATGCACGGCTTAACCATCGGCTACACATTCTCGCTGGGGTTGAACTACGGCGATGAACTAGGTCCTAGTTCAGAGGAATACCGGTACCCAGCTTATTCTTTGGTTCAATCAGGAAACTCTTCGTTCCATGCTATGGTGCTGCCTCCTTGATATACAGGCCTCTAGCAAAACCATATCTTTGGAATTCGTGGCGAAGAGGCCATAACTTTAGCGGGGAGTGAAAGACACGATATCGTAGTTGCTCTGGGGAGAAGCTCAGTTGTGCCACTTAGGACCTTTCGCCAAGATCGTACGTACTGTACAACCACCGCAATGAAGCACTCGCACTCGGACACCAAGACCCGTAACAGCGCACAAGGCGCGGAAACAGCCCCCGCTTTCTTCTACCTCAGGAATTTTTTACCAAACCAAGTTACAGAATCAGCTACACCTAGCATCTGGAGCGACGAAAAGAAGGAAAATGGCTCGGTCTTTCACAGATAATATTAACTCTTTCAATGTGTCAAATGTGTCAAATTACTATCCCGTTGCCGATGACCGGTCTGAAATCCTAGCATGGCTCTCTCCACTGGAGCCACGCATCAGACATCAAGATATCCGAACCCGCCGAGCCGACAACGTAGGGAAATGGCTACTGCAAACCGACGAATTTCAAAAGTGGTACGAAGGTGCTGAACAAGAGAGATCAGAGCAGACGACTTTGTTCTGCTGCGGCGGTCCAGCAGTCGGCAAGACCTTTTTCAGGTAAGAGGCAAGCGTCGGCGAAAAACCTAAAGTATAGTGGTGCTAATAAGCAGCGATACTAGCTCACTCGTGGTAGACAGGTTATGCGATAAGGCTAGAGAAGAAAATATAGCTGTTGCTTGTTTCTACGTTGATTTCGCTGCACGGGGAGAGCAATCTCCGACAAACATGCTTGGATCATTACTGAAACAGATTGTCGGTGGATTGGAGAGGATTCCGGAGGAGATAAGTCAGACCTTTCGGGATTACAAAAAGGTGATTGGTGGAAGGGGACTGCGAGTGCCCGAAATCGTGAAGATGCTGCAGACTGTCACATCTTTACAGCGGACATTCATATGTGTGGATGCACTAGATGAATGTGTGGAAAGGCACCGACCTGAGGTTCTATACTCTTTAAGACGAATCCTGGAGAACTCCCCAAATACCCGTATATTCCTAACCGGAAGGCGGCACATCCGGGGTGAGATAGAGAAACATCTTGGAGGGAAAGCGACAATTCTATCTATAAAACCCAGCAATGAGGATATCGTGGGATATATTCGGATGAGACTGAGTAAGGATACGTCTTTAGAGGCGATGGATAGCGGTCTGGAGGCCGAAATCATCAAAAGGGTTGCCAAGAATATTCCCGAAACGTGAGTGTGCAATATGATGGGGTGATATGGTTCATGTTCGTCGCTAATAAACGCATTTAGATTTCTACTGATTTCCCTAACTATTGATGCTATCCTTGGAGAAACCACAGCATATGGTAGGCATCAAAGACTCGGGGCAATGACCGATGGTTTGGATTTTAGAGAAATTTACGGTGCAACTCTAGAACGGATAAAGGAGCAGGGAGGGGAGAAAACAAAGCTCGGGATGGCAACGTTGATGTGGATATCTCATTCGGAGCGGCTATTACAACTCGAGGAACTTCTACACGCCCTAGCGGTCGACGTAGGATCTACTGATCTCAATTCTCAAAAGATTCCTTCGGTAGAGACATTGTTGGGCTGTTGCTTAGGACTTGTGGTCATTGATAGGGAGGCCTCCACAGTTCGGTTGGTCCACTTTACTCTTCAGGAGTACCTCTACACCTGCCCCGGCCTTTTTGGTGCAACCCACTCGATAATGGCAGAAACCTGCCTTACATACCTCAACTTTCGGACTATTAAGGAGATTTCCCCTACACTTTTTACTCCCCCTCGGTCAGCTCCCTTCCTCAGATATTCTTCTCTACACTGGGGAGACCACGCCAGGAGAGAGGCTTCGGGGGATGTGGTATCGCTTGCGCTCCGGATGTTCGGTCAAATTGAAAGCCATATATCTACAAAGTTTCTTTTGTTGGATATGGTGTCGAGGATAGGCCGATATAATCGTGATATCCCTATCGAAGGGCACCTGACCAGATTCACCGGGCTTCATTGTGCATCACTTTTCGGCATTGTTGAAATCGCTAGCACTATCATGGACCAACCAGATTCTGATCTCAACAAAAGAGATTTCCTGGGTATTACACCACTCATATGGGCTTCCATATGTGGACAGGAGAAGGCAGTAAAACTGCTATTAGAACGGCAGACTGTCATCCCCGACAAACCCGATAAATGCTTTCGTCGAACGGCACTCTCATGGGCTGCGTGGAAGGGACATGTGTGGGTGGTGAAGGTACTTTTGAGTCGGGCATTTGCCAAGCCTGGCGGGACAGATAGTTGGTGGGCTGGGATGCCCCGAGTGATAGATATAGCCCTAGGGAAGAGATATGTCAACCCCAATTGGCCAGACAAATATGGTCAAACGCCACTCTCGTTGGCTTCTGACGAGGGGCGCGAGAGGGTGGTGGAGCTACTGTTAGGAAGAAAGGATGTCAAACCCGATGCGGCTGACGGATACGGCCGGACACCTCTCTTATTGGCTTGCAGCAGAGGGCAGGAGGTGGTGGTGAAGCTACTAGTGGAGCGGGAAGATGTCAACATTGATAGTCTGGATAAAAGCGGCCAAACGCCACTCTTTTCCGCTGCTGGAGGGGGATACTCGAGTGTTGTGGGGCTACTATTAGAAAAGAAAGATGCCCAATCTGATACGGTGGGCAAATACTGCCAAGAACTGCTCCTGTTAGCTTCTAGGAAAGGGCATGATGGAATAGTGACGCTACTGCTGGGACGGGGAGGAGTTGACCCCAATCAGTCAAACAACAATGGTGAAACACCGTTCTCGTTAGCGGCTATCAGTGGGCATAATGAAGTATTGAAACTACTGTTGGGATGGGGAGGTGTCAATCCCAACATTCCAGACAAATATGGTCACACGCCGCTCTGGTGGGCTGCCAGGTTGGGGCGTGATGAAGTAGTAAAGCTACTGTTGGAACGGGAAGACGTCAGCCGCGATAGGCCAGGCAATGATGACCAAGCCCTGCTCTTTTTGGCCGCCAGCAATGGGCATGATAGAGTAGTGAAACTACTGTTGGGACTGGAAGGCGTCAACCCCGATATCCCGGACGGTGATGGCCAAACACTGCTCGCGATAGCGTCCATGCTCGGGCGTAATGGAGTGGTGAAGCTGCTATTAGGACGGGAAGACGTCAACCCCAATATGCGAGACAATGCTGGCCAGACACCGCTCTTGTTGGCTGCCGAGCGGGCGCGTCATGAAGTAGTAAAGCTACTACTAAAACGGGAAGACGTCGACCCCAATCTGCCGGACAACTTTGGCCAAACACCGCTCACGCTAGCGGCTATGTGTGGGCATCATGAAGTTGCGAAGCTACTGTTGGGACGGGGAGAGGTCAACCCCAATATGTCAGATAATCGTGACCAAACACCGCTCTTGTTGGCTGCTGAGAATGGTCGTGAGGGAGTGGTGAAGCTCCTCCTCGAACGGCAAGATGTCAACCCTAGTATTCCCAATAAACATGGTCTGACACCACTCTCGCTGGCTTCCAAGGGCAGGCACAAGCGAGTAGTGAAGCTACTACAAGCCCGATAATCAGCGTGCTCCAGCACTGTTTAACCCAACAGTACAAAACCCCTCCTATCATCTTCAAAAACCAGGAGACACGCCCGTATATACCACCTGCAGCTTCCTCTTCTCCGGATCACTCTCACCTGCCTCTCTGCAGTCTACAAAAACCTCGTGGACACCCCCTTCTTCTCTTTCCTCCCGCTTCCCCCCCCTTCTGGATCCCCGATTTCATCCCTGTAAAGTTCCGTGTACTGATCTAGGTCTACCACCTTTGTAGTTATAATCTAGTGGGAGTTTTCAATCTATGTTTCTGCTTTTTATTTATTTGTCTTCTTTGATTCCTACTTCCCTGTTTTCACCTTCACACATTTTTCATTGTCCTTAAGCTACTATTCTCTCTGTTACAAGAAATACATTTGTGATATGATACCGCGACCTACTATGAGTATCCCTTTACCCTGTCCGCAACTACTGACGAAACAACAGCCCAACCACAAATCTGTGATACTTACCAATGGTCATTAGGCTGAGCCTACGGTGAAATTCCTGAGCGCCCTACCAAGTTTCTGGTTCATTCCTAGATCGGGATAAACTGAATACAAAAATAGCCCTGACATACTGTTGAAACATGCAAGGGAGGTTATGGATATGTGAACTAGTATATGAATTGTTTCGTACTTGTATTTCAGTTTGTTGTTTTATGTCGTTTCACCAACAATCTCTGAGGCACTTCTGTTACCGCTTACCAGTAGTGTGTATCAAGTGGAGGAAAAGTTTCTCTCGTTACGTTCCTTGTTATCTTGTCACTTTGGGATAAAAGCAGGATCTTTTTCCTTCTTCATGCGAGAGTTAGTCTTTTTGCTTTGAGAATATATCACACATTCATTTCATTCCATATAGCCAAAATCTAAAACATACAACATGATCATAATTTAACAGTTATAATTTATGTTCCTACTTGCCGCTCCTATGCTCTCCAACCCTCTACATCCATCCATCCTTCCTTCCAGATGCGACAACCGCGTACCAGTGCTAGATGTATCCGCTAATCCATCATCGCCACTGGACCTCCAGGACTAAATATGCACACACTCACCGCCAGAATCAGAAAAAATAATTAACAAATCAAAAATTATATTCTGCCTTGTCCGGAAAATCTGTGCTGCCGCTGATAGGCTTGTGATTGTTGCTAGCCCACATCCTACTTAACTCGGGAGCAACTAATCGACAAACATTACTCCCAACTGGCCAGTATCCTATAGGGGTGGGTGTTTATGGATTCAGGTTCATGCACGGTATGTTGGCCTGGGTGGAATGCATATTATTAGTTTTTCCATCAACTAGTAAATGAAGGTTTACTAGACGGCGAGAGTGTGCTCTTGGATGCCTTTACAAAGCTGTACCTATGCAGCTATACTCGGGATAGGGAACTGACGGCTAAAGTTGTTCATGTCGGTGAAAAAGACTCTAGCTCGTTTAGTCAGGATGATCACGCGAAGGATGTTTTTAGTGAAGTAGGAGGATTGGGATAAATGTGACGATAATGGAAAGTTGGCAAATTGCGCTTTGTCTTGAAATAAAGGACCCAACTTATTAAAGAAGCAACTCAAAGATACGCAATGGTGGAAGGAAAAATGAGCGGGAATGAGAGGCAGAAGGAGAGCACAGGAGTGGTGGAAACGGTGATCGATGGTCGTTCTCGCCAAGAACTAACTAGGAGATATATATCTCCAAAGCGCAAACAACTATGGAGAAACAAAGAACTCGAAAAAAAAAAACACCATCCTAACAAATCTTGATCCTCCACAACCTCCAGCAATCTAGAAAGATCCTGAACCTAACTACCATATGCCTAGTGGCGTAGGGTGTGAAAGAAACAACACAAAACCACCAACGATAACGCATATCCTATGCCTACCGGCATAGGATGTGAAAGAAACGAAACACTACCTTCTGCCTCTTCACCGAACACCACAAAAACACATGCCCGATAATCGTATATCCATCTAACCCCATGCCCTATAGGCAATCCGACACTTATTGTGTTATTCGGAGCATGAAGGTTCCTGGTGGGGGGGCGTTCTGCCTCACTTGTCTTGGATACTTTCACTATCTACTCTGCTTTATTCTTTTTGGTTCATTTTTTTGGTTCGGTTTACTATGCTCTGGGGGGTTGAGGTTTAAATAATATTACCTGAGATCTATTTAACTAGTACATTACTAAGTTTGTAGTAGAAATCTTTTACTCCGGATCACCGACAGTTGTAACATATCTCAAGAG
This sequence comes from Tuber brumale, assembly GCA_014065205.1. NCBI lineage: Eukaryota > Fungi > Ascomycota > Pezizomycetes > Pezizales > Tuberaceae > Tuber > Tuber brumale. The sequence goes on along the minus strand of JACCEG010000114.1, from coordinate 373,649 downwards.
CCATTATCCTGTATAATATATATATTATAGAGTATTTCGGCCTCCCGCTGGCCTGCAGTTATGAATCATCAACCATCACTCAGTATTGTTGTATGCATGTAGTCATGATACAGTGCGTGAAGGTCAGAGTGGAGACTGCAAAACCCGATAAGAAAGCACAAGGATCAAATTTCTCCGGCTAGTCTACAGAAGAGGGGGACATATAAGAAAACATAAGGGCACATGTCGCTACCTAGCCGACCTTCACGCCTTTCCCACTCAATGGGATTTCCGAATTATTCTCAGGTCGCAGAACCGGGAAAAGCAGATAGCATCCGGCAAACCTTCACATCCTGGGCCCCACTGAACCACCATTAGGCCTATCCGAAGTACCCGAAAAGAGCGGGTAAATATTGGGTTGGCACATAGATAGCTAGGAGTTTTTTTTTTTTTTTAACCATTCATTGCTTTAAGCTATGTTTCCTCTTGAGGGGAGGGTACTTGTTGTCCGGAGCAAAGTATCTGCCCACCAGTTATGCCAACAGACCCCTCATATCTGGCCCTGTACTGGTATTCGGATACCAGTGGAGGGAGCTACCAGACCACCTGTATTTTGTTGACCTTTCCCATTCAGATTTGGCAGTACCGGGAATAGTACTTGGGCATAGACGAAGGCGGGCGCTGGGGGATTGAGAACTGGTTACTAGTTGAATGATCTCAGTAGGAATTTTGACATAATTCTGCTTGTGGCAAGGGGTAATCCCATCGTGGGATAGTATTAGTATTAGGTTGGGGCACAGTTAGGTCTGATGCCCTGAAAGAGCTGCTTTGGGTAACTCACACAGGTGGACTGTTAGCCACCACAGCATGTACAGTACTTAGCAGAGTTTAGTTCTTTCCTTTCTCTTGGAGCCTTCATCCTGTAGCCATCATCGGACAACGAACACACTCTCCTTTCAGATCATTCTCTGTTTTCCGTTAAACTAGCGCAAGTTCGCATCACTACCGGGTGAGTATTCCGCCTGCGTTACGACGGTTCGCCATCAAGAAAGAGGTGCCCTTTGCCGAGATAAGTGTCGCAAATCAGTGAATAGATCGCACCGTACGCAAGGAACTTGGGGGGGAGACTTGAGAACTCAATTCAAGATCGGAGAGGGTTAAATAGGCCCACTATTTATACAGTGAAATAACAACAGACCGTAGCCGTGGAAAAAGAGCTTAAAGCAAGGGTACGGAAGACAAGAGAAGATGGAATGAGAACAGCATTGCATATTTCGCCAGTTGATAGAATAGTGACGGGAAAGAAAATTGGGTGAGCTAATTGAACTCGGAAAGTTGTAGGCCGTTATGAAGGACGTAGAAAGTACATAGTAGAGAGCACTGTATCGTACCATATCAACATTGAACCCACCGCTGCATACATCATAACCCAACGGCCGTTACAACATTGAAATTTAACCCTTACTCAGTACTTGAGTACCAAGGGCATGGAAGTTGGGTAAAACCATTCAAGGCAAAGGCTAGTTGCCACCGTCGTATCTAAGGACTGTCCAATGCACATAGCGGGAGGTTAATATCTTGCTCTGGCGATGATGGTTGTTCCAACTACAGTGCACACTTACCGGGACGATGTCGGCCCCAATAGTCTTGAGTATCCTACCGTATGAGGAGAGGACTGTGCGGTGCTTGGTCATTTGTACCGTATTCGGACAGTGCGGCATTATTATTACTTCCTTGGCGCCAAGCGTCCGAATATTTTTTTTAAATGGCAACGTTGTAAAAACCAAAAACCAAAAACCACCATTTTCGGCAACCGTAGCAAAGGGGATGCTCTTTTAGGTATAAGAAACAGGAGAGATAGTGTAGCAAGTAATACCGAGTCTGCAGGCACTTCCAAGGTCCACATTTCCGGAGTCTGTTAGGCAGGTTCTCGGAAGAGGATTCTGATCAGCGGGTTCTAGTGTATCCGGTTCCTGCTGCACAGCCTGGAGTATTTATGCCCCGGCTCTAGCGGAGTGTCCTTTTGCCGCCATGCACTCCTTAAGGATCCGCTGCGCGCCCTCGGTAGCGTTGAACTCTTGCGGTGAGCTTGGTTCGGAGGAACATCAACTTTTTCTTTGGTCCAATCAAGAAACCTCTCGTTTCATGCTATGGTGTTGGACCCTTAATATAGGTCTCTAGCAAAACAATATCCTTAGCATTCATAGTAAATAGGATAGTCTACCTTTAGTAGGGGGGTTGTGACCGTTTTGCAAGAAGGAGGTTCAGCTTTGCTTCTCGTGACTTGTGGCGCCAAGATTGTAAAATACAAGTACATACTGTACTTGTATGACCACACCAATGAAACACTCGCACTCCAACACCAAGACCCCCCATAGCGCACAAGGCCCGGAAACAGCCCCCGCTTTCTTCAGCGCTTTAGCAATTTCATCACCAAACCTAATTAGAGAATCTGCTCCACTTAACATTTGGAGTAACAAAAAGAAGAAAATGTCTCGGTCTTTCACAGATAATATTATCAACTCTTTCAATGTGTCAAATTACTATCCCGTTGCCGATCAGCGGTCCGAAATCCTAACATGGCTCTCTCCACTTGAGCCCCGCATCCGACATCAAGACATCCGAACCCGGCGTGCCGAGAGCGTAGGGGAATGGCTTCTGCGAACCGGTGAATTTCAAGAGTGGTGCAAGGGTACCCAACAGGAGGAATCAGAGCATTCCACTTTGTTCTGCGGCGGTCCCGCGGTCGGCAAGACTTACTTCAGGTGAGAGACAAGCGCCTGGGAAAAAGCTAAGGTGCGGAGGTGCTGATACGCAGTGGTACTAGTTCACTCGTGGTAGACAGGTTATGCGATAAGGCCAAAGAGGAAAATATCGCTGTCGCGTGTTTTTATGCTGATTTCGCCGCACGGGAGGAGCAATCTCCGACAAACATGCTCGGTTCGCTACTGAAACAGATTGTCGGCGGATTCGAGAAGATTCCGGAGGAGATAAGTCAGACCTTTCACGATTACAAGAAGGTCATTGGTGGAAGGGGACTGCGGGTGCCTGAAATTGTGAAGATGCTGCAGACTGTCACATCTTTACAGCCGACATTCATATGTGTTGATGCACTGGACGAATGTGTGGAAAGGCATCGACCTGAGGTGCTAGATGCCTTGAGGGAAATCCTGGAGAAGTCTCCAAACACTCGCATATTCCTAACCGGGAGACGACACATCCAGGGTGAGATCGAGAGACATCTTGGCGGGAGGGCGGCAATTCTATCTATAAAACCCAGCAATGATGATATCGTGGGATATATTCGTATGAGACTGAGTAAAGACACATCTTTGGACGCAATGGATAGTGATCTGGAGGCCGAAATCATCAGGGGTATTGTGAAGGATATCCCCGAAACGTAAGTGTGCAATATGATGGAATAATATGTTTTGCATTCGCCACTAACCAACGCGTCTAGATTTCTACTGATTTCCCTAACCGTCGATGCTATCCTTGGAGAAACCACATCATATGGTAGGCGTCAAAGGCTTAGGGCAATGACAGGTGGTTTGGATTTGAAGGGTATCTACGGTGCAACTCTAGAACGGATAAAGGAGCAGGGTGGGGAGAAGACAAGACTCGGGATGGCGGCACTGATGTGGATCTCGCATTCGGAGCGGCTGTTAAAGCTTGATGAGCTTTTACACGCCCTAGCAGTCGAGATAGGATCTATCAATCTCGATTCTGAAAGGGTTCCTTCGGTGGAGACATTGTTGAGCTGTTGCTTAGGGCTAGTGGTCATTGATAATGAGGCTTCGGTTGTTCGCTTAATCCACTTTACTCTCCAGGAGTACCTTTACACTTGCCCCGACCTCTTTAGTGCAACCCACTCTATAATGGCGGAAACCTGCCTAGCATACCTCAACTCCAGAACTATTAAGGAGATTTCTCCTACACTTTTTACCCCTCCTCAGTCAGCTCCCTTCCTCGAATATTCTTCTCTACACTGGGGAGACCACGCCAGGAGAGAGGCTTCAGGGAATGTGGTATCACTTGCGCTCCAGATGTTCGGTCAAATTGAAAGCCATATATCCACTAAGTTACTTTTGTTGGATATGGTGTCGAGGATAGGTCGATATAATCGTGATATCCCTGTCAACGGTCACCTGATCGGGTTTACTGGGCTTCATTGTGCATCACTTTTTGGCATTATTGAAATCGCCAACGCTCTCATGAACCAACCAAATTCCGACCTCAACAAAAGGGATTTCCTGGGCATTACACCACTCATATGGGCTTCCATATGTGGATGGGAGGAGGTAGCAAATCTGTTATTAGAACGGCAGACTGTCATCCCCGACAAACCCGATAAATGCTTTCGTCGAACGGCGCTCTCATGGGCTGCGTGGAAGGGATATGGGGGGGTGGTGATGGTACTTCTGAGTCGGGCATCTCCCAAGCCTGACGGGACAGATGGGTGGTGGGCAGGGATGCCCCGAGTGATGGATATAGCCCTAGGGAAGAGATATGTCAATCCCAATTGGTCAGACAAATACGGTCAAACTCCACTCTCCTTGGCTTCTGACGAGGGGCACGAGAGGGTGGTGGAGCTGCTATTAGGAAGAAAAGATGTTAAACCCGATGCGGCTGACGGATACGGCCGGACACCTCTCTTATTGGCCTCCAGCAAAGGGCATGAGGCAGTTGTGAAGCTACTAGTGGAGCGGGAAGATGTCAACATTGATAGTCGAGAAAAAAGCGGCCAAACACCACTCTTTTCCGCTGCTGGAGGGGGATACTCGAGCGTTGTGGGGCTACTATTGGAAAGGCAAGATGCTAAATCTGATACGGTGGGCGAATGCTGCCGACAACTGCTCCTGTTAGCTGCTAGGAATGGGCATGATGGAGTAGTGAAGCTACTGCTGAGACGGGAAGACGTCGATCCCAATCAGCCAGGCAACGATGACCAAACACCGCTTGTGTTAGCGGCTATGAATGGGCATGATGAAGTAGTAAAACTACTGGTGGGACAGGGAGGTGTCAATCTCAACACCCCAAGACACCATGGCCGGACACTGCTCTGGTGGGTGGCCAGGAATGGGCGTGATGGGGTAGTGAAGCTACTGCTGGGACGAGAAGACGTCAGCTCCGATATGCCAGACAATAATGCCCAAAACCTGCTCCTGTTAGCTGCTAAGAAGGGGCATAATGGAGTAGTGAAGCTACTGTTAGGACGGGAGGACATCAACCCCAATATTCCAGACGGTAATGGCCAAACACCGCTCTCGTTAGCGGCTATGAATGGGCACAGTGGAGTAGTAAAGCTGCTGTTAGGACGGGAAGACGTCAACCCCAATATGCGAGACAAAGTTGGCCGGACACCGCTCTCGTTCGCTGCTGACCTGGCGCGTCATGAAGTAGTAAGGCTGCTACTAAAGCGGGAGGGCGTCGACCCCAATCTGCCGGACCACGTTGGCCGGGCACCGCTCTTGCTAGCGGCTCTGCATGGACGTCATGAAGTAGTGAAGCTACTGTTGGGACGGAGAGAGGTCAATCCCAATGTGCCAGACAACCACTGCCAAACACCGCTTTGGTGGGCTGCCAGGAATGGGTACCATGAAGTAGTGAAGTTACTGTTGGGGCGCGAAGATGTCAACCTCAACATACCCAATAAAGATGGTGTGACACCATTCGCGTTGGCTTCCCGGGGAAACAACAGGCAAGTAATGGAGCTACTGCGAGCCCGAGAATCCTCGAGCTCCAACACAGTTTGATCCAACAGACAGAACCTTTCTTATCGTCCTCGAAAATCGGTTTGTACCCCTTTATAATCATCCGCCGAGACACGCCCACATATACCACCAGCCGCCTCTTCCCCCCGGGTCGTCCCCACCTACATCTTTCCAGTCTACAGCAATCTCTTGGACACCCCCGTCTTCCCTTTTCTTCCCTTTTCTCTCTTTCTACATCCTTGATTCCATCCCTGTAGAGTTTCCTGTACGGCTATTCTTGTAGTTATCTTATGGGAGTTTTAAATCTACGTTTTTGTTTTTATTTTATTTACTACGTTTAATAATCTAGATTCAGATTGGCCCTCGCCTCCCGCCTTTAGGTTCTCACCTTTGTACATTTTTCCTTGTCCTTAAGTTACTGTTCTCTCTCCTACACGCAATCTGTGCACTCTAACTTACTTTGGGTATCCCCTACCCTGTCCACTATTACTGACGAAATGGCAGCCAAACCATAAACCCGCGATACTTCCCCGGGGTTAGTGGGCAGAGCATATGGTTCAATGCCAGAACACCTTACTATGTTCTATATAAGCTCACTCCCAGATCCGGGTAAACTAGGTACAAAAATAGCGCCGATATACGAGATTGTCATAATTAACCGTTGTAATTTAAGTTCTTAGTTATAAGACCACTCCTATGCGCTTCGGCCCTCGACATCCACCCATATATCCATCCGCGTGCAGCACTCACACACCAATACTCAATGCATCTACTAATGCACCCTCACACCTGCAGAAGACTGGACCTCCGGAAATAAATACACCCTCACCCACCGCCGGAATGTGCGGAATGACTAACAGTGATTAAAAAAAAAGACATATACTACCTTGCTCAGAATATCCGTGTTGCTACCGATGAGACTTGCGATTGTCGCTAGCCCACACCCTACTTAAATCGGGGATGATTAATCAAAAAAAAAAAAAAACCCCTCCTCCAGCGGACCGGTATGATATCTTTGTAGCGGTGGGTGTTTATGGGTTTACCTTCGCTCACGGTATGCTGGCCTGAACGGAATGCATGTTATTACTCCCCCAACAAATTTAGCAATGGAGGTTTACTAGTTTGTCAGCTGGTAAACCTGTATGATATGCCTTTTAAACTTACACAAGTGTACCTACACAGTTTATACTCAAGACAGGGACTACGCGGTTGAAGTTGTTCATGCTGCCAGGGCAGACCCTAATGCGATTAGTCAGATCCAGCGAAGGATGCTGCTGGCGAAGCTGGGGATCCTAATGAGGGTGACGGTGGTGGGAAGTGTATAAACTGCTCCTCGCCTTGAAAATAAAAGGGGGAATTCTGTGTTATTCGGAACATAAAGCCTATATATCATGGTTGGATTAGAGATAGTGTGGATTATCCTTGGGACATAATTGCTCAGGATTGCATTCCACGGTAGTAACAGTGATTGGAGGACCTTTGTGGGAGGTTTTATGAAATCGATGGGTAAAAATGTGGGGTAATGACAGGGTCCGGGGGTATATATATATCTTCAAAACACTAACTCGTCTGAAATACCGAATAAAACTCCTCAACACGCAACGAATGAGTTGAATAAATGGAGTCATTCCTATAGTGGAAGGGCTCGGTTGGAGCTCCGGGGATGGGGGAAGGATAGTTTGCCGTCACCCCGAGAACTGCGTAGTCCTGGGGGTGAGGTAGCTGTATTGAAAGCTAATTCCTAACCTTGTGCTCGGTTCCGAAAAGCCCGAGACCAAACAAAAATCACATCAAACCCCCCGATACCGGGTTAGCATTATCGTATGATAATATTGTGATGATAATATGAGCCTGTGCCAATTAAAACCTAACTCATGGTCTTTTTTGTTGAAAGCAGTAAAATGTGTTGCAACAACAACAACCCCAAGAAAATCTTTTTGAGATATGACTACTTTTATGTTAACACTTCCTGCAGAAAATAGTAAATCAAGACACTTTAAATTTAAATAACACAACAACTACTTAAAAATCAGCTCTTATTATTTGTTCTACTGGTAGTTAAGAAGAAATGGTTATTTATGATACCAAAAAGTAGATTTTACAAATTTTGAGTTTTTTGCATATAGGATATGCTATAGAGATCATTGGAGGATCAGAAATATTTTCTGGGTTTCTGAAGATATACTTAACCTCCCTAGCTAGATGGCTAAGTACATATAAATTATTTGGCATTGTGGTCCGAGAGTGGGTTTTCATTTGGTACAGGCTTATATTATTTTATAATTCATGAACATAAAGGAAACAAAATAACATCGTTGCCCTATACCTTATGGAATAGGACGCGTAAACAGCTGCCCATAAACATGTGCCTGATAACCCCATGCCGCATCGGTGGTGCAAGGTTTGTACCCTCTGGGGGCTAACTGCACCCAAATTGTTGAGGCATTCTTTGGATCATCTGACAAAAAAGCGTCTTTTAACCCACTATGTCAATAGACGCGCGGGGGCAGGATCAGTGACTTGAAGAGTCCGGCCAAGAGCTAAGATGAAGGGAAATCTCCCCCCAATATTATATAGAGAAATGCCCTGATCTGGCATGGGATAAACAATATAAGTTACCCCCTCTATCCCAGGGCAGAATATCAAATGGTAACATCCCTCATCCCTTCCTGGTAAACCGACGGCTTCCATTAGCTCAAGTAACATGGTATAACAACGGGGAAAAAAAATCATCGAAGAATCTGCCCGGCTCACCTACCTGTATCTCCTTCAGGGCCTCCCTGCGATCATCCGGTATCCACGTCCTCTGGGACCCACATGAGACCTCCAAACAGACTGTCTAGTGATCTCCGGAATGTCCCAACGAGTGCCGCTGTTGGGGATCTGGCAATATGGGGGGGGCGGAGGCGGTGGTGGGAGTATCAGTGAACCCAAGCGTCCAGTCCGTCCGTCTTCGGGCGTGGACGGGACGGACGGCAGTACATAGGGGATGCCCGGGACGGACCGGGGTCTTGGCGTCCGTCCAGACCGATGCCCGGGACGGACGGGCGGGCCCTACGGGTGTCTTCAGATATGGGATGTGCCTGGTACCTACCCGTGACTGCACGGGACAGCCGGGCCCTGCAGTTGACGGCCGGGCCCTACAGGTGACTTCCGGGCCCTACAGGTGACTGCCGGGCCTTACAGGTGACTGCCGGGCCCTACAGGTGACTGCCGGGCCCTACAGGTGACTGCCGGGCCCTACAGGTGACGGCCGGGCCCTGCACCTGACGGCCGGAGTATGCCATTTGTTTTATGATATCAGAAGACTGCAGGGCCCGGGCGTCAACCCCTAAGACGGCCGTCTTTATGAAAGATGGACGCCGTGCCCTGCCGTCCTTACCCACCCTGCCCGGGACTCTTGGGAACACTGGGGAGTATCGACAACCGCTTGCCATGGATTATCGGTAGGGCCCTGGGGTGTTTATAGAGAATGGATTTGAATGGAGAGAGGATTGTCGCTATACATTGAGACCAAGTACCGAGTTAAGGTTCCTGCTTGGTAAGTGTGAAACCCCTATTGGATTTCAGTGAAGCCGTACAAGTACTCGAGCACTGGGGGTAGGAAGTTGGATTGGTCTTGAATCTAAGAGATCTGTCACGCTGATCAGCGGCAAAGTATCTGTTACACAATGTCCAAGTAGATTGATATGAGGCGTTCCCCACAAGGTGCCAGTATTAGGATGACCCCGCTGTCCATCAGCTTGCTCAGTTTCGACTAACTGAACTCAGCAGCTCAACAGTTCGTGCCCCTACAACATAATAACCAACGAGAAAATGTCACACTCTAATATCAGCTATGGTGGTGCCGGCTCTTCTAGCAATACGCGCTCCTCACTAGCCACCTTTTATTTCAACACCCACTGTTTCAACAACGACCCCGTGTGGCACATGGACAGTTTTGGTACAGTAAACGAGCGGTCCGAGATTCTATCGTGGTTATCACCACTTGAGCCCCGCATCCGACATCAAGATATTTGAACCCACCGGGTAGACAGCGTGGGGGAATGGCTTCTGCGAACCGACGAATTTCAAAGGTGGTACGACTGGACTGGGGAGGATGGATCTCAGCATGCGACTTTGCTTTGCTATGGTGGCCCGGCAGCAGGTAAGACCTACTTCAGGTGAGAGACAACCGCAGAAAGGGTCACAGATGCTGGTGCTGATGAGCAGTGATACTAGTTCACTCGTCGTAGACAGGTTATGTGGTAAGGCCAAAGAGGAAGACATTGCTGTTGCCTGTTTCTATATTGATTTCGCGGCGAGGGAGGAACAGTCTCCGACAAACATGCTCGGTTCTCTACTGAGACAGATTGTTGGTGGGTTGGAACGGATTCCAGACGTGATAAGTCGGGCATTTCAAGATTCCAAAAAGGTTATTGGTGGAAGGGGGCTACGAATACCCCAAATTGTGAAGATGCTGCAGACTGTCACATCTTTACAACGGACATTTATATGTGTTGACGCTCTGGATCAATGTACGGAATGGCATCGACCTGAAGTTCTACAGTCGTTAGGGTAAATTCTCGAGAAGTCCCCCAACACGCGAATATTCCTAACCGCAAGAAACCACACCCGGTACTGTATTGAACACTATCTTGGCCAGTGGGTGGCAATTTTGTACATGAAACCCAACAACGATGATATCTCGGCATACGTTCGGATGAGATTGAGTAAGGATTTATCTTTGGAGGCAATGGATAGTGGTCTGGAGACGGAAATCATCGCAACCATTGTCGAGAATATTCCCGAAACGTAAGTGAGCAGCATGATGGAAAAAATATTTTCCTTTTGTGACTAACAGCCACATCTAGATTTGTACTGATTTCCCTTACCATGGATACTATCCTTAGGGAAACCACAGCCTCCGGTAGGCGGCGAAGGCTCAGGGCAATAACCAATGGCTTGGATTTGAATAACGTTTATGGAGCGACTATAGAGCGGAAACAGGAGCAGAGTGGGGATAAAGCAAGGCTTGGGGTCGCAGCACTGATGTGGATATCGCATTCGGAGCGGCTGTTACAGATCGAGGAGCTTTTCCACGCCCCAGCCGTCGAGATAGGACCCACGGATATCAATCCCGAAAGCATCCCTTCGGTGGAGACATTGTTGAGCTGTTGCTTAGGGCTCGTCGTCGTGGATAGGGAGACCTCGGTTGTTCGCCTGATCCATTTCACTCTCCAGGAGTACCTTCACACCTGCCCTAACCTATTTGGTGCAGCTCACTCGATAATGGCCGAAACTTGCCTTACATACCTCAACTTTCAGACTATTAAGGAGATTTCGCCCACGTTCTTTACTCTCCCTCAGTCCACTCACTTCCTCAAATATTCTTCCTTATACTGGGGTACCCACGCCAGGAGAGGGGCCTCGAGGGAAGTTGTATCACTTGCGCTGAAACATTTCGGTCAAATCGAAGGCCATATATCTACAAGGTTTCTTTTAGCGGATCTGATATCGAGGACCGGGCGATATATTGGCGATATCCCTATCAATGGTTACCTAGTCGGGTTTACTGGACTCCATTGTGCATCAGTTTTCGGCATTGTTGAAATGGCAACTATTTTAATGGGCCAACCAAATTGCGATCTCAACAAAACCGATTTTCTTGGTATTACGCCGCTCATCCGGGCTGCTATATGCGGGCAAGAAGAGGTAGTAAAACAGCTGTTAGAAAGGCAAACTATCGCCCCCGACAAACCCGATAAATACTTCCGTCGAACAGCGCTCTCATGGGCTACTGGGAAAGGGCATGAGGGCATTGTGAAGCTACTTCTTGGCCGGGCATCTGCCAAGCCCGATGGCACAGATGGCTGGTGGGGTAAGACTCCCCGAGTAATGAATATGGCCCTGGGAAAGAGATATGTCAACCCCAATAGACCAGATAAATACGGCCAGACGGCAATTTTGTTGGCTGCTGAAGAGGGGCACTCAGTTGTGGTGGAACTGCTATTGGGAAGGAAGGATGTCAAACCCGATGTAGCTGACGGATACGGCCGGGCGCCTCTCTTGTGTGCTTCGAGGGAAGGGCATGAGGGAGTAGTGAAACTGCTATTGGAACGGCGAGATGTCAATATCTGTAGGGCAGACACCAATGGTGAAACACCACTTCTGATTGCTGCTCGTGGCGGGTATGAGGGGGTGGTGGGCTCACTGTTGGGGCGGGAAGATGTCAATCCCGATATGCCAAACAAGGATGGTCGAACACCTCTCTCGTTCGCTTGCGAGAACGGGCGCGACGGAGTGGTGACGCTGCTGTTGGCACGGGAAGATGTCAACCCCGACATGCCAGCCAAGGGTGGCCGAGCACCTCTCTCGTTCGCTTGCGGGACCGGGCGTGACGGGGTAGTGAAACTGCTGTTGGGACGGGAAGACGTCAACCCCGATACGCAAGACAATTTTGGCCAAACACCTCTCTCGCTCGCTTGCGGGGGCGGGCGTGACGCAGTAGTGGCGCTACTCTTGGGACGGGAAGACATCAATCCCAATATGCTAAACATGTTTGGCCGAACACCTCTCTCGTATGCTGCCGCAAATGGGCATGACGGAGTAGTGAAGCTGCTGTTGGGACGGGAAGACGTCAGCCCCGATATGCCAGCCAAGTATGGCCGAACACCTCTCTCGTTCGCTTGCGGGAACGGGCGTGACGGGGTAGTGAAGCTGCTGTTTGGACGGGAAGACGTCAACCCCGATATGCCAGCCAAGTATGGCCGAACACCTCTCTCGTTCGCTTGCGAGAATGGGCATGACGGGGTAATAAAGCTACTGCTGGGAAGAGAAGATGTCAACCCCAATATATCCGGTGGTGGTAAAACACCGCTCTCGTGGGCTGCTCAGAATCACCATCTGAGAGTCGTGAAACTACTACAAGCCTACACATCAACAAACCCCAGTTCAGCTTAACCCCAACAATGCAAAGTCTTTTCCCTCATCGCAGCAAACATCCGTGTGCCACCCCCTCCCAGGTACGCTCATGTGCCAACTACCCGCCCCACGTTCCTCTAAATGGCTTGCATATCCTCCCTGGAGTACAAACCAATCTCGTGGACAGACACGTTCCTCCCCACCCCCTTCCCCTCTCCTCCCTGATCCAACCTAAAACTCACCTTCAAAGCCATCATCGCCCACCATCAATGTTGAAGACCTAACATGCACACAACCGCCTGGCCACTCACGGGAATTCACGGTGATTGAGCCAGCATTTCATCATTCCATCTTAATACTGTGAGGTGAGTGAGTGAGGATGCACTATGCTTGCACTTATAATGCGAATTTTTAGTTTCTGTTTTAGTTTTAGTTTCGTTCCCTCTGTATCTCAATACCGCGCTCACATTTAGGTTGGTCATTACTTCCTGTTTATAGATTTTGATCCTTGTCTAACTTTCATTGTTCCCCAACTATTCTCTTCTCTCCTGCGAGAGATACATATACATTAATTTACTTCCTATAACCCCATAACCCCGCCCGTAATTATTGATGAATGGCACTTCAATCACAGCCCCGTGATACCGGTACCTCTCCTTGGCTGGGTGGGTGGAACCTAAAGGGTTATTTCTAAGCGCTTTACGATGTCCTATGTTCATTCACAGGCAGGACAAAAATGTGAACAAAAACAGCTCTTATATACTAGGTTGCCACACTTAACCACTGTCATTTGCCTACTGCTTATTCGCTCTTTAACCCTCTACATCCATTGATTTGCTTTCAACAATTTCGCACCAATAGTTAACCCATCCACCAATTCATGTTTGCATCTATAGAAGCTTGGACTTTAATGGGGTCTAGCCGTCGAGTGACATGCGGGGATCCACCCATTTGTACTTAAAGAGAGGGGGGTATATGGGAGTCTAGAAGGATTACCACTCGAGATGAGGGGTTGTCGGAATTCTGTTGAATTCAGATATATTCAGAATGCCATAGCATGGTTGGGCCTTCAGTTATTCGAGATGGGCTGGGCGGGATGTTCCCTTTCTCTTTTTTTCTGCAGTGCCGTATGGGTACGAAAGGACGAAACCAAGTCGTAAATTTTACAAACGATAAGCAAGCGTCACACTCTTCCAGGAAAGCTAGGCAACCGACCCCTCCGCACGCACAAAAACACATTGACAGTGGTTCCGTGCTTGTACGTCCTCAATCTAACGTCCATGATGAAACCTTTGGGGGAGGGGTTCACACGAGCACGAGAAGGCACGGTAGACGGGGATAGAGCTGAGAAGAAGGGAGGAGATCAATTGTTGTTGAGATGGTGTCGCCGTAGGTTCTGTGGTCCCCCTTCTCGTCGGCGAGGATGCATCCTTTGGGAAGGACGGAAGGCGTGGAAAATATCCCGTATCTTCATTTCCGGGACCGCCATCCCTAGAAACACTTGTCAACAGTCGCCTAATAAACGCCACTAAGACCGACTAAAAATGACTCAACCTACCATACGCAAATGAGGGTACGCACAAAAAGAATCATTATAACCACTTCTCCATCCGCAATACAAATGTGGGAAAGGAGTCATGATGGATATGTTTGGAGATCTCCCCCAATTCTCGGTTATGTATTGCCCTCACAATCGCTATTCCAGTGCTATTAAGTAGTTTCATTTGCCATCTGCTCCCTCATCACCGCACCAATAGACAAAAAAAAAGTTCTAAAATGGCAGTTTGGTGTCAGCTCCCAGCATCACTATTGATGATGTGGATACGTGTGTGAACACAAGTGCTCCATATTGCAAGGAATGCACAAAGGTATTGTGGGTTATTAAGTGGCAGAGGACTATTGCGTATTAGTGGAGGTGTTGTGAATCTTTCTAAAGTAGGCGGTGATGAGTGTTCTCCATACCCATAGGCTATAAAGGGAGGGGGTTTTGTCCCCCCTTTTGTACAATCATTAAGGCTAAACATCAGGCACAAAGCCAGCAGGAGAGTGCAAGCAAGCCTAGGTCAAAGTTTTATTTTACCCCTTACAATTAACCTTCCACCTTACACTTCTCGAATACGTGCTGCACCATCAGTATTCCGCGCTCAGAACCGTTACCCACTTCGCACAACCCCTCGGCCCACCCATATGAAGGGCTCGTGGCCGCGACAGACGCGCGGACTACACACCCCACCACGCCCGGGAGGGCCTCTCAGACAGGAAGGGCCACAGGTACCGCAGCTGCGAAACCAAACCTCCGCCGGTGCAGCCACCGTGTCTTCAATCCCCCGCCCATGGCCCGTTCGGGACGGATGCTAAGGATATGATTCCGCTAGAGGCCCGTACTCGAGTATATTGAGGAAAAGTGTCTTGATTGAGCAAAGGAAAACGCTGGATGTTCTTCCACACCAAGACCTTGCTCATCACCAGACTTCAACCCCATCGAGAGCATGTTACGGATTCTTAAGCAGCACATTAAAGTACAAGAAGGCTTCCCTGGAACCCAAGCAGTAATGTGTCAAGTCGTGCTGGAGGAATGCGATAAGCGCCAACGCTCTGATCGGAACCGGCCTACTGATAGTTTGCGGAATAGACTCTGGGAATGTAGAGGAGTCAAATATCTCGTGCCCCTATTATATCTACTCGTAGTAGATCTCTTTCGTTATAACTAGGAGAACGGGAGTGCTTCGTAGTTGGTGATACTTTTCTACTCGTGGCATATGATTACAAGATGGTACCTGATATGCCCAGTTGTGAGCTATGTTTCACACTAACGCGAAAGCTTCCTGGTAGATAGCCAATATCCTGATACGTAAATGGGGTAAAACAGGCTCCCCATCCAAATTCTTTTGTGGAGACTACCGCAGTATCATGACGTAAACCCAATATGTCCGGTACAACACTACTCTCGCGGGCTGCTGAGAATCACTACACGAGAGTGGTGAAGTTGCTAGACTATCATGCATACTCACACATCCAGAAACCCTACGGTAGCCCGCCTTAACCCCAGCAACGCAAAGTCTTTTCTCTCATCATTGAAAATAGCCACGCACCGCCCCCTAGTAGATACGTGCATGCACCCACCAGTAACAAGGAATCGTATCATATAACGAGAAAGAAAGAAAAAATACAAATTTGTGCCCGGCCCTTTGTAGCCCTCCAGACCTCCCCAACAATCAAGTAGCTACGTCCTCTACGCGGACCTCCGGGGAACTTCCCAACAGCATATCCAGTGATCTCAGGAAAGTTCCAACGAGCATCGCTGTTGGGGGTCTGGCAATATGGGGCGGTGAGGGTGATGGTGGAAAATACTACTTAGCATAAGCTATCGATAGGGCCTTGCTGTCTTTATAAGGGAGAAAGAAGTGAAATGGAGAAAAGGATTGTTGCTACTCATGGACGCCAAGTACAGTACCGTAAAGTGAAAATTTCTATATCGTAAAGGGCAAACCCCCTATGGTATTGCATTTCAGCGGACACGTACAAAGTAAAAAGTAGGGTGACATAAAACTTGAGCTATTGGTTATTTTACGCCAAGACCACCCATTTTCAAAGGCTCACAGCTTGACAGCACCAGGTTAAGAATTTTCAAAAAGCTCTAAGAATCATGAGAACAACTACTTCTTACTATAACAGGAGTATAAAGTCTCTAAATTAAAAACTTGTGATGTTTTATGGTTTGGTGTTGTAAGGTCCGAAATTATTATTTTTGTTAAATCCACGGTTTATTCGCACCTAAGTACAGGAAAATCCATGGAACCGACCCAAAGGTATGACCTAAAAACCCAAATAACAAAAGAAACTTCACCACCTCCCTTCCCAAATAACAAATAAACGGCAAATACCACATCCAGTCCCGTCATAATTGAAAAACAATTTGTAGTTCATGAAACCAAACCAAGTTGGCATCCCCTGCTTTTTACGATATCCCCCAGCAACACAGGAATATCATATTCTTATTATTGTTATATCTCTTCCATAGCCCCAGACTAAAAGTGGAAGAGCATCCAGTCTGGGGCTGTGAAAGAGGATAAGGTAGAAAGCAGTTGGATGCTAGCCATCATGTTCTTTACCCAAAGTATGCCATTCCAGCACACTTATGAGGCTCCATGTTCAGTAGCCAGGCAGGATCATGAGATTGTGTTTGTGGTGTTGAACCACACTTTTCACCTTTCTAAATGGGAAGATGAATGGCAGGGTGCGGCAAATCATAGAGACGGAGCTTGGTGGTAAGATCCGAAAATGACTTGAGGCCTTGTACTGTACCGTACAGGGGTGCCATACAAAAGATATGTGGCAACCACCACGCTTCCACGTTATCTATAATTTCTCAGCCCACAAACCTTCTATTAAATTTTGTTCGTCGGAAACTACTCTTTACCTGTTTCCCTATTGGATTTGGCCAAAAGTGGAAGCTCTAGGTTTCTTGGGGGTGAGAAAATAGCAGGTGGAGAGGGCTCGGCTTTGGTGCAAAACGGCTATCAGCCCGAATTTCTTATCCTCGTACGGTACTGTACTTGAGGTGTGAGTTCAAGTCTGTCGGGGTTTCGCTCAGTCGTCGGAATTACTACGAGTGTGACCTCTTTTTTGCCTTTTTTTTTTTCCCCGTAGTAATACGGCTATCGTGATCTGCTCTAAATTTTGGCGAAGAAAAAAGGTCTATCGAACTCGTGGCACAGTCGCTGGAGCAAATACTGTTCTCTGGATTGCCAAGAAGGCATGGAACCAACTAGGGGATGCTCCATACGGTAGACCTACCCGAGATACTCGGGACTGCGACAAGAAATAGGATTGGTCTTGGATCTGTTACTGGCGCAAGGCGGGAGCAAGGTATCGGTTGCACAAAGTGCGAGCGGATTGACAGGAGGCGCTAACCACAAGGCGCTGGTATCGTGTTAACCCCACTTTCCATCAGCCTACTCAGTTTTGACCAACCGAACCCAGCATCACAACAAGTCACACCCCGACGACGTAGTGACTAGCGAGAAAATGTCGGACTCTCACATCAGTTATGCTACCGGCTCCCATAACAATGCTCACTACTCGCTGTTGAAAATCTGCCAATCGTACTGCTCACCATCATTGGAAACCGACATCAAACTCCACTAGCAGCTTGCGACTCCTATCATTCTACACATCATATAGGACTGAATCACTCCAAGTCACACTATCAGTCGCTCCAGACAGCAAGCAACTCCTGTGCTACACTTGCCATGAATACGAGACAAATGAACAGCCACAGCGTCGCACTACAGACTAGTCCTGACATCTATAGCCTCCTATGTCGCACTACCACGAACTTCCAAACAGCGAGCAGTTTCAACATCATTTTACTGCACACCACTTCACCGATCAGAATAGACAAGCAGGTCCTTGTTCGTTCATCTATAGGAGGGATGTGAAAAGGAAGGCAGTGGGTGAAGTAGGTAGCTAAAGGAGGAATATCCTCCACCTTGGTCTTGATGTAAAACCATTATCCCTCTCTTTTCGTCGCTGTCCGTCACTGTCCGTTTTACACTTTCATTCTCCATTTCATTCCTTGTTGTTCTTGGGATAGATTCTTCTTCACCTTCTTTTTACTTCAACTATATATACAATCTATCTCCATATATATCCGCATCTATACTCAAGCTCTGAATCCGCTGTGCCAGAATCTTTTGTTTAAAACTCGCATAATACCCAATCCTTCAACACTATCAATACCGACACTGTGTTGAACTTGAACGTAAACAACTTTGGTGCGACAGATGAGAAGTGCGAGATTCTATCGTGGTTATCTCCACTTGAGCCGCGGATCCGACATCAAGACATTCGAACCCGCCGGGCAGACAGTGTGGGTGAATGGCTACTGCGAACCAACGAATTTCAAAGGTGGTGCGACGGGGGTGGAGAGGATAGACCGGAGCATGCGGCTTTATTTTGCTATGGTGGTCCCGCAATCGGCAAGACCTTTTTCAGGTGAGAAGAATCTGGTGAGAAAAGCTCAAGTTTGGCGACGCTGATGGGCAGCGGCACTAGTTCACTGGTGGTAGATAGGTTGTGTGATAAAGCCAAAGGGAAAAATATTGCTGTTGCGTGCTTTCTACGTTGATTTCGCCGCGAGGGAGGAGCAGACTCCGACCAGCATGCTCGGCTCATTACTGAAACTGATTTTTGGTGGATTGGAAAGGATCCCGGACGAGATAAGTCAGACCTTCCAAGATTACAAAAAGGTTATTGGCGGAAGGGGACTACGAGTGCCCGAAATCGTGAAAATGCTCCAAGCTGTGACATCTCTACATCCGACATTTCTCTGTGTTGATGCACTAGACGAATGTGTGGAAGGGTACCGAGCTGAGGTTTTAGATTCATTGAGACAAATCGCGGAGAAGTCCCCAAATACCCGCATATTCCTAACAGGGAGATGGCACATCCGGGGCGAGATCGAGAGGTATCTGGGCCGGACAGCCGAGATTCTGTGCATAAAGCCGAACAGTGATGACATCTCAGGATACATTCGGGCAAGACTGAATAAGGATACGTCGCTGAGCGCGATGGACAGTGGTCTGGAGGCCGACATCATCAAAGGCATTACCGAAAATATTCCCGAAACGTAAGTGAGCAGTATGATGAAAAAGTGATTTGAGATTTACCATTAATATTGACGCCTAGATTTCTACTCATCTCCCTAACCATGGATGCTATCCTGCGGGAAACCACAGCCTATGGTAGGCGGAAAAAACTCAGGGCAATGACCGATGGCTTGGATTTGAATAATGTTTATGGAGCGACTATAGAGCGGATACAGGAGCAGGGTGGAGAGAAAACCAGGCTCAGAATGGCAGCTCTAATGTGGATCTCGCATTCGGAGCGACTATTACAGCTCGATGAGCTTCTCCACGCCCTAGCAGTCGAGATTGGATCTACGGATATCAATTGCGAAAGCATCCCTTCGGTGGAGACATTGTTGAGCTGTTGTTTAGGGCTCGTTGTCGTGGATAGGGAGACCTCGGTTGTTCGCCTGGTCCATTTCACTCTCCAGGAGTACCTTCACACCTGCCCTAACCTATTTGGTGCAGCTCACTCGATAATGGCCGAAACTTGCCTTACATACCTCAGCTTTCTGACCGTTAAGGAGATTTCGCCCACGTTCTTTACTCTCCCTCAGTCCACTCACTTCCTCAAATATTCTTCCTTATACTGGGGTACCCACGCCAGGAGAGGGGCCTCGAGGGAAGTTGTATCACTTGCGCTGAAACATTTCGGTCAAATCGAAGGCCATATATCTACAAGGTTTCTTTTAGCGGATCTGATATCGAGGACCGGGCGATATATTGGCGATATCCCTATCAATGGTCACCTAGTCGGGTTTACTGGACTCCATTGTGCATCAGTTTTCGGCATTGTTGAAATGGCAACTATTTTAATGGGCCAACCAAATTGCGATCTCAACAAAACCGATTTTCTTGGTATTACGCCGCTCATCTGGGCTGCTATATGCGGGCAAGAAGAGGTAGTAAAACAGCTGTTAGAAAGGCAAACTATCGCCCCCGACAAACCCGATAAATACTTTCGTCGAACAGCGCTCTCATGGGCCGCTGGGAAAGGGCATGAGGGCATTGTGAGGCTACTTCTTGGCCGGGCATATGCCAAGCCCGATGGTACAGATGGCTGGTGGGGTAAGACTCCTCGAGTAATGAATACGGTCCTGGGAAAGAGATATGTCAACCCCAATAGACCAGATAAATACGGCCAGACGGCAATTTTGTTGGCTGCTGAAGGGGGGCACTCAGGGGTAGTGGAACTGCTATTGGGAAGGAAAGATGTCAAACCCGATGTAGCTGACGGATACAGCCGGACCCCTCTCTTGTGTGCTTTGAAGGAAGGGCATGAGGGAGTAGTGAAACTGCTATTGGAACGGCGAGATGTCAATATCTGTAGGGCAGACACCAATGGTGAAACACCACTTCTGTTTGCTACTCGTGGCGGGTATGAGGGGGTGGTGGGCTCACTCCTGGGGCGGGAAGACGTCAACCCCAATATTCGAAATAAGAACGGTCGAACACCTCTCTCGTTCGCTTGCGAGAACGGGCGTGACGGGGTAGTGAAGCTACTGTTGGGCCGGGAAGATGTCAACCCCGATATGCCAAACAAGGATGGTCGAACACCTCTCTCGTTCGCTTGCGAGAACGGGCGTGACGGGGTAGTGAAGCTGCTGTTGGGACAGGAATACGTCAACCCCGGTATGCCAAACAGGGACGCCCGAACACCGCTCTCGTGGGCTGCCAGAAATGGGCATGATGGAGTAGTGAAGCTGCTGCTGGGACGGGAAGACGTCAACCCCAATATGAGAGACCAGGGTGGCCGAACACCTTTCTCGTTTGCTCGTGGCAACGGGCATGACGGGGTAGTGAAGCTGCTGTTAGGACGGGAAGACGTCAACCCCAATATGCCAAACAAGGACGGCCGAACACCTCTCTCTTTTGCTTATGGAAAGGGGCGCGATGGAGTAGTGAAGCTACTATTGGGACGGGAAGGCATCAACCCTAATATATCCGACAAAGATGGTAAAACACCGCTCTTGTGGGCCGTTGAGAATCGCCACGCGGGAGTCGTGAAGCTACTACGAGCCTACACATTCACAAATCCCAACCCGACTTAGCCCCAGCAATACAAAGTCTTTTCCCTCACCCTCGAAAGCATCCTCGTGCTACCCCCTTGCGGATACGCCCATGTGCTCACCAGCTGTCCCACCCTCCTCCAAACCGCTTGCTTGTCCCTCACAAGACCACGCCCCAATCTCGTAGACATCGCTACGTCCCCCCCTCCCCCCGGATTCCACCTAAATAAAGCCCAGCTTAGAAGCCACTATGGCCCACGATCGAAGTAGGAGACCTAACATCCACATAACCATCTGGGTATTTACTGTCATTTGCGGTGTTGGAGCCAGGATTCGTGACCCCCTCTTAGCGCTGCAAAATGTGCTAGGGAGGATGTGCTATTCTTCCATTTAAATGGGAATGCTTAGTCTATGTTTTAGTTCCAGTTTTATTCCTTCTGCATCACAATACCACACTCAGATTCAAGTTGGCAATCGCTTCCTACTCATGTATTTTAACCTTTGTCTAGCTTTTATTTTTCCCTAACTTCTCTCTTCCCTCCGGCTAGAGATACACACATGCAATAATTTACTTCCCATATTCCTGTGACCCTGCTCGCGGTTATTGGAGAATGACTGATGGGCCACAGCCACGCGATACCCGCCTCGACTGAGTGGATGGATCCTGAAGCGTTATTTCTAAACGTTTCACGATGTCCTAAGCTCATTCCTAGACGGGGTCCGCCAATTAATTATTGCATCTTCAGAGGGCTGGACTTTAAGGTCGAGTGGCATGCATGGATCCGCCCTTTCGTACTCGAATAGGGGCAACATATTGGAGTCTAGAAGGATGACCATCCGTAATGAGGGGTTGTTGGAATTTTATTGAATCCAGATATAGTCAGAATGCCATAGACGGTTTGAGCCTTCAGTTCTGCGGGGTGGCCTAGGCGGAATCACCTTCCCCCCTTCTTTCAGTAGGGGTATCATACTGAAAGCACGAAAACATGTTGGAAAGGAAAGTACAAATAGCACTAGTGTTGGGGTTGTTGCTGGGTCCCCACAACCCACGGGCACTCGCTAGCTTACGATACAACCAGGGTGCCCGTCAGCTCAACGTAGCATTGTGGCTCAACATCGCTTCGTGGCTCAATATCATTTGACTGTTCAGTGTCTTTTTGAATACCGTACACCGATTCCTTCCCATTGCCCATACAAGGTAACCATTTCCTTTCGATTGACGATATCTTTTACAGTACTCGAGTAGAAACGGTCCTAGAACGGAACGGAACGGTTGTATTCAAAAAGACACTAAGCAGTGGAGTTATATTAAGCCACAAAGTAATGTTGAGCCACAATGCTACGTTGAGCTGTCGAGCACCCTGGTTGCGAGCCAGCGATAGTTCGGTGGCACTAGTAGGCAGGCCTCGCTCTCCTAGGAAATCTAGGCAGCTGACACCCCCGCACAACACAAAAGCATAGTGCCGCCGGTTCCGCGCTCGTACGTCCCCGATCCAACGTCCACAATGAAACCTTCGGAAGACCGGTTCGCACGGGTACGGGGAAGGTAGCGTAAACGGAGAGTCAACCCAGGAGAGCGGAAATCAATTGCTGTGGTGGCATTGTCCTAAGTTTAGTGGTCCTCCTTCTCTTCGCCGCGGGTTCTTCTTTGAGGAAAGGAGAATGGTGCAGAAAATGTTTCTTATTTTTTTCGGGGACGCCATCCCCACATATACTTATATCTGCGGTCGCCGCACAAACTCCATCAAGACTAACTAAAACCAACTCAAGCTCAAGCAATCAAACGAGGGTATACACAAAAATAAATGACCACTTTTCCGTCCCCTAATACAAATTGCGGGAAAGTAGTCATCATGGAGATGTTCGGAGACCTCCCCAGTTTCTGGTTATTTATGCTTCCTACGATAGCTGTCCCTTTGCTGTCAAGCAATTCTGTTTGCTGTCTCCTCCCCCATCACCGTGCCAATGGGCGAAGAATGTTGGAAAATGCCTGTTTGGTGTCGGATTCCTGCGCCCGCTACCACAGATCATGAGGTGGATACGTGCGTGGACGACAGCGCTCCACATAAGGAATGGCACGATAGAATTAGCGTATACATATAGAATTCGTGTCCCTCTTTTCTAGCTATAATAGTTAACTCAACCGACTTTCTTCCGCCCCAAACGAAGCCACAAACCCTAGTAACTAGTAGTGATTACCTCTAGTATGATATGTTGTTTTCAGGAACAACCCAACATACATACACCTTCCTCTCGCCACCTGGGTCCAACGAATATGCCAAGCTATTCATACTACCCCACAGTCTGTCCCGGGCAGACTTGAGGATGGACACCCCCACGGGCACACCGGCCACGCCCCAGAACCATTATTGACCGTTTTTCACTTGCCTCTATACAACATACAGCGCGCTCGAGTCAGCAAATACTCCGTACCAGAAACGCCCCCGACCCACTAACATGGCAACCCGCATGTCGACAGTTTGCGATAACTTGTGCCATTACAGCGACCGACTGGTTCACTCACCTGCTGCGCCTTCCCACAGTTACGCAAGACCTTTTTCGTTGTCTACTAGTATTGCCATAGCTAACTTACGCTCCCCCGCTCCGTCTGATTTATCCCGGGTTCGCAGTGACGATCATTTTTTATCCGCGATGCAGTTCACTTCTTCTTCACGGTTCGAGCCTTTAGTGCGTCAGCCATGCGGCACTGGCAAGGAAGACGTGATCTTTGGCTCCGACTTGCTATCTGTGATGGCGCAAATTCGTATCCAATCTCCAAAGTAATGTGAATTTATTGTTAGTTGTCCACAAATTGCATTCCGTGATTCCTGTCACCGGCGATCACTCGGTTACACTAGGTTGGCGGCACCAGAAGTGTGATAGGGGATTGAAATGAAGGCGATAGGGAATAGACATTCGGCGACCGGAGATAAAACAGTTAATCCAGGTGTTGGGCGGTAGGGAATAGTAGGTGTAGAGAGGCGAGGTTGTGGGGGTGTTTAGAAACACTTAGAAATGATGAAAAAGTTTTTCAAGGAATTTGTACCTGTTCGTTTGTTCGTTTGTTTGCAATGCTTTTTCGATTGGTAAAGGAGGAGTTATGTCTATAGGTAGGGTGACTCCAGCGCTCGTTTTCAAGGAAGCCGCCAGTCAGTGCATATTTATTCCCCCTAATAACTTTTAAAATTCCCCGATAGACTACTTATAAATTTATCCGTCGTAAGATGATACACACACCCCTCCGGTGAATATGCATTTACTCTGCTCTCCAGAAACTCCGCAGTTATGTCCTCGCGTTTATAGAAACCTGCTGCGTTCAATGTGGTGCCCTGCCGTTTGGGTTGGGCCTTGCTATCTCCTTGTTCCTCCAAGAGTCGCCCAACTAACCGTCCTCTGCTAAAACCTAGTTGCTCTCACTCAGTTGTGCAAAAACTATTAGGAGGTGGATCATATCGGCCACTATTCCCCCCCCTGTACATCCCCAACCATGTGAGAAATCTTTCAGATCTACATTCGTAAATCAGTTGTGCGAAGCTGAATAACCCCATATTCCGATCCTACAAATTGACAGAAGTGGCCCGCCCAATGGTTAGCGGAATAATCGAGGGCATATTTCTGCGCAAAATATGCACTACCCCTATTCAAGCACCTCTGGCAACACCGATAGCTAATGGGCTGTCCCCAAAGCCCCCAAGTGATAGGTGGGGATATAATAAACTTGAGCCGGTTTAAAGTTATGAGCCACGGAACACGGGGTATACTACCACTTACCCAACCGGGTAATGCCCTCGTGATTGCGAACTTCAGGGCCGTTTTGTGAACCAGGTAAACGATCGAATCAAGAATTCGTAGACAAGGGCTGGACAGGTTTCCTACCGCACTTTCGAACCACTGGGGAAGATCCCGACGTCCTTGGGGATCTTATCCCCCCTCTGAATAAACATCATCATCCTAGCCCAGCCGAACCAGCAGTTTCGAGTGAAGAATTAATTCCCTAGAGTGCGAAAGGGCTTGCAGTTGTTGCAGCCGCATCCAGGGTTGATCAGGTTCTGTCGGAGTGGTATCATACTTTTCCAAAAGTCTTGGCGTAACATTCTACTAGATCGCGAGGTCTAGTGGAGGCAACGCTAAATTTAGCAGACTCCTCAGGCAAGTCATTCTTATTATCCTTCTTTCAAATCTCAAGAACCCCTGAAAGCAATAGGGGATTCCAGGCGGCAGTTCAATTGAGGATATTGGCCAAATCTTCCAGCCATCTGGAGTTCAGGTAGACCAGCCCGTGGCCTGAATCCTTTTTCTTGGGTGCGGACAGTATCGGCGCAACAGCGTTGAATTGATCCTCCCCCTTTAGCCGCATCGCCGTTGCCCATGAGCCAAGTTCACTCTGTTTCGTTGGGTGCGAGAACACCCGCTGCGGGGGTGTACAAACCGGACATGAGGGTCGAACCTGCAACCTTAAGATGACCATTTCCGAGGAATTTAGAAGTCTGATACGCTATGTGGCATTACGCCACCCGGGCTGCTGTGTATTGAATCAAGAGAAACCCTCAGGTATCCCAGGCTATCCTAAAACCCCCCCCCATTGCTTGTGGCTTCGAGGTCTCAGAGTCTATATTGCACCCCAATACACTAATCGGTCGTAATGGCAATCATAATTTCAGAATCACGCAGGTGAACCCTCAGAAAAAAAATAAAACGGTTTAAAAAGAGAATCAATTGAAAAATTAGTATAAGCCAGAAATACTGCTAAATCCTAGGATTTCTCTATGTCTTAAAGAGCAGTTATACGGTAACGTGTTTCACCTTGCCGATTTCTGAAACATATATGAGGGTAACATGAGTCAAAGGTATATTTCACAATTGTCACTCACAGGCAGATCTAGATCTCTACTGGTTTTACTGACGGTGAATTGTATCCTTCAGGAAACAACACCTTATGGTAGACGATAAAAAACTTAGGGTAGTAACCTATTACTTGGATTTGAGGAATTTTTATAGTGCAACTCTTGAGCGAGTACAGGAGTAGAGAGGGGAGGAAATGAGGCTCGAGATGGCAGCATCGATGTGGATCTCACATTAGGAGGGGCTACTACAATTCAAGGAGCTCTCTAATCCCCTAGTAGTCGAGGGAGGATCTACAAATCTTAATCCTCCAAGGATTTCTTCGGTGGCGACATTGTTGAACTTTCCCCTAGGGTTTGTCGTCGCCGATAGGGAGGGCTCGACGGTTCACTTGGTCCACATTCTCCCCCCGGCAGGAGTATGATATGATATCATACCTTTGCACCTACCCTAACCTCTCTGGTGCAACTCACTTGACAATGACTGTTCTGAAGGAAGGGAATTTCCCTTCAATTCTCCTGGTGCTCGAAAAATCCTGATTTTGGCAAACTCCAACTCTAACCAATGATTATCCATCCCAAATAGTTAATCGCTCAAGCTACCACTTAAATTGTCGCGAGTTTGCAGAATCCACCACTGCGCCTCGGAAAACTCTGCACCTCGACGGGCTTGCACCACGGGCATCTAATAACCAACAAGTGATACCCTGTGAATCCGAGCATAACCAATGAGCACGTTCACCGCCAGCAGCCATGGGCTGAGAACAGAGATGAGAAAAAGGAGATCAAAAAAGTGCGGGTTGTCTTTCGGTATTTCCTTTGTTGTTCGTTGAAAGGATCTTGCTGTCGTACAAATACCTGTTCATTTCCTATGTTTAGTACGAAGAAGTACCAAGCAATTCAGAGAGTTTCCCCACGCACGAGCTAGCCCAACTTTAGTCCTTCCCGTTTCTTCCTAGAGAAAAATACTATCAAAGTTGGAATTGTGCGAGAGACATATAAGGCAATTAGTGGTGCTAAAGGAAATGCAACGGGGTGTATGAACTAGATAAGAGAACTACATAGGATAGGTACGATATATTTCGTATCATATGCCAATATTTCTAACCCTTCTTAGCATCCTAAGGGTTTCCGTTAGCACCGAGTAACATGATAGTACAATAGCAGGGAAAAATATCCAAGATCATGCCCCGGCTCTTCCGGAGCCTGTCAGGTTCTCCCATCTAGTATCTAAGTGCTCCATGAGTTTACCTAGTGATCTCCAAAATGTTCCAACTGTTGAAAGCTCTAAGATGGGTGTTGATTGATCGGGGTAGATTGTGAAAGTTGCGGGAGCCCGACGGAGAGCCCAGAAGCTCGATAGATCAGTGTGGAGGTTCGGAGACTGGCACAGTAGATTCTCTAGGCATGTGCTTCCTCTGTTATTACTGCAGCGTGCGGAGGAAAGAACAGCATGCGCCGAGAGATAGAGATAGGTATGGTGATCGATGGAAGGATCAGGATGCCTTGTTTATGTTTTACTTATACAGCAGTCTTTACTATTAGTTCAGAGTAGAGACGAACAAAGTCGTTTTACCTTAGTCTACCTCTCACTCCTGTCCACATACCGTCACAATTCCCGCGTATTCACTTAGTCTTCTATCTACCGCTGCGTAATCGGCCATCCAATGCTACCTACATTAAGACCAACAAATACAAGTACCATTGTTAACGACCCGGCAACATGGGGCCCCGGGGATGATGGTGGAAATAGCCGCTTGGCATAAGTTATTGGGGGGGTCCAACGGTGTTTGTAAAGGAGAAAGCATTTGAATGGGGAAATGATTGTCGCTATTAATAGAGACCAAGTACCGTATAAAGTTAGGATTCCTGTATCGTAAGTGTGAAACCCATATTGCATTTCAGTAAACTCGTACAGTATAAACACTGTGGGTAAGAAATTGGATCGGTCTTGGATCTTGGAGATGTGTGGCGCGCAGACGGCTGGGGCGAAGTATCGGTTACACAAGGTCTGAGCTAATCCATTGGAGGGGTCACCACAAGGCGCCGGTATCCTGTTGACCCTACTTTCCATCAGCCTGCTCAGTTGATCAACCGAACCCGGCAGCACAAAAACTCATATCCCTATAACATAACTGGCGAGAAAATGTCAGACTCTCACATCAGTTATGCTACCAATTCCCACAACAGCATCCACTACTCTCATAACAACCAGTCTTTCAACACCACCCATTCTTTCAATGACACTTTTTTGAGCCTGAAAGTGAACAACTTTGGTGCGACAGATGAGAAGTGCGAGATTCTAGCATGGTTGTCACCACTTGAGCCCCGCATCCGACATCAAGACATTCGAACTCGCCGGGCAGACAGTGTGGGTGAATGGCTTCTGCAAACCGTCGAATTTCGAAGGTGGTGCGACGGGGCTGAGGGTGATGGACTAGAGCATGCTACTTTGCTTTGCTATGGTGACCCGGCAGTCGGCAAGACCTATTTTAGGTAAGGGGAGTCCAGGGAGAAAAACCCAAGGTCGGTGATGCTGATAGGCAGTGGTACTAGTTCACTGGTAGTAGACAGGTTGTGTGATAAGGCTAAAGAGGAAAATATTGCTGTTGCGTGTTTCTACGTTGATTTCGCGGCGAGGGAGGAGCAGTCTCCGACAAACATGCTCGGTTCACTACTGAAACAGATTGTTGGTGGATTGGAGAGGATCCCGGATGAGATAAGTCGGACCTTTCGAGATTACAAAAGGGTTATTGGTGGAAGGGGACTGCGGGTGCCCGAAATTGTCAAGATGCTACAGGCTGTTACATCTCTACAGTCAACATTTATATGTGTTGATGCACTGGACGAGTGTGTAGAAGGGTATATACCTGAGGTTCTAGATTCCTTAAGAAAAATCCTCGACAAGTCCCCAAATACGCGAATATTCCTTACCGGAAGACGGCACATACGGAGTGAGATTGAAAAGCATCTTGGCGGGCGAGCAGCAGTTTTATCCATAAAGCCCAACAACGATGATATCGTGGGATATGTTCGGATGAGATTGAGTAAGGATACCTGTATAGGAGAGATGGATAGTGGTCTAGAGGCCGAAATCATCAAGAACATTGCCGAGAATATTCCCGAAACGTAAGTAGGCGGCAGCATGATGGAAAAATATATTTTCCATCCGTCACTAACAAGCACATCTAGATTTCTACTAATTTCCTTAACCATGGATGCTATCCTTGGAGAGACCACAGCCGCTGGTAGGCGAAGAAAACTGAGGGCAATGACCGACGGCCTGGATTTAAAAGACGTTTATGGCGCCACACTAGAACGAATCAAGGAGCAGGGTGGGGAGAAGACAAGGTTGGGCATGGCAGTATTAATGTGGATCTCTCATTCGGAGCGGCTATTACGGCTCGATGAGCTTTTAGACGCCCTAGCAGTCGAGATAGGGTCAATAGATTTCGGTTCCAAAAGGATTCCTTCGGTAGAGACCTTGCTCAGCTGCTGCTTGGGGCTTATCGTCATCGACGAGGAGGCTTTGGTTGTTCGCTTGATTCACTTTACTCTCCAGGAATACCTTTACACCTGCCCTGATCTTTTTGGTGCAGCACACTCAATAATGGCCGAAACCTGCCTGACATACCTCAACTTCCGTACTGTTAAGGAAATTTCGCCCACGCTCTTCGTCCCCCCTCAATCAATGCCCTTCCTCGAATATTCCTCTCTATATTGGGGAGACCATGCGAGGAGAAAGTCTTCAGGGGAAGTGGTATCACTTGGGCTCAAGATGTTCGATCAGATTGAGTGCCATATATCCACTAAGTTACTTTTGCTGGATATCGTGTCGAAGACAGGTCGATACAGTCGTGATATCCCTATCAGTGGCCATATGACCGGCTTTTCCGGGCTGCATTATGCATCAGTTTTCGGCATTGTTGAAATCGCCAGCGCCATCATGAGCCAACCGAATCCCGATCTCAACAAAAAGGATTTCCTAGGGATTACACCACTCATATGGGCCGCCATATGTGGACAAGAGGAGGTGGCAAAACTACTGTTAGAACGACAGACTATCATCCCCGACAAACCTGACAAATTGTTTCGTCGCACAGCCTTCTCCTGGGCTGCTGAGAAGGGACATGAGGAAGTGGTGAGGATACTCCTTGGCCGGGCATCTGCTAAACAGGACGGGACAGGCGGCTGGTGGGTTGGGGCGCCTCGAGTGGTGAATATAATCATGGGGAAGAAATATGTCAACCCTGATTGGCCAGATAAATACGGTCAAACACCACTCTCGCTGGCCTCTGAAGAGGGTCACGAGAGGGTGGTGAAGCTACTCTTGGGAAGAAAGGATGTCAAACCAGATGTGGCTGACGGGTATGGCCGCACACCTCTCTTATTGGCTTCTAGCAAAGGGCAGGACGCCGTTGTGAAGCTACTAGTGCAGCGGAAAGATATCAACATCGATAGGCCAGATAAAAGCGGCGAAACACCACTCTTGTCAGCTGCTGGCGGTGGGTACGAGGTGGTTGTGGGGCTGCTATTAGGAAGGAAAGATGCCGGATCCGGCATGGTGGGAGAATACCCTCAAACACTGCTCTGGTTGGCTGCCAAAAAAGGGCATGATGGAGTAGTGAAGCTACTGTTGGGACGGGAAGACGTCAACTCGGATATGCCAGACAATGATGGCCGGACACCGCTCTCGTTGGCATCCATGAATGGACATGGTGGAGTAGTGAAGCTACTGTTGGGACGGGTAGACGTCAACCCCGATATGCCAGACAGTGATGGCCGGACACCGCTGTCGTTAGCAGCCATGAATGGGCATGATGGAGTAGTGAAGCTACTGTTGAGACGGGAAGACGTCAACTCGGATATGCCAGACAATGGTGGCCAGACAACGCTCTCGTTGGCAGCCATGAATGGGCATGGTGGAGTAGTGAGGGTACTGTTGGGGCGGGAAGAGGTCGAGCCCGATATGCCAGACAGGCGTGGCCGGACGCCTCTCTCATTTGCTGCCGAGGGTGGACATGGTGGTGTACTGAAGTTGCTGTTGGAGCGGGGAGACGTCAACCCCGCCCGGCCAGGTCCTAGTGGCTGGACACCGCTCTCGTACGCTGCCTACAGTGGACGTGAGGTGGTAGTCAAGCTACTGCTGGGGCTGGAAGGTGCCAACTCCGATATGCCAGAAAATCGTGGCCGGACACCTCTCTCGTTGGCTGCCCAGGGTGGACATAGGGGAGTAGTGAAGCTCCTTTTAGCACGGGAAGGCGTCAACCCCGATATGCCAGACATTCATGGTCAGACACCGCTCTTGTGGGCTGCCATGTATGGCCGTGAGGGAGTAGTGAGGCTCCTTTTAGGACGGGAAGACGTCGACCCCACTATGTCAGACAGTGATGGCCGGATACCGCTGTCATTAGCAGCCATGAATGGGCATGATGGAGTAGTGAAGCTACTGTTGGGACGGGAAGACGTCAACCCCAATGTGCTAGACATTGGTGGCCGGACACCACTCTGGTGGGCTGCCGGCTATGGGCATGAGGGAGTAGTGAAGCTGTTGTTGGGCTGGGGAGATGTCAACCCCAACATGCCCAATAATGATGGCCTGACGCCACTCATGCTGGCTTCCCAGAATGGGCACAAGAGAATAGTGAAGCTACTGCATGCCCAAAAGTCTGCTGGCTCCAACACAGTTTAATCCGACAATACAAAATCTCTCCCATCATCCCCAAGAAACCGCCTTTCATCGCTTTTTTAGTACAGCCGCGGGCCTGCTCATATATACACCGTCGGTTGCTTTTTCTCCAAGTCACTTTCACCTCCCTCCTTGCAGTGTACAACAATCTCGCGGACACCGCTATCTTTCCCTCCCCTCCGCTTTCTTTCCTAATTTTTAATTTAATCCTAGTAAAGTTCGGCTGTATGGGTGTATGCCGATACTATTCTTGTACTCTGGCTGCTTTATAATGCGGAACCCCAAGCTATGTTTTCGTTTTCATTCCATTTCTCACGTTCAGGATTATGGCACCGAGATTTAGATTGCCCCTTGTTTCCCGCTTGTCTAAGCTCACCTTTGTCTATTTTTCATTGTTCTTAAACCACTGTTCTTCCCCCTGCGGACAATACCATAACTTACTCTGAGTATCTCTTTACCCCTTCTTGACTACCGTAAAAACTGGAATAATCGAGTCGTGTGCTATGTCGTTCGAGTTGCCTCCTCTGGTAAGGTCTGGTGTGTTTTTGTTTTTTTATGTCTCTCGGAGGGGCTGAGCAGCTCTTATTTTGCAGTGTTTTTCGCCCCTTTCCAAGGTGGGGAATTCTTGACTACATAGCACATTACTCGATTATTACAGTTTTTACGGTATAATATCAGAAGCTCATCGAATATTATAGTCACACACCCGTACAAACAGATGACCGGAAATTTACAGAAACAAACAGAAACACCCCTCTCTGTTGAAAATTTTATTCGCTATCATCTGTTTGTTGCCAATCCTAAAGCTCTTTTTTTTTCCCCTCATGTTTCCTGGCACCTCCGGTTTGTGTGTACTCTACTTCGGCGAAACTGGGCTGCAGGGGCTTTTGTCAGCAACACAGGAAACCTCTCGACGTCGGGGAGTGACAGTGCCTTAGAGATGATTAGGTGGGTGAGACTATCGGATAATAATATCCCGCCGTCTCTGGAACGTGTGCTCGGTATCAGAGAGAGTGGTCGTGCAGTCACCACGACCAATTGCGCGTACCGGAGTTAGGGGGAAGTGACATCGGGAACGTCCTTTATATTTGATGATCCTCCGCTCTAGTGAAGTCCATCGTCCGTCAGTGTTTGGAAGGGATCGCAGAACAGTTGGATATTTAGTTTATGTCACCCCTGAACCCGCTCCATCCCAGTCGTCAAGCAATCTGCTTGGCCGAGGGGATATCCCATTGGCCGGGCAGCTATCCCATTAATCGAGTAGGTAAATTCTCATGAGATATCTCAGTGATCAAGTAGAACACCAACCTATCCCAATCACATACTAAACTCTTCAGCGCCTCTTTTAAACAGTTCCGGACATGTTCTGAAAGGCCCTCCCGAGCGAGTCACATCCTGCCTAGTATTTCTGCTTTAACACGCCCTATAGCCAACAACCCATTTTCTTTCTCAACGATCAGAGAATACCCAACCTCCACCACAAGGATAAGCGGCATACCGGGATTGAGAGCATGGATATGCAACCACGCATTAGCGGGGGTGTGGGATGGTGGCAATGTGCGGGATTAATGGTATACGATGACTTTTGGACGAACCTCCGATGAGGGGCAACGGTAAAGTAGGGATTGTGTACTTCTCATGCAATCTACGCCGGTGAATCAAGTTAGTTGAAAATTGGCAGTTTCAGTTGACTCCACACACCGCTAGAGAAGTTTGGGCAACAGCGTGTAGGAGAATGGGGGTGACCAAAGGAGATCTTTCACAAAACTTGTTAGATTGTCTCCCAGGACCGCAGATATAACATGCTGATATTATTTTTACACCTATATAGCCTTGCCCGCCCAGGGACCCAATTTCTCTCGTCCATCTTTAAAAGATTTTCGCTCCTCACTCCCCATCACTCGCTCATGTACATTCTCCCTTCCTCCTTGACTGGGATATCCCAACCGCTAATTGATCCACAAGGCCACTGGGATAAGTTGGAATTTGCTTTACTACTGGCATGTCTCGTCCACAAAACAACCAGTTCAGTCGATGGCTTGCGCGGATTTTGTTTTTCGGGGTTGAACAGGAAGTGGGGGGACGGGGGGGTATTGTGGAGCCCAGAAGGACTCATGACCAACTATAACGTGAGGCTGTCAGAATTATTTTGAATCCAGATGTATTCAGAATGCCATAGAGAGGCAGAGCCTCTAGTTGCGCTGGATAGCCTGGGTGGAATGTTACGTTCATTGCGTGGCCTGTTTGGGTCGGGTGTCGATATCTCTCCCTCCAATAGTCGCTCAGTTATCGCCCTCTACCAAAGCCCAGCTGTTATCGTAAAAGTTGTAGAACCATCGGGAAATAAATCATATCAGCCACTATATTCCCAGTACACCTCAAGTCTTGTGAGAAATCCGTCAAATCCACATTTGCAAATCAACTGTGCAGGCTTGAGTGGCTCCATATTCCGATCCCACGATCGCCGGCGGTGGCTTTCCTAATGGTTCGCTGCATAATCGAGGAGGGCATATTTTTGCTAACAGTTGTGCACTACCTCTCTTCAAGCACTTCTGACAGCATCCATCGGTAACGGGTCGTTTTCAAAATCCTCTAGCGACAGATAGGGGATAAGAACATTAGCCAATATAAAGTTATGATCCACAGAACACAGGGTATACCCCCACTTACCTGGACCAGGTAACGCACCGGTAATCAAAAACTTCGTGGCTGTTCGGTGAACGTGGAACTTGATCAACGAATCAAGAATTCGTATGCAAGGACTGCACAGATTTCCCACCGTCCCCCCGGACCACTGAGGAAGGTCTCATAGGTCCTTAATTAACTTATCCCCCCTTTGAACAGACCTCATTATCTTAGACCCGCCGAACCAGCAATTTCGGGTGCGGAATTAATTCCTTGGAGTGTGAGGGATCTTGCAGCTATGGCAACCATATCGGGGACTCGTCGGGTACTGTTGTGGTGGTACTTTATTGGAACCTCGGTGTAGCACTCTTCTAGATCGCGGCAGTAGAGGCAATGTTAGTAGACTCCTCCCGCAAGTCACCCTCATCACCTTCAAAATCCCAAGAACCCCAGAAAGCAAAATGAGCCTCCAGCCAACGGATGGACTGAGGAGATTAGGAAAGTGTTCCAGTTCCGGAGTTCTAGCAGGCTAGGATCCCTCCACTTGGAACACGGACAGCATCCGTGCGATAAAGCTGACTTCGCCCTCCCCTTTTAGCCAGATCGCCGTTGCCTGTGAGCCGAAATCTCTCTCGGTTTTGTGGGGCGGGTGACTTGTAACCATGAATTTCAAAGTCGCGTCGGAAGTTTGTATTCTACCATTGGGAGATGGGGCACGCGAGCCCAGTCCTGTGACACAAGATCAAGAGCCGCCTGACTTGTGTGCCGCCAAGCCAACAAGAGCCGCAACCATTCTCACTGAACCTGTGAAGTGCCAAGAATAAATGCGCAAATACCGGTAGACTGGAAGTGTTCTACCGGTGTTACCGGTATGGTGATAGATTCTTACTCGCGATTTCTCTGCTACCGGTACTGTTAAAACCCACAGCCCCCCCACCTTACCTATCGCCAAAATTTCATCCCAAAATCCCCGTCCTTTGTATAGTACAGTACTAGTGCACTTTTTCCCTATGAAGCGAGCCCCTACCAGTATAATATATTTGGTTGAACCTAGCGAAGCGAGCATCCACTATCTATTGCCCAACCTTCCACGGGTTGTGCTATTTTCGACGGCAGTTCAAAGGATTTCTCAAACCCGAGCTCTTTATGCCCATTATGTAAGAAATCCCCGTACTGAAAGTGTGTGAAATCCTGGAATAGACGAAGGATCATAGAGTATCTCTCTCTAAAACCCGGATTAATTCTATTGGGGGGGCTGCCCCCGTGCCTTTCACTACTCGAGTATTCGAGCATTGACTCAAAGTGTAGGGGCTTCCAGGGTTTAATTAAAAACAAGCAAAGTGAAAGGAAAGAAATTTGTATATCGGATAGATAGAGGGATAAAATTGAATCGAGCAGTTCGCGTATATTTCTCACTACATGATCCGGTCCTTCCTAATAGGATCTGTTTCTTCCCACTACTCGAGTAGAGGAAAAAAGGGGTTTGCCAGTAAGGGGCAAGGAGTTTTGAATGAATGAACGAAACCATAATTTGGAGATATCCTGATTTCCTGGTTCGCGATAACGAAATAAGTAAGGAAGTCACCAAGAGGACAAAAGTTGACTGGCGTAGCGGGGAAAAAGAATACTGTATCGGTGCTCGAGTAAACCGCGGACTTAACAAGCAAAAATTCGCCAAAACTCACTATGCAGCCAAGACCGACATGCATGCGGTGCCACAAATACGACGGGGTATTTTTTTCCAGTCCGCTTAATCCCTGCCTGGTCTCAAGGTACTACAGTAGTACAGTACCGGTATCATAGCCAGTGAGCATCCTTTCTCGGGATGGGGCTCAAAAAGTGTCATGCTCGGCCACCACTCCATGCATGATGGCCTTGGCTTTACTCGAGTAACGGGTCCTTGCGGTGCTTGTAGCAGTGGGGCTGGAGAGTGGGTAGGACAGTCTTACGGAAACCCCGACGCTTGCGCCACTGCCAGCTGCGCAGACGCCAGGCAACATTCTCCCCTTTTCTTCAGCTTCCAGGGATTTCATCAACGACACCAGCTACGGAATCTGTTCTAATTAGCATTTGAAGCAACGAAAGGAAGAAAAATGTCTAGATCTTTCACAGATAATATCAACTCTTTCAATGTGTCGAATGTGTCGTATGTGTCGGTTGGGTCGAACCACTATACCGTTGCCGATGATAGGTCGGAAATCCTAACATGGCTCTCTCCACTGGAGCCCCGTATCCGACACCAAGACCTCCGAACCCGCCGGGCCGATAATGTGGGGGGATGGCTGTTGCAAACCAACGAATTTCGAAAGTGGTGCCATGGCGCTCAAGATGAGGGAACAGAGTATGCAACATTATTTTGCTGCGGCGATCCGGCAGTCGGAAAGACTTATTTCACGTGAGAGACAATACTGGGAGAAAAAGCTAGAGTGTGGTGATGCTGATGAGAAGTGATACTAGTTCACTCGTGGTAGACAGGTTATGCGATAGGGCTAAAGAGGAAAATATAGCTGTTGCTTGTTTCTACGTGGATTTCGCCGCACGAGAGGAGCAGTCTCCGACAAACATGCTTGGTTCACTGCTGAAACAAATTGTCGGTGGATTGGAGGGGATTCCGGATGAGATAGGGGGGACATTTCAAGATTATAAGAAGGTCATTGGTGGAAGGGGACTGCGGGTGCCTGAAATTGTGAAAATGCTGCAAACTGTTACATCTCTGCGGCCAACATGTATATGTGTTGATGCGCTGGATGAATGTGTGGAAGGGCACCGACCTGAGGTTCTGGAATCGTTAAGACAAATTCTGGAGAAGTCCCCAAAAACGCGACTATTCCTAACCGGAAGACGACACATCTGGGGTGAGATTGAGAGATATCTTGGCGGGAGGGCAGCAATTTTATTCATAAAGCCCAACAATGATGATATCGTGGGATATATCCGGACAAGATTGAGTAAGGATACATCTTTGGACGCGATGGATAGTGGTCTGGAGGCCGAAATCATCAAGAGCATTACAGAGAATATTCCCGAAACGTAAGCGAGTACCGTGATGGGAAGTTGTATTTTTCATTCGTCACTAACAGGCACCCAGATTCCTACTGATTTCCCTAGCCATGGATGCTATCATTGGGGAAACCACAGCCTATGGTAGGCGGCGAAGACTAAAGTCAATGACCGATGGCTTGGACTTGAAGGACGTTTATGGTGCGACTCTGGAACGAATCAAGGGGCTAGGCGGGGAGAAGAGAAGGCTCGGGATGGGGGCACTGATGTGGATCTCTCATTCGAAGCGGCTATTACAGCTCGATGAGCTTTTACACGCCCTTGCGGTCGAGATAGGATCTACGGATCTCGATTCTGAAAGGATTCCTTCGGTGGAAACATTGTTGAGCTGTTGCTTGGGGCTTGTGGTCATCGATAAGGAGGCTTCGATCGTTCGATTGATCCACTTTACTCTCCAGGAGTACCTTTACACCTGCCCTGATCTTTTTGGTGCAACCCACTCAATAATGGCGGAAACCTGCCTGACATACCTCAATTTTCGGACTATTAAGGAAATTTCACACGCGCTCTTCGCCCCCCCTCAGTCAACGCCCTTCCTCGAGTATTCTTCTCTATATTGGGGACACCATGCGAGGAGAAAGCCTTCGAGGGAGGTGATATCACTTGCGCTTAAGATGTTCGATCAGATTGAGGGTTATATATCCACTAAGTTACTTTTGCTAGATATTGTGTCCACGGCAGGTCGATATAATCGTGATATCCCTATCAGTGGCCACATGACTGGGTTTACTGGGCTGCATTGTGCATCAGTTTTCGGCATTGTTGAGGTCGCCAACGCTCTCATGAACCAACCGAATCCCGGTCTCAACAAAAGGGATTTCCTGGGGATTACACCACTCATATGGGCTGCCGTTTGTGGACAGGAAGAGGTAGCAAAGGTGCTGTTAAAACGGCAGAATATCATTCCCGACAAACCTGATAAACTATTTCGTCGAACAGCGCTCTCATGGGCTGCGGAGAAGGGACATGAGGGGATGGTGAGAATACTTCTTGGTAGGGCACCCGCCAAGCCTAGTGGGGCAGATGGCCGGTGGGCTAGGGCGCCCCGAGTTGTGAATATAGTCTTGGGGAGGAGATATGTCAACCCCAATTGGCCAGACAAATACGGCCAGACGCCGCTCTCATTGGCCTCTGAAGAGGGGCACTCGGGGGTAGTGAAGCTGCTATTGGGAACCAGAGATGTCAAACCCAACGTGGCTGACGGATACGGCCGCACACCTCTCTTTTTGGCTTCCAGCAAAGGGCAGGAGACCATAGTAAAGTTACTAGCGGAGCGGGAAGATATCAACATCGATAGGCCAGACAAGAGCGGTGAAACACCACTCTTGTCAGCTGCTGGTGGTGGGTACGAGGTGGTTGTGGGGCTGCTATTGGGAAGGAAAGATGCCGGATCCGGCATGGTGGGAGAATACGCCCAAACACTGCTCTGGTTGGCTGCCAAGAAAGGGCATGATGGAGTCGTGAAGCTACTGTTGGGACGGGAAGACGTCAACTCCGATATGCCAGACAATGATGGCCGGACACCGCTCTCGCTGGCAGCCATGAATGGGCATGGTGGAGTAGTGAAGCTACTGTTGGGACGGGAAGACGTCAACTCCGATATGCCAGACAATGATGGCTGGACACCGCTCTCGTTAGCAGCCATGAATGGGCATGGTGGAGTAGTGAAGCTACTGTTGGGACGGGAAGACGTCAACTCCGATATGCCAGGCAATGATGGCCGGACACCGCTCTCGTTGGCTGCCGAGGATGGACATGAAGAAGTAGTGAAGGTTCTGCTGGGACGGGAAGGCGTCAACCCCGAGATGCCAGACAATGATGACTGGAAACCACTCTTGTTTGCTGCCGCGAATGGACATGAGGGAGTGGTGAAGCTCCTGTTGGGACGGGACGACGTCAACCCCGATATGGTGACAGATACTGGCCGGACACCTCTCTCGTTGGCTGCCATGAATGGGCATGGTGGAGTAGTGAAGCTACTGCTGGGGCATGAAGACGTCAACCCCGAGATGCCAGACAATGGTGGCTGGACACCACTCTTGTGGGCCGTTGTGAATGGATGGAATGGAGTAGTAAAGCTACTGCTGGGACGGGAAGACGTCAACCCCGATACGCCAAACGTCTTTGGCCAAACACCGCTCTTGTCGGCTGCCGCACATGGATATGAGGGAGTAGTGAAGCTACTGTTGGGACGGGACGACATCAACCCCGATATTCCAGACAATGATGGCTGGACACCGCTCTTGTGGGCCGCCAGGAATGGGCATGAGGGAATTGTAAAGTTGCTGTTGGGGCGGGAAGACGTCAACCCCAACTTGCCCAATAAAGATGGCTCGACGCCACTCTTGCTAGCTTCCAAGAAGGGGCACAAACGAGTAGTGAAGCTACTGCAAGCCCAAAGGTCCGCGGGCTCCAACACCGGTTAACCCAACAATACCAAACTTCTCCTTCATCCTCAAAGACTGCTTTTCATCGCTTTCTTAGTTCCCCACCGACCTGCCCATACATACTGCCGGCTGCTTTCTCTCCGAGTCACTTTCACCTCCCTCCTTTTATTTCACAATCATCCCGTGGAAATCCTTGTCTTTCCTTTGCCTTCGTTTTCTTTCCTTTCTGATTCTTGATTCCGTCCTTGTAAAGGTCCGCGTATGTGTAGATTTGCTATTCTTGTAATTATCCGATCTGAATTTTCAATTTATGTTTGTCTTTATTAAGCGAGGGGTTGAGGTGGGGATAGACAAGGCAGCGGTAGACAGTAGAATGTGAAGATCTCCTTGGAACCTTTGCACTGAGTGAAATGGGTATGGTGGGGGATTTCGCTCTCTTGCTCGTATCGCTAAAATAAACTGACGGTACAGACAAGTGTATATATAAAACATAATCAAAGTACTCCGATCCTTCCATAAACCACCACACCTTCCCATTTCATACCTTCCGTTTAAGAATGTGTCATCAACACTTAGATAGCCCTTTGTTTCCCGCCCACACGCT
This sequence comes from Tuber brumale, assembly GCA_014065205.1. Classification (NCBI taxonomy): domain Eukaryota; kingdom Fungi; phylum Ascomycota; class Pezizomycetes; order Pezizales; family Tuberaceae; genus Tuber; species Tuber brumale. Next base: position 333,209 of record JACCEG010000114.1, on the reverse strand, counting down.
CTTCCTTTGTACATTCCTCATGGTTCCTAAACTATTTTCTCACTCCTATAAGAAATACATGTACTGTACAGTACAGTACCCCTGTAGCCTGCGTTGAGTATCCCGTCACCCTGTTCGTAATTACAGAAGAAATGACAACCCTGCCACAACCTCTCGATACTTAGAAATGGGGAGTGGGGGGAGGGGAGCTTATTGCACAATACCTAAATTCCTTGATAGGTTCTAGGTTCAATCCCAAATTGCGATTGGTATAAACTAGACGCAAAAAAAGTCTTCGATATACGATTTTTCCATAATTAAATGTTATTATAACCGTTCCTTCTATCTACTCCTCCGTCCTTCAGCCCCCTACATCCGCCCATTCATTCATCCATCCACCAGCTCATCATCTCATCCGCAGATGAATCTACCCCTAGAACCAAATACACCCACAGTCACCGCCAAAATCAGAATCAAGACTAACCCCAATTAGAGAATACGTCCTGTCTTGTCTAGAAGACCTTTGGTTCTGGGAATCAACTTATCATTCTCTCTAACCCCTACCCCTGCATCATGCTCTCTTGTGACCGATCCGCAAATCTTGTTGCTAACCTACCGCTTTGCTGGAGAAAGCGTATGATATAAAGTTCGTGGTGGCAATGGTATGATTGAGGGGGCTGGATCGAGTGGGCCTTCTCTCCTTTCCCGTGCCTGGTGTGATGATTGCGAGTGACAGTTTTACCGACACTGGTAGTGAAGCGGTTGAATGCTTGACCGGCGGTGTTACCAGTGGGTTTTTACACTTACCACATCCAGTGTAAGGAGAGATTCTGGAAGGGAGAACGTGTTCTCGCGAACGGAGATTTCTATACTGCTGCTTTATTGGGGAATATAGTGGCAATGCGACCCGGAATTATCTCCGACCATGCTTATTCAACTCTTCAAGAGCGAGAGGTGAATGGAAAGCCATTCATCTTGATTAAGTATGATCCTATATTCTTGATGATATCAATTTGATATTGATTCATTTGGAAACCCATGGGATTCACGGAGTGAACCTGTCAATGGAGTGATGGTTTGAAAGAGTGGACATCCGAGTTGGTGACACTCTTGCAGCATATCCCACGTCAACAATCTGGTTAACACTTCTAGCTGCTCCTCATCCCCTGATCGTTTCTACAACAACCCTGACCCTAGATCCTCTAAAGGTGCTCATAGCCCATAAGGGATTGTCTAGATATCATACTGTACAACCGACCTAATCCGTTGTGCCATACAAAAGATAATTTATATTTCGTTTGGAAATAGGAGGCGATTGTTTTTTATATCTGAAATGGTCGCGGAACTGAACGGTCCGTTGTTCGCCAAACTGTCCCTAATAGAATACCGGTACACCACTATCAGTAGTTGATTATGATATTTTCGTTACCATTCTCTGAAGCGCGCATGACTAAGACGGCCCCGGAGGGTTTAGCGGCAACAACCACTTTCGATTCATTTATCAAGTACGGTAACGTAACTCACTGGACGGGGTTGATGTTCAGAAGTACGAGGAAATGGCTTTGTATAATAAGGTTATGGGTTTTACCCAAGTCTCCAATGTCATTTTTTTCGGACGGATTAAACTGGCGGATCCGGATGGGCTTGCCCTGGTCATATTCCCGACTTCTCCCAATTGCCATCCACCTCTCCCATCCCGGAATGAGGAACCCCTCATGGGAGGAGAGGTCACCGACCCTCGCCCACCAAGAAAATGAGAAACGGAAAAGAAAGGAAGGCGAATCTCCAAGTGTGGGATGCGCGAATCGCTAACCTTGGTAAATGTCAATGCATTTTATCAATGCTCTAACCAGTTGAGCTAAACTTGTATGTACGCACGCAACAGCTTTTACCACAGTGGGCGGTACTCTACTTGAGCACTTGTTTTCTTGCGTCTGTTGTTACCCAGGACAGCCCTGTTCGGGGGCCATAAAAAATTTCTCTAATCTACTGCCACCGGTAGTACTGCACATCTACCTATCTTGGTATGCTGGTGCCGGAAGCCAAATTGTGGTCTAGGTGGATAAGTGTTAAATAATACGATTTTCTATTCCCGTGATGAACTGAGCAGAGTTTCGTGGGGGCAGGGGAATCGCTGTTTGACCTTGACGTGGCAAGAGATTTCCCTCTTTCCAAAGTGCCTCCCGCAACAGAAGTCAGTCTGTTACCGTACTTCCATGAGCACATTTTCTTCGCTTAAACAACGGATTTGAGCGAAAGGTTTCCGCAGCAGATTGGAACAGTAGAACCGATACGCTAGACGGAATGAGCGGAACAGCACGAGTACTTCAAAACTCGGGGGTGATCTACAACAACAAGGAATATAATGGGTGTACTATATCCATATCCGATGGCAAACGCCAAGTTCTGGAGTGGCTTTCTCCCTTGAGATCGCGGGAAAAGCACCAGGCTATTCGTGAGGGGCGGGCGGATGGTGTAGGAGACTGGCTGGTCCCCACAGATAGTTTTTCTGAATAGTGTGCAGCAGATATATACTGGCTGCGAAACCTGTGCTATTATGTTATAGAGATCCAGGCGTCGGCAAGACATATATCAGGCTTGAGTCGCTGTGGTCACAGTAGTGAGTGAAATTCTAAAAAAAGAAATCCAGCTCTCTCATGCTAGATACACTGTCCGGTGGGACGGGGAAAGGCAATGAGTACATTGCTTACGTGCACTGGAGCTTCAGCGCTGAGAATTCATAATTCCCGAAGACTGTATTAGCGCCAGTTTTAAGGTAGGTCGTCGGAGGGTTGGCAAAGGTTCTAGGTGAAGTACGGGAGGCGTTTCGGAGCGCAGAAGCTCAGGTGGGCAGTTGCGGACTCCGGCTTCCCGGGGTTCCTGAAACGCCCACCGCCCCACCATCGCACCCGCAGAAAGCACCCATTTGCACCGACGCCTCAGACGAGTCCCCCCCGAAGCATCGGGCTGAGCTCTTGGACTCTCCACAGCGCGCCTCCGGCCGCCCCACAAGCGATCTCAAGGATGTTTGCATTATTTCGAGATGTTGAGTCCCACAAACTAGATTAACGGTAATATCTGGATCTCCTCTTGTTTCCATCAATCTGGACGTAATCCTTGAGGGGGTGACCATCCGCCAGAGGAGACAGGTACTTCATAGGATGACCGAGGGCCTTGGTTTACGGGATGCGTACAATACAACATTGGATCGGATAAGACAGCAGGGCGGAGGTAAATCGAAACTGGGGATGGAAGCGCTGATGTGAATTGCTCACTGTGAGCAGCCCTTGACATCGGATGAGCTCTATCGTGCCCTGGCGGTAGAATTAGGGGGGGAAGGCTTTGACATAGATAATGTACTTTCGATTCAGACTGTATTGGGCCATGTGGCCTTAGGCATTGTTACTTTTGACAAAATGGCATCAAGTGTTCGTCTCCTGCATCTCACACCTCAAGACCGCCCAAGAGAACACCCTACCCTATTTGTAACAGCTCGCTCAATGATGGCTGAAATCTGCTTCACTTATTTGAACACCCGGGCGCTCCGAGCGCTGCCGCCAAACCCGGACGGGGCCTGGCTGGTGCCACCATTTCTCGAATACGCTACATGTTTTTGGAGATCCCATTCGGCTATGGGGGTGACTAAGCCAGTGGAAGATCTGAGGCATACGAGAACCATGCATCTGCCACTGTTCTCTGGCAAAACAAGATATGGAATTGCTCGGAAAGGTTTTCTAGTAAAAGAATTAATGGACTATACTGCATCATATTTTGGGGGATTGCCGAAATCGCGAGTGCCATGCTGGAGGTGAAAAGGTGGGACATGAATGGGCAAGATTCGGATGGGCGCACACCATGAATCTGGGCTGCAAAATATGAGAATGAATCGTAGCCATTACTATTGGGAAAGTGATTCCTCCGTTAGCGCTACAGGCTTCATTTGGCATGGGATACCTCCCGAATACGTGGTCTGTGAGCAGGGAAGTATCTTCTTGGGTTTGCCTGTACCTGAAACAATCCATCGGTGTAACAAGAGAGAAGGGTTTTGGATAGTTAGACAATTTCAGAATAGTACAAAACAATTCCCTTTAAAGAGGCTATGGACTCCAGTTCCTTTTGACTCAGCAATGCTCCTTTCAGTAACACAAATCACTCACGACCCTGATAATCATACTCATCCGCCTCCCCCTCTAAGAGCCCCCGAACAGCCGCTGCCTGTATACTCTCTTCTCGGAATACGAGCCTAAACTGCCTCAAATCCAAATTTGCCCCCGAGGGGCTGATGGTTCGTGAGTCCTGAACCGCTTGTGCTATAGAATAGTCGTCAGCACGGTCTTCAGGAACAACAAAGACAAAGTAGACGTACTCGATCGTTTTCGGCAAAGATTTTAGAAGCTCTGTAACTCCCGGTGAACCTATCCCATACTGTTTGGCAAGCGTGATTTGCAACAGCAGTAAAGTTTTTACATCACCGAATAGGAGCCCACCCGCGGATGGGTAATTCCAGCTATAGGGGAGGAAGTATCTTTGGGTGGTGACTGGGTTGATACCACAACCTCCAGTTGCCCTAACCTGATCAGCAAGATTGCCAGGAGTGGTATAATAATTGGGTATGCCAGATATGGCCCTCGCAGTATTGAATTCCGATGGGGATATGGTGTCATCAGCCTCAAAATTGCCGCCGAGAAGAAACCAGTCGTGAGCGTAACCTCCAAAGAACCAGCCTGCAGCGCTCTCGAGGGTCGGTTGGCAGGGAAAGGTATTGGAATCAGTGAATCCAAGCGTCCAGTCCGTCCGTCTTCGTGCGCGGACGGGACGGACGGCAGTGCATGGCAGGATGCCCGGGAGGACGGGCATCTTGGCGTCCGTCCAGACCACTGCCCGGGACGGACGGGCGGGCCCTCCAGGTTTCTAAAGATGTGGCATGTACCAGGTTTCTGCCAGTGACGGCAGGTGACTGTCGGGCCCCGTAGGTAATGGTCGGGCCCTGTAGGTGACGGCCGGGCCCTGCAGGTAATGGTCAGGCCCTGCAGGTGACGGCCGGGCCCTGTAGGTAATAGTCGGGCCCTGCGGGTGACGGCCGGGCCCTGTAGGTAATTGCCGGGCCCTGAAGATGACCGCCGGAAGATGCCATTTATACTAAGACTCCAGGGCCCGGGCGTCAACCCCCAGGACGGCCGTCTTTATGAAATGCGGACGCCACGCCCTGCCGTCCTCACCCACCCTGCCCGGGACGGTTGGGAACACTGATTGGAATAGCGGGAAGCAATCATGCTGTGAGCTCCTTAGGGCCTTCTCATAAACCCTATATGCCATCCATCTCGTGGTTATTCGTACCGTATACGACAAGCCAGTCTTCTTCGCAGTATGCATGATTGCCATCCCGTGTAATGAGTCCTGGTGCACGGTGTGTTCAATCGTTTCACGCCCTCCATAGGCTATGAATGCGTCTATTTCTCGATCTACCTGACTAAGGTAGATTTCAAGGCTTTCGTTATACAATTCATCACTTGTGACATCGATTGACTCCAAGCATGTTCTCGGTACCGGGCCCAAGCACGCAAATGTAGTAAAGAGTTTGTTGATTTGATCTTGTGTAGAGGGCTGCTCAAGCTCTATGCTATTAAAATTCTCGTTAGTTATTAAACCTAGTTTTCTCCACTCTGGCACAAAATATGTTATGGTGGACAACTCGGCGACTGCTGGCAACGCACATACGCTACCAAACATTCCCCCCGCACACCACTATCTACCACCATTCACAATCGCTCTCCTCTTCCCCAGCTCCAACTCTTGTTTCCCTATTCCTCACTCCTTCTTTTACCTATTGCATTCACCCCTGTTGGGATTTATACGACTTCGATTTTAGAATAGGTTGAAGTGTGTGGTAGTAAGAGTATGTTTGATGCGCAGCGTAGGTTGCCATGCCTGGCCGGGCTACCCACTATAACCTATTTTGCACCAGAGTACAAAAGAAGGATTGGTACCAGTCAGCGGCAAAGATTTCCGGCCGTTCCTAAGGACTCATTAAATAAAGGGCTACCCTTAGCTCCTTTTCCAATTACCTGGATGCTTTTACCTTCTCAGGGGAAGCAGCAGGCACAACGAACCACACAAAGGTCGAAACATGCCATTGCGTATTTTATAGACTCTCATCCGTTAAAACCCAGAGCTTACGCTTCTTAACTTGCGGGAGCCGGGATAGTGTCTTAACACTGATTTCGTTTCCTGCGGAATCTTGATCAAAAAGGAAGCATCTTTTGTCGTCGGCCCGATACACTATGGGCTGGCATTTATGCAGTCTGTGCACTAGGAGGTATGATAGAAAAAATGTGTTTCCTAGTGCTGTATTAGCAGACTCTCCAAATAGCTAACCAGAAGAACACACCTGCGCCGGGGTGACCGGAAATTTCGTAATCTAAGTCGCGAAGTACCGCCGGGTTTCCACTCTGGCCAACACCCTGCCATCTTGCTGCCTCTGCTCAGATAAGGCGGTGGCGGACTTTCTCATACTCTGGCCGAACCAGCAACCTCCTCACTGTTGGACGGAGAACTTTTTGGCTGCTCACCACATGTCCGCCTCTCCACCGAACTCTCAACAACCCTAACCCAAATACGCAGGACCCCTGCCCTGCATATTTCCGGACCAATAACCCTGACCCTACTGCACACACAAGATCAAACGCCTCAAACACAACTTGCAATCGCCATTCCGACATCTCCTTGCGGACAGTTCTCCTAGCATGTGGAGATACCATGGACAGGAATATGCTCGGCTATATTCCTACCCTCGGCAGGAACGGAAAATTGGGAGCCGGTCAAGCTGAATGTGATAGTGGACTTAGCATACACTGGAAGTATGCCGGAAAGGATCTGGATGATCGAGAAAGGATAAAAGGCAGTCTGTTTTCCCTTTGTCAGTTGTTTTCGTTCTATCATCCACAAGCTGTCCTTCACTCCTCCGTTACCAGACTTTTGAATCCGTCAGTCTTTTGTTCATTTTATTTCTTACCTGCCTCTGCGAGAATACTTCTCCAGTTTGAATATTTGAATACCATCCTTATACTACCAAATCCTCTTTCCATACGAGCCAACCGAGTGTCCAGACCGCTGTCCGTAAACCTTGTTGTTGAAAACTCACCCCCATGGGAGATTCACTCGAACCTCCACCATTCCGCATACTTGCCCCTCCCTCTTGGATTCAAATTGTGGCGGTGCAAAGGCTCCCACTTCTGACGAACTCATGGTGATTTTATATCCGGGTGAATACCATGGTTGGCCAAGGGAACTGGCGCCCTGAACTGTTGAATAATGGGTAAATACTTGCCCCATAACTCGTTGTGATGCTAATCGTAATCAGTTTGTCAGAAAAATTGAGATTGTAGGATCAGGAATCCAGTGTTTGTAGGGAGATGGAAGCTGCACGTTGCTTCGGGTTACTTCTGCTCAGAAGAAAGGAAGAATGAATAAGGTGAGAGAAAAATGTCTTGACAATTCAAAGTCGGTTGATTGTTTTTTTGGGTTCGAAGGATGCAAAGATAGTTGTCTTCCCTAAGGTCTCTAGAAGAGAAGAAAGAAGCGCCCCCCCTTTTTGGAAAGAAACCTGATCCTCCATAACAACCGGTGACTAAGCCCCTTCCCATGTATACGCAACACTACGTACACGCAACACAGTTGCTAAATATTCGGAATGTAGAGGTTTAGAAATGTGGCCGTACAAGTTTTCAGTATACGTAATCATACTACCATACGTTCATATCTGCTATCGCCGCTCTGACAAAACGCTTGCTTGGGAATAGCGGCTACTAAATGCGGTATCGTGGGGTCTGCCAATCTTCGCTAGATAATGCCAGGCTGTGTTTAACTTCATAAGCTTGACTGTCAAGCCTTAGTCACGAAGATTGTGAGGGCCGGAGACAGTGGATTTCACGAGAGTATACGGTATACTGACGGCTCCTTGCCATGAACACTTCCACCAGCCGATAGCTCGGCACTTTTGAGGTTCAGTCTGTATTCAGGAACATCAACAACCCCGACTTGGACCATAAGATGCGCCAAAGTTTGCTGGCTGTGTTTCAATATAATTTATTATCCCTGTCTGGCGTGTGAAATTAAATGTGCACTTCTGTAAATAATCTACATTTGGATCAGAGCTTCGGCAGTACTTATCAAGAGCCTTCTGTGCAATATCTATCACCAGCCGATAGCAGAAAGAATTTATCCCGGATGACTCCGACCTCGCAGAATACCCCACAAGAACTCGTCCCGATAGCAATTTCGTTAGTTAGTAGAGCACAGTATTTCACCTTCTTGCTAGTTCTCGGTTGAATATCATCAACCATCACTCGTGATAATTGACTGAATGTAAAGGTATCCAGTCAAAGCGTTTCTTCCGGCATTGATTTTTATACCAGATGCGGCGAAAGGCCGACATTCCCGGAGAGACGACCCCCGGCACTGCCCCGTTGTGAACAATTAGAGCCTTGACATCGGCCAGGAAATGGCTCCCAGACGCATCCCGATAGAGGCAAAAACTGGACTCTTTCCCTTTGAATCACACTTGACAGAAAGATTTAGTCACAACAATCAAGAGGTTTTTTTTTTTATCTACAACTCTGAGGTTTTTTTTTCCCCAAAATTTGTTGCTGCCACCGACTGATCTGACATCGGGTTTTGCTAGTTTGCAGGTCCCGGTTTGATGCCATTTGCACTATACCACACCAACATTCCCTTCTTCCAAGTATGATAGTTGATATTTTTTTTTTCGGAGACCTCGGAAGGAGGAGAATGGGTAACCTCGATCCGCCCGGTTTGGCCTCAAATTCAGCCTAGCTGAGCTCGAGATTTTTCAATGCCGGTATCAACATTATGAATGACCCTGCCGTGATGCTCTATTATCGATTTCGAAAAGGTCGTCAGTGCTGGGATTTCGCAAAGATATCTTTTCTCCCTCAAACACAATTTCCCACGGCCCACTTTCCTTCTAGCTTTGAACTTTTTACCTCTCTCCGCTAGAGAACCAACCTGAACCCCCTAGTGTAGCATCGAGAGAGGAATAAAAAAAGGGAAGTTGAAGAACTGGCAAACTGACGACCCTTCTCCCGAAATCGGTGATACTGTGAGCCGATATTATGTAAGTTTTTCGACTAGTTAATTCGTGGGGTTTGACGCGTCGTGCGCGTGTACCGTATTTACTCTGAATATTGCGACATCGGCTCAGATGGGTTTAGCTTAACAAGTTATTAGAATTGTAAAAGCCAGTTAATGAGATCCAACTCCGGCAAATGACCCATGCCATACCGTGTCAGGAAAGCACTAATCCTTCTTAAGAAATTTTGTCTCTGAATCCCGAGATTCGCGTGCGAGGGAGATAACGGAGATAGCGAATCGACCGAGTAAATACGGTACTGTACTAAGTATGTGCTGCACCGGCTGGACCACCGCGTAGGTGCTCGAAGGTGTTCATTCATCAGGGTAAAAGATTTGCGCTGGGGTGGTCGCAGGATACCAGTAGCACTTGAAGAGGTGTTACATTTCCTACCACCAATGCGGTAGGTATAAGTAGGGTATCCTTGGTATAGATTTGGTGGAGATCGACTCTCCAAAAAAACCCCGCTTTTCTTCAGCCCCCAGGAACCCCGGCAGGCGACCGACTCCACCATCTATCCCCCACAACATCCTAGGCGGCACAAAAACTGAAATGTCGCAACCTTTGAGTAATAATCTCAACTCTTTTAACGTGTCCAATCGAACGCCACTACAGCACGGTGCCGAGAATAGGCGCGGGGACGTTGCGGAAATACCGCTTCGAAGGGACGCCCTCAAAGCTGACAAGCCGGATAAGTACGGTCGAACGCCGCTCTGGTATGCTGCTAAGAATGGGCACGAGGAAGTGATGGAAATGCTACTTGGACGGCAAGAGGTCAACCCCGGGAAACCAGATGAGGACGGCCGAACACCACTCTTTTGTGCTGTTGAGGGTGGGTGCGAGCAATTGGTGAATTTACTACTCAGACGAGGCGAAGTCAACCCCGGCAAACCAGATGAGCATGGCCAAACACCACTCCATTGTGCTGCAGAGAATGGGCATGAGGGAGTGGTGAAAATACTACTCGGACGGGACGAAGTCGGTCCCGACAAACCAGATGAGTATGGCCAAACACCGCTCTATTGTGCTGCTTGGCACGGGAACGAGGGGGTGGTGAAAATTCTACTCGGACGGGACGACATCGACCCCGACAAATCAGATGATGGCGGCCAAACGCCACTCTTTTGTGCCGCTGAGAATGGGCATGCGGGAGTGGTGACAATACTACTCAGACGGGACGACGTCAACCCCAACAAACCAGATATCGACGGCCGAACGCCACTCGCTGGGGCTGCTCGGAATGGGCACGACGAAGTGGTGAAAATATTACTCGGACGGGACGACGTTGATCCTAAAAAACCAGATATGGACGGCCGAACACCACTCGGCTGGGCTGCTGGGTCTGGCCATGAGGGAGTTATAACGCTACTACGGCCCCCAGAATCTGCCACCCGTAGCGCAGACTAAAGCTGAGAAGGCACCCCCTTCCTTACCTCCTCCGAGTACGAACAACCTATCCGCCATATCTGCAAAGACCGCAACTCCATTAACTTTTCTGCCGCCGCTATTGCCTCCCTTCATTCCCACCCAGTTTCTTCCGTAATTTAAACGCCACGTTCTGCTAATCGCCGTCCTTTCTCTCCTTCCGGAGTAAGCCTGCGAGAGGCCCAGCTCAAACTTTCTTTTTTGGTCGAAGGTAATCACACGCGATGGGGATATCCATATCTATTACAGACCCTCCCAAAACTGTGTACGGATTTTCTTATCTAGTCGAGTCAGGATTTGTCAGCTTCCGTTTATGGTCTAGAGTTTGGCGTCGGTAGGAGGTTATTTCTATTATAATATCATCGAGATGAGCCGGTATGGCTGGAGGTTTTCCTCACATTTGTTGATGCTGGAAGGTCTCCGAAGTTAGACCACGTACGAGTGCCATGGTATGACTGCTAAGCACTAGGGAGATTACAGTGGAAAATGGGAGGGGATTGATGGAAAGCTTTTGTGAGCGGGAGTGTCTGCTACCGTATGTGTTTCTTTTGTCTTGGTGGATTGCGGAGCAAACTCTCCGAGTTATTTTTTTTTTTTTTGTTTCATAATCTGATGGAGCAGGATGGACATCTGTGATGAATGAGATGATGTTTTGGATTCGTTTCCCTAGTAACCTATAATTACTCCTGTTTTTTTCCCCATGTCTTCCCCGGTCGATCGTAAGGATAACGAAGTTACAAGCAACCGCAATCATCTCTACTTTACCACTTTATTTTTTCCACTTGTGGAGCATATGTGTTTCTGAGACTCGAAAAGCGACTTCAAAGCTATATAGTAGCTATTAGCTAATAATAAGTTATGTTGTTGATTAGTTTCCACTGCTCGAACGGTGGACGCCCAGGCATTCTCATCTTGTTGCAGAACCCCCTCCCCCCCTCGAGATTACGTAACATTTGACCAACTTCGAATCACTCGGCAAACGAACACCGCCATTTCCAACTTGAGAAGTCATATGATATCAGAACCACACCAGTACCGTATTAGGGCTTCACTACGCTCAAAAAGAATTATAGTATAAAGAACTAGACCCGGGACACCACCTGGAAACCGCCCACGCCTGGGCTCAGACTCTAGCCCATGGGTCGGCAGTCCGGCCACACCGTACAGTACCTCCGAAATGCCCTGGATCAGTCCGGTCGAAATTATTCATCGCCACCAAAGCCCGGCGGTCGCTGTAGAGTCTTGTATCATAGCAACCTAAGTCGAAGCCGCCAGATGTCTAGGCAAAAGCGGCCGGGTGCCCGGGTAAAAGTCGTCAGATGCCTAGGCCGAGCCAGGCCGAGCTTCGGATTTGAAAAAAAAAAGCCGCTTTCCCGTAGCCCGGCCAAGTCATCCCTGGAATAGCCCGGGTTGGTCCGGCCGCACCCAAAACTGGACGGACTAGCCGCTTGAGTTCACGGCCTTGGAGCCCCCCCTCCTTGTTCGGATTCCTCGCCACACGAGCCAATTTCAGCGGTGCCACACTTACCCCCCTATGCGGATAGAAATTTACTCGTAACTAACTTTGATAGAAACTTGGATCTATGCGAAATCAAGAGAAGGGGTAATGCCATCATGCTTATGTGCAAATTTATTCGATCGTTGGGCCTAGCACGGGTGAGGGGGGTGGCATGAAGTGAACCTGGGACATCTACCCAGCAAGTTCAAGATATGCCAACACCTTATAACATCAAATTCTCACAATATCGAAACATCAACCCCCTAAGTCGCCCCAGCAAATCCTAAGTATTTCTAGCTAATTAAGCAGACGTGGGAAGAGTTGCAAGGGCCCGTGAGGTGCTATCCCAATCCCACAGTCAGGCACTATCCAGAAATACAAAAGCCGAGCGGAGTTATTAACTCTGAAACCAGGATAGTGGAGATTCACCGAAGCCAATGCCGACCGACCGACCGGAGGAGGATGAGGAAAAAAGCCAAAGCAAAAAAGAAGGGAAACTAGGAAAGTTGCCCAAACCGCTCGGTAGTATGTTTTCCGAGAGCTGCTGTGTGTGTGAAGATATGATAGGCAAGCGGACTGGAAAACGCCCCTTGTGGGGTAACTATACCTTCTTCCGCTCGTTTTAGAGCGCCTGGGTCGATTATCAGGGTTCGCCGGGTAAACGGGTAGGCGGGTATATACCGTATCATGCCCGCCCCAAACCAAAAGTACCCCCCCCACACACAAAGCAAAGATCTTAAAGAAATATATATTAATATAGTCAAAAGATCCGTGCATATCTAATCGCAAAACACAAAATTTACCTCTATTTTCGAGTATTATACTTACGGAGGTGACAAGTATGATAGGTATTGAAGTTCTAGTATTGTTTCGCCTAGCGCTGCTGTGCAGGCATCATACATATCAGCTGATGGTGAGCAACCACCCTGGAGGGGCCCGCCGCGCAAACCCTGGCTGGATAGGGTATTTCTTTACCCTGACGTCAAAGAAAACAGTTCGGATATATCATTGAAACTAATAAGGGGTGTTGCGGGGATCGGTTGGACAGCAGCATGCTCCTTTCTGCGCTCCTCCCTTGTTATTATTCTATGGTTTACGTGGGAGACATTTCAGCCTTGTCGTATGATACCCTGTCGGGGCTTTCCTATCTCTATTCTGACTATCCCCCACCGGAACAATTATATCATACATGCATGTAGCTAGTACGAGTGATGGTTGATGATACATTGCGGGGGTCTAGCGGGGGACGGACATACGTTATTGTGCTATATGGACCGAGTAGTAAACGGGGAGAAGGCTTGTGGCATGTGTTATAGTGCTCAAATCATCCGGGATAAATTTCTTCCCGTGTCTTTCCTTACGGGCAAACTAGCTAAATATGTTTCACATACCACGATAATCGTTCTTGCGAGGTATCGTAACTCGAACTGAAATGAACTAAAAATGAATGGGGTAGAGCGGATAGTGAAAGCGGCTAAACTAAACAAGGTAGAACACTCCCCTCCCAAATCCACCACGATACCTCATGCCCCGAAACAACGCAATAGTCTCTTTGTTTTCTATGTAAAGGGCAATTTATCTACTGCTACACACCACCACAATCACCATCATTACCACCCCCCCCCTTCGTTGGTAGCATCCTTCGCCGGGTTACCCTGATCAAACGAGTTGGAGTCCCCTGCTGTAGAGTGGACAGCTGAAACCGTCATTCGCTTATCCGGGGCATAAACACGTGCGCCCACGCATGCGGAGGCATCGTAGGGACTCTCTCCGTCATCTCCTTTGTCGTCGGAACTATCTTGCTCCGCTCATTCTACCTCCAGTCCCTCATTTTCCTCTTTGTCACCTCCTTGGCTCTCTACGACTGCCTCCGTTCCCTCGCTTTCACGGAAGGTGGCACTCGTGCCGAGCTTTTTTAGGACCGTATGCCCTTATTTTTGCTGCCGGGAGGTAGAGAGGGCTTACTAGGTCTTGACACAGTGCCCGTGCCTCTGCCAGTGCGTTTTCTGACTTGCGCCCTCCATTGCACTGCTCCGGCGCCCACGCCTAGGCCTAAGCGGCACCTCTATACTTAGCTGAGGTACCTCTATGGTTTTCAGCTAAGAGCGAAAATGCGAAGAGAGAAGTCTTGGCTTGCATGGCATTCAGAAGGCACCGCTGTGTTCGGAATGATTCTCCAAGGATGGCATGCATTCGGATGTCGGTTTTTTTCGAATAATCATTCCATGACTAGTCCACTTTGTGCACCCCCATGGATTTCTAAGACAATTAATATCCAATTAATATTGGCGGGCCAAGGGGGTCATACCTGATCAAAACGAATCGCTTTCCATTCTCTACCATCCCCTTAAGAACAGGATAAGTACTGTATGTCTGGAGATGATTCTGGCACACTCTGCGGCTACATTTCCCGATATACCGGTTGCAAAAAAGAAATCCTTGTTTGGGAGAGCATGTTCTTCCTTCCGGGATGCCCCGTTACCCGGGGCACCGGAAGTGTGAACCCCACTTGTAACAACGCCGGCCAAGCCTTCAACCGCCTTTCTGCTGCCTGTATCAGTAAACTATCACCCACGATCACTATAGTTGGCACGGGAAATAAGGGAAATATTATTCAGTCTAAGCCCCCCTCAATCACACCCTTATCACCGGAGCATTAGGATGCGCTCTGGGAGCCTAACTCAGTGGGCTGGTGGCAAGGTTTGCCGATTAATTACCCGAGTCGGTGTTGGGTAGGGTTAGGGTTGGTGAGAATGATTGGTTTGATTCCCCGCAACACATATCTTCTCGACAAGGCAGGATAAAGTTTTTTTTCTTTTTTTTTTGGTTGTTGTTAGTCCCTGTTCTCATTCTGACAGCGAGTGTGAGTGTATTCGGCCCCCGGGGTCAAGTAATCCGCGGATGCGATCATGAACTGGCGTGTGCCTTAGGCGGTATGTAATTGTTGAATCCAGGTGATTGGATGGATGGATTGACGGATGTACTTTGTCGGGGGCTGAAGAGCATAGGGGGTGGTATGATAAGTAGGAATGCGGCTTAAAGCGGTTAATTATGGAAATCTCGTACAAGTTATATCAGCGCTTCGTTTTTTGTCTCCGGTTTTCCCAACCCGGCAACTAACTGAGAACATAGTAAGCCTTTAGGACAATGCATCATAAGCTCCGAACAACTCGCCGTTTGTGAGTTATCGCGATTTTGTTGTGTGGTTGGGCCGTAATCACGAACAAGGGAAAGGGATACTCAAAGCAAGTTACTCGTACTCGTAATGTCCTGACGTTTGTGAACACGACCGCTATTGCATACACCAAAGTCTTGAGGCTCCGACCGATTTTTTGCACTTATGCAATAGCAGTTGTGTTCACAAACGTCAGGGCATTACGAGTACATCATGAGCATGGATGATCGGTTTGAATCCTACATCCTAAGGATTATCGCAAAGGGTGGATTCTCAGCACTGATATACTCGAGTACAGTCATATCGTACCTTTGAAAAGGATTACTGATAGGGCCTTCAGCCCTTGCCCAGGCCTGGTGAAGTATGGTGGTTGACCATCTTTAAAAAATGTCGTGCCTCATCAGTACATGATCTCTGGTGTGTTTTTCAGGTATTAAATTGTCACATACCGATAGCGAGTTGAGGGTGGATCACTTAGGCACTGGCAATTGAAGAATTAAATAAATAAAAAGTAAGCTGAGTGAGGGAACTTTACAACTCGTCAAGCACTCTTTCTGCGCATGATACCCATGCCGGGTAACCCCCCTGCCCCCCCCCCCTGGTTCCTTATCGATAACACACTCCTTCCGTACATTTCGTACCGTACTAGCGGTTTTACAGGGATACCATGCAATACCCGAGGACTCCAATAGACATTAAACGAACGGTCCGAACCCCGTAGTAGTGACCAAGTCCTCGGAACCAACCGTAGTTCTGGTGAAACCGCCTAAGTTAGGGACAAACATCAGTCAACACCAATATTCTACGATATCTCCACCGAGCACTTTAGTCAGGTGGAGCAAACCTTTCATAAAATATATCTCTGTGTCAACCCCCCCCTCCCCAGCCAAGACCAACAAGAGAACCAAACAATTGCCCATCATCACTGCTTGGATCCTCCACAATGTATAACCTCCCCACCAAAACAAGAATACAAAGGGGGGTGGGAAGAGGGAAAAGACTGGTAGCGAACCAACTATTCGCAGTCGGGGGTGCGGGGCGGAGACCGGCGGAGGTCTCTGGGGTGGGGGCAGTGAAGAAAAATAATACCAAGAAAATTAGGCTCTAAGCGGGAGATAAATAATCTACCCACTATTAGATCTGGACTAGATTTGATTGCCGGTCCGGTCGCGGTTGGGGGATTCTCTGGTTCAACCTCAGCTTCTTGTAGGAAAGATAGACAATGCCACGATTGGACCAGCGGTAGTGGACTGCATAGGCTGTTTTGATGCTGGACCATTGAAGAATTTCGGGCAAAACGTGTGAACAAGTTTATTAGGATTCCTAATTGGTGTTTAGACTCGGTGCGCTCATGGGCTCAGCATATACATTACGGTAAGGTCGCACGCTATGTTCTAGGGAGGAACAGTGATTCTGTGGGAGAGTAGTGTTTGGCAGTCGGGATTGGCCTCTCTGGTGATTTCTGCCACCATAAAGGTGTTAGCGGAACTTCGCTGTTACTTGTGTTGTGGTTCTGAAGGGAGCACTACTAACGGAGACCCTCTGTTGTCCGAGTGGCCTTTCTCATATTCAACCCCTTTCTACCATTTGATTAAAATACTGGCAGGCCTCTGTAGCGCCAGATCTCGGTTTCTGGACAAATAGCCTCTTTTCGGGGTTCATCACCCCAAGCTCTCAATAACTCCACGGATACCAGGCTTCTAGCCCAGACCAGGACCGGTAGCATATATGCTGGGATATCCAGCCGCTATGCCGTGCCTACTACTACCCCGGATGTTAGCTTTTGCTCGAATGTATGTATCTGGAAAACTAGGATCTTGCAAGTCCTAGATTACAGGATTAGCGGTATCCTGTAGGACATGAGAGGTGGAGCGTGCTGCCATTATCCGAACGGCAATCACCTTCACATCGTGGGACCAAGCAGCGGTAGTTCTTTCTATAAGTTTCGCTTGATATTTTTCGGTTTAGTTGGAGGTGGCTAGTATTTGATCCGGGTTTACTACCATTGGTTTATGCAAAAAAAAACATGACTGCAGAGTGTTGGGTCTAATATTAGCATGGCAAAGATTTTCTTTTTAAACCTCGTGTTGCGCGCATTGCCCAAGTGCTGGATGCATTAGATAATTATGCGGGGACGAGGAAAAGGAAAGGAAGGCGCACTGGAAATGCACGTTTAGTTCGGGCTGCATAGAGAGAGCTTTGTTTTTTTTTTCTTTCTTGCACTTGGACCATTTCTTTATTCTTGGTTTCTCAGGTTGAAGCGTAACTTAACATGCAGTGGACTGGATCGTACTTGTACCCAACGAGCCATAGTGTGTAATTTCTCAGCCCCGTTCTTCTGCCTCCAGGTGAAGTATTGAAGGGCAATTGCGGATCTCCAAGGAACCTACTCGCACCTGGAGAGGATAGCGGAAAAGCAAATATATGATTACAAATCAACATCACTGGATTTCTGGAGTGCGGGGACTAGCAGTAGTACAAGTGGGGAGGGGGGTCGGCAGATCCTGCTCCGCCCAGTGGCGGGATTACTACTTTAGGTCGGAGATATCATACAAGTATTAGAATACCGGTAATTGATCTTCACGATAAGACTACCAGAATTCCCCTCTTTGGGAGAAACGGGGGAATCGCTCGCGGAAAAAAGAAATTGGGTTTCCAGCACCCCGCCAAGACAAAAAGAAAAGAAATATGCAAGGACCATCCTAGGTGACACAACTCCAAGGTAGCGTGGGGCTCAATTATTCCAGTTACTCGAGTACCGGTACAACGGTAGCCTGACTTGAAAAACGCCACCCTAGCGTGCTGGAACTAACGCTATCGTAGAATTCGAGGGAATGTGGTAGATCGGCGGATGAAGATTTCGGAGGAAAAAGAAATGTCCACATAATATTTGAATATTTCTGGCTAAGCCTTCATTCTTGTGCTTTTCCAGCACGCTACAATAACTCAACCAGTCGGACCGAGCAACCGCCCCACCCCCCACCCAAAGGAGGGCCAGTTGAAGTGGCAGGAAAACATACGAGTACTCGAGTTACAAAGTGGCAGTCCGGTTCCAGAGGGGTCATGAGGTCTCCTTGTCGAGAAAATGGGGTACAGTACTTGTACAACGGAAATAGCACTGCGCGATACGACCTGCAAGACATCCAGGCTTCGATCGAACTCGGCTCATTCCAAACTGATTCGAGCGATATTCCACTTCGATTAGATTCCAGTTAAACGGCACCGGGCGAATGAACCGAATCGCGAAGGTTGATGTCTGACTTTGGCCTCACGGTCGACCGCCGTCAGCAAGTTTTCACCACCGTTACACAGTACTAGTACCACGGTGAAGTACTCGCAAACGCATGACGTTTGTGAACACGACCAGGTCCGCATATGCGCCAAGGCCAAGCGCATATGACCCGCATGGAAGTACCATTTTGTCTGAAAGATAGAAAACACAGGATAGAACCATGAGAACAGAAACATGATAATGGATAGAAGACCGGAGGAAAGAACATTAGAGATTAGAATATTATGGTATCACCATTCATAGCTGGTCACTCGCAGGCAAAGTATTATAAAAGATTAACTAAAAATTAAAGGCGTTTCCATCCTCATCCTGAATACAAGCCTCTATGCGTGATGCCATAGAGTCAATATGCTTGTTAATCCTTTCCGTAGAATAGCTCAGCCATTCCACCTTAATTACCTCCCGTATTCCAGCTGCCATCATCTTGATTCCAAACTTTTTCCGTATTTCATTCTTCATCTTACACTATATTGTTTCAATAGGGTTGAGGTCGGGGGAGTTTGCGGGCCAATTTAACTTGTGGATGCCCAATAGCTTGCAAGGATGATCGTGGTAAAGGTGGATATGGGTGGGGGCATTGTCCTCCATGAGGAGGAGGTTTGGATAAGCAGCCTGTGCAGCGTGAATGAAAGGATAGAGGAGAGGGTTGAGGATCCGTTCACGATATATGAACCAGTCAATCTCTCCCCTTCTATCCTTTCCTCACTCTTTTAATTCTGGGAGGTAAGGATATGCAAATCCCATCTCACTAAACTGCGCTACCTCTGCCAGCTCCTGCTGGTATTCCAGCTGGAGCTGGATATCAGCATCTTTTTTTTGCTGCTTCTTCTCGTATGGTGTGGTATAGAGATGATATGGGAGTGTAGAACCTATTGTAAATTAAAAATTATAATATATAGAAAAGCAGTTAACAATCAAGTATTCTGTAAAAGAGATATTAAAAAAAGACTTCTATGTAACATTACCATGATATCCATAAAGAATTGCCCCCCAAAGCATTACAGTAGCCCCTTTGGGGAACTTGACATTCATATTTTGAGGCAAATATGCCTCCCCTGGCCGCCGAAGCACTCCACGAGCCCGGCGGCGACGTAAGTCACCCGTTTCAAAATAGCTTTTATCAGTAAAAATTACTTGACGCCAATCTAATTGCCGATATCGAAGGTAAAATGCAAGCCTGGCTGCGCGCTGCTCGGGCTTCAACTGGGGTTTCTCTGTTGGTTTGCGTCTGCGAATATTGTTTTCGATGAGGATTTTCTTCACCGTATTCGCACATATCTTAAGACCCGCTTGTGGATTGATTTAATATTAGCTCTCTATACTACTACATAGTCTACTCAAGTCAAATAGGATGAAAGTTTAAAATAAAAATTAAAACTACCTTCTAGAGTCAGATCTCGATATGACATTCGACAGTGAGAGCTATCAGAAAGTGTAACTTTCACCAGGTGTTCTCTTTCAGCCTGAGTAGTTACAGCCTGGGACCCCTTTTCACAATTTGTCTTCGGAGACAAGTTCACAGTAGCACAAAGATCTGGATTTCCCTTTTTGAAGGAACGTTTTTTGGCTTCGTGAATTATGTTTGAACAGGTACTGTGGAGGATACCAGTTTCCTTCTCTATCTCTCGAAGGGTCATCTTTCGTGGGCCTTTCAAAGTTGCATATGTCAGTATCTGGCCTTTTTTGCTCATGGAGGTCGTTTTTCCCCGTGGCTTAATTACTGACATTTTGAAGAATTAAAAATATAAAAAAACAATAGAGTTTCCACGATATTGGTCCTTGGTATGATAGATTGGAGCCTGATGAAGTTGAGCGGTGGGGGAACTAGTGATACTTTGTCTACAAACTATGCAGGTCACAATTTTAATCTTGATGTGTTGTCATAAGAGTTTCTACTGGCCTATCTTGCATATGCCGGCGCCTGCGGACCTGGTCGTGTTCACAAACGTCATGCGTTTGCGAGTACCGGTAAGCACTCGGCTTCCTTGCCAATGAGTCTGCTTTCTGCACTTTCTGGTCACGATACAATAACCATCCCAGGACATCGCCCGGGGGCCAATCAAACGCAAGTTGGGCGCTGTACTTGTACCATATAGCTTTGGTATAGTACTTGGGCACAGGGCACAAGTATTGTTCGAGGTTGTAGGTGGGCGCAGCAAGATTGTAGCTGATCCTGGAAGTTGCGGGGGTCTGGTGGACAGTTTAGGAGCGTGATTGATTGTTCCAGAGCTTTAGTGATGTATCTTGTACGGAGAAGATTCTGCAGACATGTCTTTCTCCAGATATCACGGAAGTATCCGGAGGAATGGGGACATACGCGGAGACACAGAGATGGATGTGGCGATAGAAGGACTAGGATGCTTTGAATATGTTTTATTTATACTCGTCGTTACTGTTAGTTTAGTTTGGGATGCATAGGTGTGGTAAAAGCCAAGAGCGAAGTTGTTGACCATACGCCTCCCCTACCTTTCCTACACCGTGCGCAAGTTTCAAGCAAATCCTCCCATTCTACCGCCTACCGTTGTGTGATCGATCTCCCACCCTAATCCACCTCCATAAGCATTAATACCGTTATGATATAACATGGTCGTCACGTTCTCTAGGGCTGAAAATCCTGTCGGTGAATGCAATTAATTTCTCAAAACGGAAAAAGTGACTAAAAGTGCACCTGTGCTGGCAGGCAGTCATCAATGTGCAAAACCTCACTTCCCCACTCGATGTAACCATATATAGCCACATTTAGAAGGGGGCATACCCAGGAAATATCATGAGAAATAGATTACGGGCAGAACCGATATGTTTGACAGCATTTCAGGCTTTTCCAGAGCGGTGTGGTTGCGGTAGGTCAGTGAAAGGCGGTGGCACATCACTGGTTCGTGATCTCCTGTGAAGTGGGGTCGCTTCGGATCATCGGGTAAGGACTAGGCATTGTATGACTGGCTACCTTCAACAAGGAGGAACAATACGCCCCGATTATTGTATGACAGAACATAATTACAGGAATAGTAATCTACAAGTACTTGCACAGTAAGAGTACTACCCATTAATTTTTTTTAATCATAACTAAACCCCCCCGTCCATCGCTGTCCCCAATTGTGAATCCCACCGGTGGGCTCTTTCTTTGCTAAGTCGACCCCGCTATGTTCGGAAGCTTAAGCAGTCCTTACGCTAGCCAAACAGGAACAAAATACCGGATACAGCCAACAAACTAAAAGTAGGTGCAAATAATTGACAAATCCTCGTGTGCAAGTACCAGACAAAGACAAGTCACTTAACAACTAAAACTGATCAGCTAAAATCCACTTCGCCCTACTCGGGTACAGTACTCGGGTACAGTACAACCATCCAACCCAAGCACCCCAGATTCACCTCGAAAGCCGGCGCATTGGTTTCCGTGGCTATCCGGGAAATCCCCCGGACGCCAAGTAGAACACCCACCCAGAAAATCCCATTAAAAAGAATCGGAGTATCTCCCCCAATTGAGCGAACCAAAATTCTTAATTAAATAACGGAAACAGCAATACTACCGATACCACTCACGATAGTTGGTACTTCGTGCTACCATATTGGCACAGAATGAGAGAAGAGATAAAGCTTTCCTGTTCAGATTAATTCCTATACTGACATATCCGATTGTTGGCCGGCGGGGGGGAGGGGGGGGGTGACGGGATTGTTGTCTTCACTTGTTTGAAAATATTTGTATTCAGACATTTGCACTTGCAATAGAGTTGGTACTGTAGTCGGAAGTGATCAGATATAGACTCATAGTTAGCTTTAGACTTAAAAGAGTATATTCCAAGCTTGCGCCATCCTTCTGAACAAAGGGAAGAAGTAAAAGATCCTGTGCGATATCGAGTAAGTTAAACCCCCTTGACGTGCACATAATTCTGAACGCCACCAGGCAATAAACGTGGGCTTCGCCATTTCGGCCAATCTTTTTTCCCCCACTACCCACATAAAACCATACAGCACACCAAACTGCACAGTACACCACGAGGCCTGGGCTCCTGCAACGGTACAAATATATTAATATCCTGTCTTATTGTGGAACTGTGTACTAGTACAACAGACCTCCTCGATGGTTAAGTGCAGCTGAGAAAAAAAAAGCTTGAATTGGAGTGACTTGGGGTTGAGACGCTGGTCAAATGATATTGAATTTGTTTTTTTTTTTTTTTTTTTTTTTTCAAC
>JACCEG010000114.1:265571-310451 GCA_014065205.1 Tuber brumale | reverse complement strand
TTTTTTTTTTTTTTTTTTTTTTTTTTTTCAACCCGATCAGATGGAACAGTAAAGCAATTTTAAAAACCATGACGGTTTGGATCAAAAAGAACTATCTCCTCGAGATGAAATACTAGACAAGGCGCCCCGAACAGCAAGTAGTTAAACCCATCGCAGGCATTTGCCGAAATTATCCGCCCGGGCGGCAAAGTTGCCAAAAGAAATGCCCATTGCGAGTATTTCATTCCCCCCCGCGCTTGTTTTAGCGGGTATTTTATTATATCCGCTTTCCGTACAGTACCTCAATGAAGACGTAGCAGGAACAACAAACCCAACAACCCATGATTCACCGATCTAAGAGACCTTTCACTTACTTCCCGGACTATTAGAATATAGTATTAGGATCCCAACGATAGCTGTGCTGTAACTCACGGCTGATTTCTCTCAAACTCTAGCAGAGTGACGTAGCTAGCTAGACATTGGAGCTGGAATTCCCACAAGTGCCACACAGGAATTCACTTTACTTCACTTTTCCCGACTCCTGCCGGAGTCAGAAAAAAAAGAAGAAAAAAGAGGTGGAGAAAGAGACAGAAGCTGAAAAGCCTCCCCTCATCCCAACCGGGTCCTCGTAGGTACTTCCGGGGGTGTTTGACTATACCTCCGGTCGTGGTACAGTACAAGCACTAGGCAAAAAGTTAATGAACAGTTATCTTAGGTTAACCCGCAAAATTATCCCTATCTCTTTTGAAAAGATATACTCTGTGCCTTGTACGGTGGTTGTGCAAAGAAAGAATGTCTAGAAATTGGATTCACACCAATTACAAGTACAAGTACAATAAATAATGCCACCTCACTTGCGCATGACACTAGTACTCTACATAGTTATGTGCCATATACCACGCACCGTGGAGACTCACCTTTAATGAGCTAGCCGGGGTTAGGGGTTTTTTTTTGGGGGGGATCTCTGGTATTGAAAAGCTAAGCCTTTGAGAACTTTGGAAGGGACGAACTGCTTAGCTTATCACTGATGTTCAGAAACTCGACCGATTGTAAAACTATCCTAATTCAGGCCAGCTCATTGGAGCGGGTTTTTTCGGTACCGGTAATAATACTACTGCAGTGTGCCGTTACAATCCATGGGTACCGGTACTCAAGTGACTTCAGCAGGCAGAGCGCAAGTAATCTAGAACCAACGGGGCGCCCCTACCGCAGCGCAGCCGTCTGCACGGAGAGAAAAGAGTTGGGGCTGTGAAGGGTGTGGGTGGGGTTGGTGTGGGGTTGGTTACTTGATCGGATCAGGAAATTCCTTTGTCCTTCCTATCCATACAGCTAGGTTAAAAGTGAAGTTTTTAACCATCGGGCGTTTGGGTTATCGGCGTTCTAGGCTCAAGTGACTGGGTAGTGTAGCATACCGATAAGTAGGGGCAACAACGAGCAGAGGGGGGACCGTCGAATGGTACACAAAGTATCTGGTGATAGAACATCACTCTTCGTAAGGCTGCCTGTTGTACTGCATAGTACTGTACCCCTCGTGTTCATTGGCCTCCAGACCGCTGGCGCGCTCTGGCTCACTTTGGAAAATTTACCGTACTATAAGGCCATTTTTGGAAAATTTAAGAGTTTTTTGTGTTATATTATTACAAAAAAGAAAGGGTAACTTTATAATTCGTGAGGGCTTTTCTTTCTCGTTTTTTTTAAAAAAAAAGAAAAGACAAAAAAAAAAAGGAATAACAGAGGTTAAAATTAGAGACTGGTCGTAGGGATTGGGGAGGGAGGGAGGAAGCAGGCTTGAGATTCGGGGGCACGGAACCAAGGCTAGAGGTGGGGTCGCTGTCTAGCGATTGAAAGATTCGTGAAGTGCGGTAACCCTAGGAAGAGCGCAAGTACTATTGGTGAAGGGTCATGGCTGAGGCAGTGGGTAAGTGTGTACAGGTGATACGAGACAAGGTGAGTATGGTGGGGGGGGGTTATCAGACGATAGGCTCCAGCTCAAGCCCTCTCTAAGTCCAATACCTACAATTCTCCACAATCCGAGTACAGCTCCCCCAAGAGAATATAAAAACCCCCCTCTACCTCCCTACATCTTCTCTAATTCCTCATCAGCACGAGTTCAGGGAAGCGCACACAAACCAAATCACAAGCCATTCACTTGCCTCGTTCAATTTGATCTTTCATCTTCCTTATAAACCAACCAAAGAATCCTATCATACCTCCTTCCACACACCCAAATCCTAAACGAAAATGCAGTTCACAACCTACATCTTCGCAACCCTTGCGATCGTCTCCGCCGCATTGGCGGTCCCTGTCGACAACCTAGTTGAGCGCGATACCAAGTGGTGCGGTAGCCAGGGCTATGATCCTGCAAAGGTACCTCACCCCACCTTTCCTTCCTTCTTCCCAATCGTGCTTCGCACGAGTGAACCACTGTGACTAAAAGATATACACATGATAGTACACCTGCTACGACGGCTTCCTCTGCCCGATCAAAGACTGGGTTGTCTATAAGAAGTGCGGATATGATTGCTACGACCCGGCCAAGTACGTTTGCCACGGCACCAAAATGTGCCCAACTAGCGCCCCCAACATGTGCGGCGAGGCTTGCTACGACCCTCACAAATACGGCTGCAAGGATGGACATTTGGTTCAGGTTTAAGCACTCCTGGCCATGACCGGGGAACACCGAGGTGCACGGGGGGAAGGGGAAGAGGAGGAATTGAAGGGGGGGGGGGATCGTGGGTACACTAATCGGATCCAAGCAATCTTGAGATCGCGCAATTCATAACTAGTGTTTTTCTTATGTTGGAGATGAGGAATGGATGGTGATATTCGTTTTTCGAGAGAGCGGTGGGCTTAGGGGTGTTTTACGTCTTTCGTTGGAAACATTCATTGTACTGGACAAGTTTTTCTCGCTTATCTCTCGTTTTTTCTCTCTTTTGGAAAACGGCCAGTATTAATCAGTAACGAAACGTGCATGGAAAGGGGGGGGTTAATGAATGAATGGATAATTTATACCGAGCCTTTTGTTCTTCTTTCGATAATATTTTTTCGGGTGTGCCGAGGGCAAACAATTTCCAAAAAACATGGCAGAAACTCACCTCAGCCACCATTCCAAGTTAATCCATCACACCCAACTACTTACCCCCCCAAACCCCCGCTTCGTTATATATTATACAAGGGTAGGAAAACCCATTAACCCGAACAGAATGAGATATAATTGTCTGGTAAACCTCAAATAGCTGTTCCATAACTTCTCGTGGTGCCTTGTGTACATACTTCCCCCGATGTTCGACAACCCAACTCACTAACCATTCCCCCCCCCCCCAAAAAAAAAGGATCATTAGACCCTATCGATAAACGGAGTCGTGCCAGATAAGGGGGCGTATTAGACAGTACAAAACAACCCTACCTAGCCACCAACCCAGGCCTAGGTAACCTTAGAATCAGTACGACCGAAACCCGCCGCACCCCATAACCTCGATCCTGCTCGAGAATACTGATCATGATCGATCACTCTGTCTACTCGCCAAAAAAAAAAAAAAGGAATTGGGCAATCGTGCAAAAGCATACCGGGAACGGACCGGCCGTTGTGCTGTTGGTATGAAGTTTAAGTGATGAGACAGGCAGGGTATGTCTTTGGCCACTCACACACCCTGTTCTGTCTCATCACTAACCTCCATACCCAAGTATGATATATATATGTATGTCTCGGCAATCATGTGATATAATTTAGCAATATATATTATAATATATATATAAACTTTTCTGCCTCACATACACTTGGTGATAACATATTTCCCAACGAGACTCCAAGCGAGACGGAATAGCGCCAATAAATCCGGCTCACAGGTCTTAGAGTAACTGTGTTTTGAATATAAAAAAAAAAGATAAAAAAGTTCTATTTGTATATTGACATATCATACCAACGCAACTCTAGAGGAGGAAAAAAAGAATGGATCATAATCGAGTATACTTGAGGAGGGTCTACCCTATTCAAGAGCAACAAAGATAGTGACAGAAGAACGAGCAGGGATAGATACCGTCCAGAAAGTGAAGAGATCTATATGTCTGCATGTGATTATCAGTGAAAAGTAAGGGCAAAGTAATGATTCTTTTATAGGGAGAGCCAGCAAAAAGATCAGGGAACATGAAAGAGAGAGGTTAATATAATGGAATATAGGAAATCCACCACAATTCCAAATCTTCAAACAATATTATAACAAATCCAGCGTATATAATCAATGTCTGCTGCCAACCCGCTCCATCTCTGGTGTCTCATGTTTGCACGATCTAAATCAAGTAGGCATGAGAGCTTTCCAGAGAGCGAAGGATTCCGGTCAGGACACCGAAACACTAGGCCTAGCCATGGTGGGTTTCGACAAAAAAGGCCTGGAGGAGGAGAGAAAGCCGGAAGCATATACGGGGGTGTTCGCGGGGGCGCTAGGGAGGGGGTGCAAAGCGGGTTTTGAGAATGAGAGGAGAGATTTTGTATTGTTGGGTTAAACCGTGTTAGAGCCCGGAGACTTTGGGGCTTGCAGTAGCTTCACCGCTTCATCGCGCCCAGCCCTAGCAGCAAATGGTAGCGGTGTTAAGCTATCATGGTCTGGTATATCGGGGTTGACCTCTGCCCACTCCAATAATAGCTTCACTACTCTGTCATTCCCATTCGCGGCAGCCCACGAGAGAGGTCTCTGGCCAGCGCTGTCTGGAATATCGGGGTTGACTTCTTCCCGCCCCAAGAGTAGTTTCACAACTTCGTTACGCCCATACCTGGCAGCCCACGAGAGCGGTGTCCAGCCATCATTGTCTGGCATATCGGGGTTGACGCCTTCGCGTCCCAAGAGTAGCTTGACTACTCCATCATGCCCTTTCCTGGCAGCCAGCAAGAGTAGTTTTTGGTAGTGTTTACCCACCATGTCGGATTTGGTATCTTTCCTCCCCAATAGTAGTCCCACAATCTCCGAGTACCCGCAGCCAGCAGCTAAGAAGAGCGGTTTTTCACCGCTTTTGTCGGGCCTATCGATGTTGACATCTTCCCGCTCCACTAGTAGCCTCACAACTGCCTCCCGCCTTTTGGTAGAAGCCAATAAGAGAGGGGTCCGGCCATATCCATCAGCCGCATCTGGTTTGACATCCTTTCTTCCCAATAGTAGCTTCACCACCCCTAAGTGCCCCTCTTCAGAAGCCAATGACAGTGGCGTCTGACCATATTTGTCTGGCCAATTGGGGTTGACATATCCAGTGTTCCCAAGCGTCCCGGGCAGGGTGGATAAGGACGGCAGGGCACGGCGTCTATCTTCCATAAAGACGGCCGTCTTAGAGGTTGACGCCCGGGCCCTGCAGTCTTTTGATATGATAAAACAAATGGCATGCTCCGGCCGTCAACTGCAGGGCCCGGCCGTCACCTGCAGTCACTGGTAGGTACCCAGCACATTCCATATCTTGAGACACCCGTAGGGCCCGCCCGTCCGTCCCGGGCATTCCCCATGTACCGCCGTCCGTCCCGTGCACGCACGAAGACAGACGGACTGGACGCTTGGGTTCACTGGACATATCTCTTCCCCATGACTATATTCATTACGCGGGGCGCCCCAGCCCACCAGCCGCCTGTCCTATCGTTCTTGGCTGGCGCCCGGCTAAGGAGTACTCTCACAGTTCCCTCATGTCCCTTCTCCGCAGCCCATGAGAGGGCTGTTCGACGGAACAATCTATCAAGTCTGTCTGGGATAATAGTCTGTTGTTCTAGCAGCAGCTTTTCTGCCTCCTCCTGCCCACATATAGCAGCCCATATGAGTGGTGTAATACCCAGAAAATCCCGTTTGTTGAAATCGCAATTCGGCTGGCACATGAGAACATCTGTGATTTCAACAACGCCGAAAACTGATGCGCAATGGAGTCCAGTAAACCCAACCAGGTGGCCATTGGTTGGGATGTCACGGTTATATCGACCGGCCTCGACACGATATCCAACAAAAGTAACTTTATAGATATATGAGTTTCAATTTAGCTAAAGAGTTTGAGCGCAAGTGATATCACGTTCCTTGGGGCATCTCTCCTGGCGTGAGCCCCCCAACATAAGGAAGAATATTCGAGGAAGGGAGTTGACTGAGGGGGGGCAAAGCATGTGGGCGAAATATTCTTAATAGTCTGAAAGTTGAGGTATGTTTGGCAAGTTTCCGCCATTATTGAGTGAGTTGCACCAAAAAAATCAGGGGAGGTGTAAAGGTACTCTCCTGGAGAGTAAAGTGGATCAATCGAACAACCGAAGCCTCCTTATCGATGACCACAAGTCCTAAGCAACAGCTCAATAATGTCTCCACCGAGGGAATCCTTCCGGAATCAAGATCCGTAGATCCTGTCTCGGTCGCAAGGGCGTGTAAAAGCTCATCGAGTTTTAATAGCCGCTCCGAATGAGGGATCCACATCGGTGCCCCCATCCCGAGCCTTCTCTTCTCCCCGCCCAGCTCCTTTATCCGTTCCAGAGTCGCACCATAAACATCTTCCAAATCCAAGCCATCAGTCATAGCCCGGAGCTTTCGCCGCCTACCATAAGCTGTAGGTTCTCCAAGGATAGCATCAACGGTTAGGGAAATCAGTAGAAATCTAGATGCCTTTGTTTATTAGTAACGAACAGAAAACATATTTTTCCATCAAGCTACCAACTTACGTTTCGGGAATGTTCTCGGTAATGCTTTTGATGATTTCGGCCTCCAGACCACTATCCATCGCATCCAAAGATGTGTCCTCACTCAATCTCATCCGAATATATCCCGCGATATCATTAGTGTTGGGTTTTATGGATAAAACTGCCGCCCTCCCATCCAGATGTCTCTCTATCTCACACCGGATGTGTCGTCTTCCGGTTATGAATACTCGCGTGTTTGGGGACTTCTCGAGGATTTGTTTTAACGAATCCAGAACCACAGGTCGGTGCCCTTCCACACACTCGTCCAGTGCATCAACGCATATAAATGTCGGCTGTAGAGATGTCGCAGCTTGCAGCATCTGGACGGTTTCGGGCGCCCGCAGTCCTCTTCCACCAATGACCTTTTTGTAATCTTTAAAGGTTCGACTTATCTCGTCCGGGATCCTCTCCAATCCACCGACAATCTGTTTCAGTAGCGAACCAAGCATATTTGTTGGAGACTGCTCCTCCCTTGCGGCGAAATCAGCATAGAAACACGCAACAGCTATATTTTGCTCCTTAGCCTTATCGCATAAGCTGTCTACCACCAGCGAACTAGTATTACTACTTCTTAGCACCACAATACTTTAGCTTTTTCTCCAAGGATTTTCGCTCACCTGAAGTAGGTCTTGCCAACTGCCGGATCGCCAGAGCAAAATAAAGTCGCATACTCTGGTCCCCCACGCCGAGTCCTAGAACACCACCTTTGAAATTCTTCGGTTCGCAACAGCCATCCCCCCACATTGAAGGAGTTGATGTTATCTGTGAAAGATCTAGACATTTCCTCCCTTTCTTGTTCCGTAAGAGGGGTTGTTGATGGGGTTCCTGGAAGCTGAAGAAAATCGGGGGCCGTTGCCTGGCCTTATGCGCAGTTGGCAACGAGGGTTTCATTACAACTACCGGTATGCTACTCGACTGCGGTACTTGCACAGCACTACAAGATTACACTCTTCTCGAGATTCCTGACTGCATAGACTACCACTCTTGAGTTAGGGATTGAGTGGACATTTGTATATAAAGAATGATGCCCATACTGCTTTCGGTGGTTCTATAGATAGTTTGTATTTTTGTCACTTTTGCGGGAAAATCGCGTGTGTCCACTCCTGTCATTTCCTCAGTCGCATTTTTAAGGTTAAGCATAGACTAAAGCTTGCAACCGACACTACGCGAGTAAGGCGGAGTTCAGTTAACATGGACCTTTCACCTTTCCTTCGCCGTTCCAGAAGCGACGCCATGAACCGTTTCTTGAGGTCTAGGCCCCTCCGATGAGAGCTGTTTAGCGACGCCGTTTCGTGGGTGTCAGCGCGGAGGGATGATGGTCAAAAACCGTGGACGGCAGATGGAAAGGGCCTCTTCTTGTTTTACTTTGGACCCTTCCCACCCTGTTTCCACGAACGGAAGCATGTTGACGGAACACCAAATCTTCCCCACGAATCGTCCTGCCAAAAGGGAACGGTTGAACCTTATCATAGTCTATCAATTCCCTAATTTACTCGTACTCAAACGCGCAAGTACAGTAGCGGTACGCTAAGCTTTGCACCTCCCCGCAGCAAAAACCCTAGCCTTCCAACCTTGTTGCACCGACAGAGCCGCCTCGAGACTTCAGTTGAGATTACGCGACACGTGACCAACTCCAAATCTCTTAGCGCACAAACCCTGCTGTGCTCAACCATGGCCCCGACAACTTTGCATGGGTATTATGACACCGGTACAGTACCGTATCATACTCCATACGATACTAGAGCTTCGCTAAATTCAAACGAATCATCCCATAAGCTGCCCAAACATTCTGGTCGGTTTAAAATCGGAAAAACTACTCGAGTATTCTATTTGGGTAATCGGGAATAAACCTACGCGGAATTTCCCGCTTCTCTAGTATCATGGCCGTGCTGAGCTACTTTACTCTCGATAATGCCAGCAATAATGATACCACTATGAGATGCATCCAAACTTATCTTCAAAGGGCGGGAATGTCCTTTGATCTAGTAGCACGCAGACTCCGATGTTTCGGGCATGTGATAAAAAACCTTGCAGTTAAAGCCTTCTTATGTGGGAAGGATCCGGAGGCCTTTGAGATTGAGATGAATAATTATCAAACTCTTGAAAAGGAATAGGAAGAATTACTAGTATGGCAAAAGAAAGAGCCATGCAGTAAAGTACATAATCTTTTAGTTTACATTACTCGATTACCACAATGCCGCGATCGATTTGAAGAAAAAGTCAAACAGCTTCATGCACACACCAGCCTCCTGATTCTTATTGGAGAAAAGGAAACATGATGGGAAGGAGACTACAACTTGCTTATTCTGGCCTTTTTGTCATGAATGTGGCTTAGCAAGGAAGAGGTTTTCACATGACTCATAGTTATGAGTCATAGTTATGTTATCTTCGCACATGACCTCATTAGAGGTCATGGGTTTCACGCATGTGACCACTTTGGTCATATGACATGGTTATGATAGTATGTTATGTTTCGTACATGACCTCAATTAGAGGTCATGGGTTTCGCACATGTGACCGTTTTGGTCATAGGACTTGTTTGAGAAGATTTGACATGTGTAACCACCTCTCAGGAGATGCGGTAAACGTAGGGTTAATGGGCTTTGTTCTTTACCGCAGGTGGTAACTAGCGAATCAAAGTCCGGAGGCTTTAACCGAGGTTGTTGAATAGACTTCTTACTATATCGTAACTACTGAAGTTTCAGAGATGTTTGGTGGATCTCGACTAAAGATTCTCGAAGCGAACAGAAGAAAGTAACTGTTCAACTAAGTATATTGAAAACTCTGTCTGCCAAAGTCTGCTTCTTCTAATGTGAAGAATAGCAGTTCTTAAATACACTTCTTAGGCTACTGGGAGCCTTATTCTCATAACATGTAAGACTTCAAAATGGTAGCCTTGAAACTAAACATAAAATATATAGAGTGTTAAACCAATACTTGAAACCAAACATAAAACATATAGAGTATCAAACGGATACTCGAAACCAAACATAAAACATATAGAGTATCAAACCTTATATTCTCAGGCTAGAGGCACACCTCATTTCCTGAAACAAATTCAAAACACAATCAGTATCAACTGATACCTGAAAATCCTAAACCAGTAACCTGTACTTGTTTCATCCTGAAAACATAATAAAACCCTTATTTCAAAATATAACAAGAAAATCTTTAATCCTCGCTATCATAATCAGAATTCAAATAAGGATCCCAAAATCCTGTATCAATCGGGTGTACATCAGAAAAGCTCTCAAAGCCATCTTTACTAGGAGAATAACACATAAGAATAAACCCAGAAAATACTGTAGGAAACTCATCTCCTGGCATGTTATCTGTCCACCATGCCTGAACCAAATCCATCGCATGTTCTAATCCTTCTACCGGTTCCCAACTATTCTCGCTTGCAGGGTATCCTTTCCAACTAACCAAGAACTGTCCCTTTCCATATCGTTCTCTGTAATTGATAACTGATTGAACTTCCCATTCCTGTTCTTTGTTGATGAGGATAGGTGCCGGTATCGCAAATGCTCATCCTGGGAACCGAAAATCGTCATTAGGGTGGTATGGTTTGACTACCGAACAGTGGAATACTCCTTTCTTTCTTCGGTACATCCTTGCGTCCATGCTAACGGTGTAGTTCTGTGTATATCCATCGAATTCGAGTACTATAAAAGGTCCTCACCAATGTGGGTGTAATTTGTGAGATCTGCTGGATTCCGTTGCAAATTGGTCTCCAAAAACCATAATCCTTTCTCCAATCTCGACAGGTTTATATGGGTTGCTCCTCTTAGTTGTTATTCTATTTGATCTTGCTCTGGCTAACTGTAACGCTTGGTATGCCGCATTTCTGATCTCCTGGTATCGATTGTAGTAGTCATCGGATGCAGGCACTATTGGAGAGTTAACTTTATAGGTATCGAGTAGCTGGTATTCTCGACCATACATGGCTTTGTATGGGGACATTCCGATAGTCTCCGATTGACTTACATTGGAGTAAGCTGTCACTTCAGGGAGGGAGGTAAGCCAGTTAGTCTGACATGCATTAACAACATTCCTTAATGCTGTTTTCAGTTCTCTGATCTTCCTTTCCGCTTGTCTATTGGTTTGGTAATGACCAGGCGTAGCGATAATATGTTCAACTCCCAAGGTCTTCAAGGTTCGTTTCCAAAACCGGGAGGTGAAACGGGGGTTTGCATCACTGACAATCGATGTAGGTACTCTATGAGGTGTAAAGATATGGTGCCGGATTAAGTCCATTGTGGATATACCAGTAGCGTTTACTGATATTGGTATCAGCCAGCTGAAACTAACCACTTTATACACTATCAGCAATACGGAATCATGTCCTCACAGCTTAGTGAACAGGCCCATGAAAATGATAGAGTAGCTTGAAAATATCTCATAGAGAAAGGCGAGTGAAGCGGTGTTGCCCGTGGGTAATGTAGTTTTCTCCCAGTTCAGTTGACATATGTCACACTGCTAGACATAGTGTTAGGTGGAAGCCTATCTCTAGTTCAACTGAGGGACGTAGGCCAAAATCTTTGTTTGGAGAATCTGTCGAGGAAGGCTCATCTCGATAAGGTAAAGGTAAAGTAAAGATTTTATGAGGTAAACAATTTTATATTGATAAGATCTCTTCTCTGTTGCTTGATGATGTCTGTAAAGCTTAGGAGGCACTGCGATATTTATATCCCATGTCTGAGTGTTTGCAGACTACTTCTAACTACTATGTCCCCAAAGTACCACTCTGATTTTAATACGCAAACATCCAGAATCTTATAAGTGCGAACACCATTTGACCCTAAACCTTATCACATCCTTTCGCGGACCCGGAATAGTCTTCCTCCGTTTAAGATGACTGCCCTTATTTGTTACACCAAACAGTGGCCTCCAACTTAGATATCTGCATAGACTATTATATTACTCTAGTCTGGTTGACTATCATTCCAGTAGTGTAACCGGTACTGGTTACTGGTTTAGGATTTTTATGTATCAGTCAATACTGTTTGAGTTTTGAATTTGTTTCAGGAAACGAGGTGTGCCTCCAGCCTGATAGTATAGGGTTTGATACTCTATATGTTTTATGTTTGGTTTCGAGTATGGGTTTGATACTCTATATGTTTTATGTTTGGTTTCGAGTATCTGTTTGATACTCTATATGTTTTATGTTTGGTTTCGAGTATCGGTTTGATACTCTATATGTTTTATGTTTGGTTTCAAGGCTACCGTTTTGGAGTCTTATATGTTATGGGAACAAGGCTCCCGGTAGCCTATGAAGTGTATTTAAAAACTGCTATTCTTCTCATTAGAAGGAGCAGACTTCAGCAGACAGAGTTTTCAATATACTTGGTTGAACAGTTACTCTCATCAGTTCGCTTCAAGAATCTTTAGTTTGTGAACTACCAAACATCTCGGAGACTTCAGTAGTTGCGATATAGTAAGAAGTCTATTCAACAACTTCCGTTAAAGCCTCTGGACTTTGCTTCGCTAGTTACCATCTTCGGTAAAGAACAAAACCCATTAACTATACGTTTACTGCATCTCCTGAGAAGCGGTTACAAGTAGTCTCTTCGGTCATGAAGTGATCAAGTTCATGCCGGGCCACCTAGTGCCAATCGCAAGTTTGAGCCCAATGTGTCAATGTCTCAAGGGACTCTGACTTATCTAGGTCTTCCTTTGTGAGCATGCCTCTCCTTGGTCTGCCGGTCTCCATAGAGAGGTCCTATTACTAGGACCAACTAACCTACAGCTGATCTTAGAAGGGTATGGGTGGATTCGGTATACTCCTAATAGCCTCTGCTATTGGGATATCTTCTTGGAGTATTTCGCCGAAAATGTCCCGTCACCTTTGGCCCATAGTTTAGGAAGCCTAATTTGAAGCCTACTATCTCAACGCGCCTCCAACGGACCTCTTTTGTTCCACTTCCCAGATGTCGCCAAATGTCCCCTCTCATATAATCTGCGAATAGCATGTGGTCGGATGGATGGCAGCAACGTGTATGGTGTTATAAAGTGGGCTGCATTCATGTGACATTTTAGTTATAGGACGCAACTCTCGAAATCTCACTAATAATGTGCGGGCCACATAAGGAGGCTGGAGGGGGATGTTGGCACTCCGGTAAATTGAGGGTCTGTGCGCAGTTACCCTACCGTGGGGCTGTGCACATGTCTCAGATTTCCATATGCCTAATATGAGCTCCCTCCTACCAGGCTTCGCCTCGAATGCCTTTATAACAGTTTATAATTTTCTAAGTACATTTTAAGACTCAGTGTGGTCAGGGTAAAAAACCTCTCACGTTTACTTGGCCACAGTAGGAAAACCTTTTCCTCACTATCTTACTTCTGCCCTTCCTGGCATGTCCGGATTTTCATTATGAACATTGTCCACAACTTCCTCCGCATTTTCCATACCAGTCGCGGGCTCCCCTGTGTTCTCATTTTCTGAACACCCTTGCCATTTGACGAAGTACCACAGTTCTCACTTCTCTTGGTAGTAGCTGCATACTCGTTTCCTGCGAGAAAGAATTTCACTTCTTACTATTTTTTCAACCTCCCATTGTAGATCGCCATTGATGTCCTCCGGCTCTCTTGGGAGTTGCTGACGATTGTCATGAACTGACTCGCGGTAGGGTTCCAATAGGGTAACATGGAATCCGGGATGAATGTTCCATTTATTGGATATGTTGAGCTTGAAGGCGCGCGATCCGCATTTCTCCATAATTTGAAAAGGACTGCATAGCTTTGGACTTAGCTTCTTTGATTTCCATTGAGTTCGAATGTTTTTTGCGTTTAACCTTACTTTGTCCCCGATCTTGAAGTTTGGCTGTTGTTGAGCATTTTGGTCATAATATTTTGACATTCCTTCCCATGTCTTTTCTAGTGACCCCCTGGCTTGTTCATGTATTGTCTTAATCCAGTTCGCATAGAGTGTCGCTGCTGGATTTTGAGCTTTGTGCTCCTTCATCCACTCTGTCTGTAGATGGAAACCGTAGTTCGCATAGAATGGTGACATCCCGGGAGCGTTGGTTGCGGAGTTGTTATAGGCATGTTCAGCTAGCGGTACTAGCTGATACCAGTCATGCTGATCGTAGTTGATAAAACTTCGAAGGTAACCTTCCAGCACTTGGTTGGTACGTTTGGTTTGTCCGTCAGTCTGAGGGTGATATGCCATCGACATTCTTCACTTAATTTCCAGCACTTTGCAAAGGGACTCCCAAAATTCTCCTGCAAACTTTGGGTCCATGTCTGAGATGATTTCAGTTAGTAGACTGTGCAGCCTCCATACTTCTTTCAGGAATGCGTTTGCGACATCTTTCGCTGTTGCCGTCGTCTGTAGTCTGATGAAATGTGCCATCTTCGTGAATCGATCGACACCTACCATTATCTGAGTGCAACCTTGTGACTCTGGCAGTTGTGTGATGAAGTCTGCTGAAATGGATGCCCATGCTGCGTCGGGTATTTGCAGTGGTTGCAATAATCTGTACTTAGCATGTCTAGGTGATTTATTATGTTGGCATTCATTGCAGGATCGTACGGAGTTGTTGATCCATGCCGCATGTCCTTTCCAGTAGAAGTCTCTCATGATTATTTTCAAAGTCTTTTCTTGTCCGAAATGTCCTGCAACCTTTGCATTGTGACATCCTTCTGCGATCTTTGTGTATAGCGCCTTACTATCTGGTACAAATAGTCTTTACTTATAATAGAGTAGATCATCGGTTAAGGTCTAGTCCTTGGGAAAATCTTTTTCTTCGGATGATAACCTAATGATGTAACCCGTACTGGTTACTGGTTTAGGATTTTCATGTACCAGTTGATATTGTTTGAGTTTTGAATATGTTTCAGGAAACGAGGTGTGCCTCTAGCCTTCGAGTATAGGGTTTGATACTCTATATGTTTTATGTTTGGTTTCGAGTATCGGTTTGATACTCTATATGTTTTATGTTTGGTTTCGAGTATCGGTTTGATACTCTATATGTTTTATGTTTGGTTTCGAGTATCGGTTTGATACTCTATATGTTTTATGTTTGGTTTCGAGTATCGGTTTGATACTCTATATGTTTTATGTTTGGTTTCGAGTATCGGTTTGATACTCTATATGTTTTATGTTTGGTTTCGAGTATCGGTTTGATACTCTATATGTTTTATGTTTGGTTTCGAGTATCGGTTTGATACTCTATATGTTTTATGTTTGGTTTCGAGTATCGGTTTGATACTCTATATGTTTTATGTTTGGTTTCGAGTATCGGTTTGATACTCTATATGTTTTATGTTTGGTTTCGAGTATCGGTTTGATACTCTATATGTTTTATGTTTGGTTTCGAGTATCGGTTTGATACTCTATATGTTTTATGTTTGGTTTCGAGTATCGGTTTGATACTCTATATGTTTTATGTTTGGTTTCGAGTATCGGTTTGATACTCTATATGTTTTATGTTTGGTTTCGAGTATCGGTTTGATACTCTATATGTTTTATGTTTGGTTTCGAGTATCGGTTTGATACTCTATATGTTTTATGTTTGGTTTCGAGTATCGGTTTGATACTCTATATGTTTTATGTTTGGTTTCGAGTATCGGTTTGATACTCTATATGTTTTATGTTTGGTTTCGAGTATCGGTTTGATACTCTATATGTTTTATGTTTGGTTTCGAGTATCGGTTTGATACTCTATATGTTTTATGTTTGGTTTCGAGTATCGGTTTGATACTCTATATGTTTTATGTTTGGTTTCGAGTATCGGTTTGATACTCTATATGTTTTATGTTTGGTTTCGAGTATCGGTTTGATACTCTATATGTTTTATGTTTGGTTTCGAGTATCGGTTTGATACTCTATATGTTTTATGTTTGGTTTCGAGTATCGGTTTGATACTCTATATGTTTTATGTTTGGTTTCGAGTATCGGTTTGATACTCTATATGTTTTATGTTTGGTTTCGAGTATCGGTTTGATACTCTATATGTTTTATGTTTGGTTTCGAGTATCGGTTTGATACTCTATATGTTTTATGTTTGGTTTCGAGTATCGGTTTGATACTCTATATGTTTTATGTTTGGTTTCGAGTATCGGTTTGATACTCTATATGTTTTATGTTTGGTTTCGAGTATCGGTTTGATACTCTATATGTTTTATGTTTGGTTTCGAGTATCGGTTTGATACTCTATATGTTTTATGTTTGGTTTCGAGTATCGGTTTGATACTCTATATGTTTTATGTTTGGTTTCGAGTATCGGTTTGATACTCTATATGTTTTATGTTTGGTTTCGAGTATCGGTTTGATACTCTATATGTTTTATGTTTGGTTTCGAGTATCGGTTTGATACTCTATATGTTTTATGTTTGGTTTCGAGTATCGGTTTGATACTCTATATGTTTTATGTTTGGTTTCGAGTATCGGTTTGATACTCTATATGTTTTATGTTTGGTTTCGAGTATCGGTTTGATACTCTATATGTTTTATGTTTGGTTTCGAGTATCGGTTTGATACTCTATATGTTTTATGTTTGGTTTCGAGTATCGGTTTGATACTCTATATGTTTTATGTTTGGTTTCGAGTATCGGTTTGATACTCTATATGTTTTATGTTTGGTTTCGAGTATCGGTTTGATACTCTATATGTTTTATGTTTGGTTTCGAGTATCGGTTTGATACTCTATATGTTTTATGTTTGGTTTCGAGTATCGGTTTGATACTCTATATGTTTTATGTTTGGTTTCGAGTATCGGTTTGATACTCTATATGTTTTATGTTTGGTTTCGAGTATCGGTTTGATACTCTATATGTTTTATGTTTGGTTTCGAGTATCGGTTTGATACTCTATATGTTTTATGTTTGGTTTCGAGTATCGGTTTGATACTCTATATGTTTTATGTTTGGTTTCGAGTATCGGTTTGATACTCTATATGTTTTATGTTTGGTTTCGAGTATCGGTTTGATACTCTATATGTTTTATGTTTGGTTTCGAGTATCGGTTTGATACTCTATATGTTTTATGTTTGGTTTCGAGTATCGGTTTGATACTCTATATGTTTTATGTTTGGTTTCGAGTATCGGTTTGATACTCTATATGTTTTATGTTTGGTTTCGAGTATCGGTTTGATACTCTATATGTTTTATGTTTGGTTTCGAGTATCGGTTTGATACTCTATATGTTTTATGTTTGGTTTCGAGTATCGGTTTGATACTCTATATGTTTTATGTTTGGTTTCGAGTATCGGTTTGATACTCTATATGTTTTATGTTTGGTTTCGAGTATCGGTTTGATACTCTATATGTTTTATGTTTGGTTTCGAGTATCGGTTTGATACTCTATATGTTTTATGTTTGGTTTCGAGTATCGGTTTGATACTCTATATGTTTTATGTTTGGTTTCGAGTATCGGTTTGATACTCTATATGTTTTATGTTTGGTTTCGAGTATCGGTTTGATACTCTATATGTTTTATGTTTGGTTTCGAGTATCGGTTTGATACTCTATATGTTTTATGTTTGGTTTCGAGTATCGGTTTGATACTCTATATGTTTTATGTTTGGTTTCGAGTATCGGTTTGATACTCTATATGTTTTATGTTTGGTTTCGAGTATCGGTTTGATACTCTATATGTTTTATGTTTGGTTTCGAGTATCGGTTTGATACTCTATATGTTTTATGTTTGGTTTCGAGTATCGGTTTGATACTCTATATGTTTTATGTTTGGTTTCGAGTATCGGTTTGATACTCTATATGTTTTATGTTTGGTTTCGAGTATCGGTTTGATACTCTATATGTTTTATGTTTGGTTTCGAGTATCGGTTTGATACTCTATATGTTTTATGTTTGGTTTCGAGTATCGGTTTGATACTCTATATGTTTTATGTTTGGTTTCGAGTATCGGTTTGATACTCTATATGTTTTATGTTTGGTTTCGAGTATCGGTTTGATACTCTATATGTTTTATGTTTGGTTTCGAGTATCGGTTTGATACTCTATATGTTTTATGTTTGGTTTCAAGGCTACCGTTTTGGAGTCTATTATGTTATGAGAACAAGGCTCTCGGTAGCCTAGGAAGTGTATTTAAGAACTGCTATTCTTCTCGTTAGAAGGAGCAGACTTCGGCAGACAGAGTTTTCAATATACTTGGTTGAACAGTTACTCTCTTCAGTTCGCTTCAAGAACCTTTAGTTTAAAACCTACCAAACATCTAGGAGACTTCAGTAGTTGCGATACAGTAAGAAGTCTATTCAACAACCTTGGCTAAAGCCTCCGGACTTTGATTCGCTAGTTACCACCTTGGTACAGAACAAAGCCCGTTAACCCTACGATTACCGCATCTCCCGAGAGGCGGTTACAAATGAGTTCTTCCCTCCATTGCCTCCAAGCTGCGCCTGATTCGATAGCTGCCTGTATCTCGCCTAGGAATTCAGGATTGAACTGTTTTCTACCTTTTTGCAGGATAATAGCGTTTGACATTAGAACTTTTTCAGGTACTTCTGAAATATCATACCAATGTTCATTGTCTTTAGCCGATGCCTGTAGGTAGCTGATACTAAGTTCCTGTTTCTTAACGATCCAGGATCTTATCGCTATATCGGTACTTCTGAATCCTGTGGTTCCTTGTTCCATATCTTCCAAGTCGTCTACTTACATCATGTCTGAGGTGTTGACTTTTTCTTCCACTAGTTGAGCTATGCCAGCGCCCATTCTTATTTGGAAGTCCACATTCTTATAGTTGAAAAGTATGACTTTGAGCTCGCTGGTGTAATCAGCATCGATTACTTCTGCGCCGGTGGAGATTCCACTTCCGACTGCTAATCCGATTCTTGGGGCAACTCTTCCGTAAGTTCCTTCGGATAGTCCCACAGCTATACCCGTCTTTTTCAATTCTTGTCCATATTTCAGGACAATGTCATCCTCTATGGCATACAGGTCATGTCCTGCCACCATTCTTGAGCCCTTTGTTGGCAAGTATGCCTTTTTGCTTAATCTCTTAACCCTAATAATGGGTTCCTTTCCATCTCTTCGAGGTTCCAAATCCAAATCCTTGTCTCCATCCCAGTCTTCTCCTTCATCGCCTACCCTCACTACCAATGATACCAAGAAATTTTCTTCTTTCAAAATCTTTTGTTCGCGATGCGTAGGTCCCTCCTCAGGACGGTACTCCAGCTGTCTACTTCATGCATCGAGCTTTCCTCCTTTAGTGCCTGGTCGGTATACAATTCGAAAATTGTATTCCACTAGTTTTTGAGCCCATTGAATTTGACGGACGCTCCACACTTTCGAGGTGAGGAAGTATTGTAGGTTTTGATGGTTGGTAAAGACTCTAATCGGTTTTTCCGTCCCGATCAAGTAGTGTCTTCATTCTTTAAATGCTTCAAGGATTGCGTGGAGTTCTTTATCATGAATTTCATAATTGCGCTCCGCCGAATTTAATTTTCTGGAATGGAAAGGTACTGGATGTAACCTTTTCTCAAAATATGAAGAAAGAACGCAACTGAGCGCGAAATCACTCGCGTCGGTTTTCACCACCATTTCTCTTTCTGGGAAGAAGTGATGTAGTATGGGGGCTGTTATGAACCGGTGTTTTAGCTCCTCAAAAGCTGTATCCTGCTCAACTCCCCATTTAAAATTCTTAGAATTTCCTTATAATATCTCGGTTATGGGTTTGCAAATAGCGAAGATGTTTTTGATAAATCATCAGTAGAAGTTAGCGAATCCAATAAAGACTTGTACTTCTCTAACTGACTTAGGTACTTTCCAGACCATTATGGACTCCACCTTGTGGGTGCTCATAGACACCCCATCAACTGCTACCATATAGCCCAGGAATTCTACCTCAGTGGCATGGAAAGTCGATTTCTTTAGCGATACCGCT
Source organism: Tuber brumale (assembly GCA_014065205.1). Lineage (NCBI taxonomy): Eukaryota > Fungi > Ascomycota > Pezizomycetes > Pezizales > Tuberaceae > Tuber > Tuber brumale. The sequence goes on along the minus strand of JACCEG010000114.1, from coordinate 290,943 downwards.
AATTGAAAGTCCGACAGACTTTGTAAGACTCTTTTGACAGCTTCATTGTGTTCTTTTTCATCCTTTGAGTATATGAGAATATCGTCAAGATAACACAAGACTCCCACATCCAGGTATTCTTTCAGTACTTGGTTCATCCTATCTTGGAAAGTTGCCGGGGTGTTAACCAATCCAAAAGGCATAAACTTATATTCGTAATGTGGGTATCTTGTACGGAATGCCGTCTTCCATTCATCGCCTTCTTTTATCCTAATCAAGTGGGAACTGTCCTCAAGGTCTAGCTTGGTGAAGATCTTTGCGCCAGCTACCCTATCTCTGAGTTCGGACATAAGTGGAAGGGGATGTTTGTTGAGGATAGGAATCTTATTTAGATTTCGGTGATCCAGAACTAGGCGTAGTCTGCCATCTGGCTTAGGTACGAATAATATGGGTACTCCTGTAGGCGATTGACTTCGCGTAATCTTTCCTCATTTGATCATTGTCTCTAAGTATTCTCGTAAAGCCTTAAGCTGTTTCTCAGATAGTGGATATATTGGTCCCAAGGGGGGAGTTGATCCTGGAATCAACTTGATCTCGTGATCGAATGTGTGTCTCAGAGCTAGTTTTTCTGCTATTGGGCCTTCAAATAAGTGTTTGTAAAGTCAGTATTCATTCAGTAATGACTCGGGTTCCACAGTATTTTCTATGGCTTCAATTCTTCTAATGCGGCATGTATTAGGGTCCCAGGCGACGGATTTGTCATATTCGAACATATCCGCTATTCCTTCCTCTTCTTCCACACAGTTCTCACAACCTTTTGCGGAGAAGGTCCAGTTTTCGGCATCTTCTATGTGAGACACTGGGTGTTCACGATGCCACCAACCAAACGGAATTATCATTCCATAGTGACCTGCTTTAGCCACTTCATACGACACTTCAGAGATGTGTCAGTGTTTTCCTATTTCCAATTTAATAGAGAGGGTGCAACACTTCCCTCCTGAGGCGGCTGACGATCCGTCAAAGCTCAGGATATCAACTGCATTGTTATGCTCCACTGTCGGAATGCGAAGGTCTTCAACTAGGTCCTTATTTATAAGGAATACATTGGATCCCGAGTCTAATAAGACTTTAACTTTGTATCGCTTATGGTGTATATGGAAGTAAGCGATCCCCTCTGGGCAGTTGTATCGTTTTAGTTTTGGAGCTTTTAACTCCATGTGCTTAGCACGGATAAGAATTTCTTGCTTCTTTCATTTAGGCATCGTTGGTGTTGGGTGTAGGTAACAAGATGTTTGTTACTACGCCCGCGTAGTTTCGACCATTGAGGTCTCCTCAGACAAACTAGTAACTCTATAGCCCTAACAATCTAGGTTTACATATTAAGCAGCGTTTTACCGATACGCAATTGCGTATGACTAGTTTTCAAACTGAATGCCTTCTCCCGACATGCCAAACCTAGGCTTATAGCAGATTTTTGGGCAGTTATTAGCCATTTTACTCCCCTGGTGTGGGGTTCTCGCTTTCCCCAAATCCTTTCCCTTAGGGTTTCGGTTATCCATCCAGTTCCCTCACAGGGGCCTTGCGCACCAAAGCAGTACATCCCTATCCCACACTCTGGCAAGAAGGCAAGATAGTACATACATATAATACAACTCAGACTCATGTGGTAGGTGGAACGGCCCGCATCGGTTGTCCTCCTGTCGTGTATTGTTATCAAATAGATCTTGCATTACTATGTCCTAACTTCTTCAGTATAGTAACTTGCTTGCACACGGGTAGCAGGCGACCACCAGGTGACTCGGAAACTTCGTACTGTTGGCTCCCGGGCCATGTGGGCATGTTAACTATCTTCTCTTTCGATCGAGACTCTCCATATATTGATTCTTGTGTTTGAGCTCTCAAGTCCCTTGTGGGGTCCCTTCACTTGGAGAGTACTTGCATTGATCCTGAAAGGAGAGACTCGCTTTGCGCCCCTTTGATCACTTTAAGTTTCGATTCCCGTAGTTGCACATGGAATACCCGATCCCCATCGTGGCTGGTACCCAATACACCACAACCAAAGGGGATTCACATTTCGATTCCAGCTCTATCTGGATACTGAATACTTAAACGCCATCGCCGTTGGTGCCACTGAAATGACTTAGGTCAGTTCTTTGTCGTCCGGCAGTTCCTAGATCTTATTGACTCGTGCTGAGTTCTGGACAGTCGAAACTTTGCGAGCTAATTTAGGCTTGACAATAGCCGATCTTGCTCGCCGAATTTCCATTTTTATCGGTCTTGAGCTGACCGTTGCCGCCGATATATGGACATCTCCCCAATATGTCTGGTAGGTGTAGTTCTTTTTTCCACAATGTGTACAGTCTCTATCTCGCCTCCTAGTGTCTATCACACTCTGTGGGATACCGGTATGGGCCTGGTCAAAGTTTGTGTAGGTGGTCTTTGTCGCATCTCCCAACCTTTTCCTGGGCTTCTCCGGCTCATTATCTCTTTTCTGCTTTCGTGGTGGGGCTCCACCTCCCTTGACATAAGGTTTAGCCTCCCTTTGTTGCTTCGGTTTAGAGTCCCGTCAGTCTTCTCTTTTGATCTCCTGGATTACTTTGGGCTTGGGTGGTTTGTCTCGCCCAATTTTCTCTCTGGCCAGAAGTCCTTCTTCTGACCGACTGCACAGCCTTAGCGCCTTTTCCCATTCTTGATCCGTCGTATCCTGCAGAGCCCACAATCTGCGGACAATTTGTTTTGGAAGTTTATCTTCGACTTTCTGCCTCCAGGACTCCCCAGTCATGCATGCACGAATGTTATGCTTATGTATAATTGTTAGATAACATTTAATACTACCATCGTACTCGACTAGCTTCATAGCTCGAAGTGCTAGTCATTTGGCTTCCACCAGAGCAAAACATTTGATCATATCATGTTCAAAACGAGTCCACATTGCTAGTTCCGGTTGTTGGGTTTCCCCTTGAAGTCCGTCCATAGCCTTCCTATACCAAACGGTGTAAGGAAGCACTATTTCTCCTCTCGTACGACTGAGTGGATATATAACCTGTTCCCGTGCATTGACCCAGATTTACTAGTTCTGTTCGAAATAGTTGGTGCATTGTAGAATCCACACATATATGTCCTGTGCGGGTTTATCCTCAAAGAATGGGGGTGGCTCTGATGGTCGCTTAATATTTAGCGTCATCGAATTGGCAAGCGTCTCTGCCATTCCTAACTGTTCTGGTATCTGTCCTTGCCTTCTCCGGTTAGGACCTCCTCTCCTTCTTCCTCTCTCATCATCATCGTCATCATCATCGCTGGGATCTTCAGGGTCACCTCCTTGGACACCTGAGGGGGATGCATCAGCGGCTCCCTTGCCTTTCCCCTTTCCCCTCCCTGTAGACTGAGGATAGTATTCTTCGTCATTAGTCTCCTGGACCGCAGGTAAGGGTGCGGGCCCTGCAGCTTCTGGACTTGGTGCTGTGGCTAACATCCTATTTATGGACGCTGTTAATACTTTTAGGGTATTATTCGTCTCATTATTCTACTGCTGTTGCTGGTCTTGTGACCTGTGAATCTCCGCTTGGCGAGTAGTTTAGTCTAGGCGTATCTGTCCTAGGGTACGGTTAACTTCTCTTTCCCATGTGGTGCATTGATTTCGGAATTCTCGGAATTCCACCCTCAGGTTGATGATCATTTGCTCAAGTGTTTGCTCTTGGGCTAATGCTGCCTGGCTTTCTTCCTCGATCGTTCCATGTAACCTCGTCGTTACCTCTTCATGTTCCTGTTGACGCCTATCTTGGGCATCAATCTTCTTTGCCACTTCTCGCAGCATTTCCTCTTGTATCCCCTTTATTTCGCTTTCCACACCTGCCAGCTGCATTAGCAAGATAGCAATATCGTTATCGCGAACATCTTGTCCGTCCACCATTTGTTGTTGAACCTTAATTTATTTTAAGGTATTATCTTGGGTAGCTCCATTCAGATGTTTGAAGGCGATATTGGCTTGGTCGAGCGAGGTATCTATATCCTGCCTAATTCGACACAAGGTTATCCCTAGACGGGCAGCCAACCTGGGTAAGTTTGCAGCATGATCTCTTCCTGGTTTAGACGTGGAGGCTCTTGATATCCGATGGGTACTTGTGATACTAGAGGATTGGTGAGAGGGTATGTTTCCTCTCCGGAAACATGGGTTTGTGAGGTGTTGATGGGAAGGGACTCCAGATAGCCGAATCATCAGTTTTATCCGTCGTATCTGGACGGGTGTCCATGGGTTCTCCCACCATTATTCTCTTTCTCGGGTCTTGAGGTCTCTTAGCCATTGTGATACCTTCCAGGTAGGCTAATTGCTCTAATAGTCCTGGATGAGTGATTTCTGGTACGTTGTACCAGAGTTCTTGATATCCTTTAAAGGGTTTAAGGAATCGTATGTAAGGTATCCAACGTTTGAGGTATTCTAGAGGTGTAGGTATGAAAGGGTTGGGTTGATCTGATTCTGGACTCAGAATCTGAATTTCCCTTTTCTCGAGGTTTAATATGTACTTGTAGTACATATACGGATTTGTTAGGCCCAGGCTGAGGAGATGTCTGGCTCATGGATGACAGTGCCTGATTTTTTATCTTGGCAGTACTGGGTACTCCAGTAGACAAGGTCTTCTGACTCAGTAGAACTACACTCAAAGTTGGAACCGTGCCAGGTGCGATATATGCGATTGAATTGATCCCTCGTTGGGATCCCGAAAGGTATTATGAACCATGAGGGTTCTTGCGTATACTCCTCTTCGATTTCTAGTAGCTCAGTGCCGAAGGTTTCTTCGAATGTATGAATGTAGATAGGATAGTCAGGCACTGCGAAGATATAATCGAAGTCTGAGCTGAGGGTGGAGTTTGATGTGAACTCGTAGTTCATATAGTAAGCCTTGGTAACAGGAGAACTATCAATATACTGTTAGGCGGACGCCTATCTCTAGTACAACTGAGGGATGAAGGCCAAAATCTTTGTTCGGAGAATCTGTCGAGAAAGGCTCGTCTCGATAAGGTAAAGGTAAAGGAAAGATTTTATGAGGTAAACAACTTTATATTGATAAGATCTCTTCCCTCTTGCTTGATGATGTCTGTAAAGCTTAGGAGGCACTTCGATATTTATATCCCGCGTCTGAGTGTTCGCGGACTACTTCTAACTACTATGCTCCCGAAGTACCACTCTGATTTTAATACGCAAACGTCCAGAAACTTATAAGTGTGAACACTGTTTGACCCTAAAACCTATCACACGCTTGCGTGGACCCGGAATAGTATTCCTCGGTTTAAGATGACCGCACTTATTTGTCATGCCAAACAGTGGCCTCCAACTTAGATATCCACATAGACTATTATATTACTTTAGTCTAGTTGACTATCGTTCCAGTAGTCTCTTTGGTCCTGAAGTGATCAAATTCATGCCGGGCCACCTAGTGCCAATCGCAAGTTTGAGCCTGACGTATTAATATCTCAAGGGACTCTGACTTATGTAGGTCTTCCTTTCTGAGCATGCCTCTCCTTGGTCCACCGGCCTCTGTAGAGGGGTCCTATTACTAGGACCAACCAACCTTCAAATGATCTCAGAAGGGTATGGGTGGATTCGGTATACCCCTGATAGCCTCTGATATTGGGATATCCTCTTGGAGTATTTCGCTGAAAATGTCCCATCACTTTCAGCCCATAGTTTAGGAAGCCTAATGTTAAAGCCTACTATCTCAATGCACCTCCGACGGATTTCTTCTGTTCCACTTCCCAGATGCTGCCAGAGGCCCCCTCTCATATATCCTGTGAACAGCCTGCGGTCGGACAGACGGCAGCGATGTATATGGTGTTATAAAGTGGGCTTCATTGCTGTGACATTTTAGTTATGGGATGCAACTCTCAAAATCTCGCTAATGACGTGCGGGCCCCATAAGGGGGCCGGACGGGGGTGTTGGCACTCCGGTAAATTGAGGGTCTGTGCGCAGTTACCCTACCGTGGGTCTGTGCGCAGTTACCCTACCGTGGGTCTGTGCACATGTCTCGGATTTCCATATGCCTAACATGTAGTCTTTGAAGTCATTCCTCATCTCCGGCCAGTAGATGTATTCCTTTGCATACTGCAGGTTTCGATCGGCCCTATGGTGTCATTTATTGTGTATCTCCCCTATCATCAGTTCTCTTAGAATTTCTCCATTTACTCCTTGACCTCCCTGCATGTATAGGCAATCTTCTCTTCCTTTAGTGGCAGCATAAAGGAGACCGTTACGTATACTGCAATATTGCATCATTCCGTTTCGTGAACTGTGGTTGGAGTCCTTTGCTAGTTGGTAGATGGGGTCGCTCCTATATCCTTTGATCATCTGTTCCCTCCAAATATTTTTCATATCATCCACTCCTTGGATGATATCCCTTTCATCCACCACTCTTTCTAATACCGTTACCTCCTCCTCCTCATCAGGTATTTTATAAACTTTGTGGAGCTCATGTTTCTCATGAGGTAGGGAGGGCGGTTCCACTACTGGAACCTCGTTCAGGTATGCGAGAGGTCCTCCATAGAGGGGCTCATTGTGGGGATGCTCCAGAGACTCGGAATCATGATGTTTGGTAGAGGGAGAGACAAGTCCTAATGCTTTTTTAATGCACTCCTTGATGGCACATATGTCGAGGCGGGGGCATGATGAATGGGTATCTTTGTCACTGTAATCATCGTTGGTGTTGGAGGGAGTTTGTAATAACTGGCGGGCTGCTGCAGGGGGAGCCAGTGTAGATCTTAGTCTTAGGTTTCAATTCCTCGTGGTCAGGACAGAAGGGTATATCGCAAAATGCCCAATGCATTGATGAATGTTCAAGTTCCTCCTCACTCCTACCATTGGTATAACTTCGATGATCTCCCCAATCGTTTAGGAGTTCAGCATTTCTGCAATTGTTTGCATCTAGCTGTGCTTGCTCCAGGCTGCAGTTGCTTCCGCATTCTGAAGGAGCACCAATGTGCACAACTGTGAGGGCGCCAAATCATGATATTTCGTTTTCGATAGTAGGTTTTTCGCAAGAAAGAAAGAATGAAATAGGTGAGGTAGCAGGCGAATCTTCTTCTTGTGTTGGATCGTTTACAGTATGTGGGTAATCATCATTCTCATCATGAAGACAAGATAATGCATCTGGTAAATAGTTCCATTTTCCTAGTCTCTACACTATTTTGGTGTCGTATTTCCCAATGAATCCTCTCCATCGCAGTTGTTTCTTGGTGGGTGTTCTACTCGTCTTGAGGTACGTCAGAGGTAGGTGATCTGTGATAATAGTAATCTTGCTTTCTGCAAGTATGTAATGAAATTCCGTCAGTGCATCAACTATCACTAGGGCTTTCTTGTCAGTTGTGCCATAATTCATTTGGGCATTAGAGAATTTTCTGCTATGAAGTGAAGCTGGTCTAGCATTCTCGGGGGTTTCTCCTTGTCCTACCCATGCTCCTACTGCTGTGTTGGATGCATCAGTTATTAGCCACATTGGAAGTGACGAATCATATTATAATAGTTTCATAACCTCATGTTTTGAAACACTTCACTTAACATTCTCCATGGCTTGGTCTTGGGTGGCAGTCTATACAAATTCCGCTGTTTCAGTGAGTTCCGTTAGGGGTGATGTAATGGTTGCAATGTGTGGCAAAAACTGACTGATGTAGTTGACAGTTTCTCGAAACTCCTGTAATTGTTTCTTAGTTTATGGCGTAGTCCATTATTCAATCTTCGCTATCTTTTCCGGTGCTAGTGAAAGTCCTTCGTCATTGATAACATGCCCTAACACTTCTATATTGGCGGCGAAGAATTCAGATTTCTTCCTGCTTGCATGGAATTGAGCTTCCTTCAGTTTATCGCAAATTATGGATATGTGTTTCAAATGTTCAGACTCTGTATCGGAAAATATGAGTATATCATTAATATATACCTACATGAATCATCCTAAATAGTCAGCAAATAGATCGGACATTATGGGCATTAAAGTTCCTGGAGCATTCATATCTCCTTGTAGCATTACTTTGCTAACGAAACATCCAAATGGTGTCTTAAACGCATTCTTGCTCACATCCTCTGGTTCCACTCTTGTTTGGAAGTAGGCATCAGTAAGATCGATTTTGCTTCGGTATCTTGCCATTCCCAGAGCGTTCAGGAATATTGTTTGGTTAGAAATGGTTTCAATATCCTTAATTGTTATCTCATTCCTGGCTGTGAGGTCCACCAGTGGTCTCATGTGTTTCTTAACTTTCTTTTCCTGAGCAAATATTGGAGCTGCCACAGAAACTGCTTGCCGTGCAATGATTCCTGCTTTCTCTTTTTCTCTCAACCATATACTCATGTCTGTTGTCCATCATTTCGGTATTGAGTAGGTAGGTAATGAGCGCTACTCGTTTCCTAGTTATAGATCTATCTTGTGATTGATCTGTCTTAGGGGCGGCAGACTTTCCAGTATTTCCTCAGGAAATACCTCCGAGTGTTGGTCCATGACATCTCCAGTGCAAATCACTGCTGTTCAGATCATGCCACTAGTAGGTGTGCAAACAATTCGAACATTCTGTTTTGGAAACAAAATAGCTAATTTGCCACATTCGATTTGAGTTTGGTGGTGTTCCAGACAAGGCATTCCAATTAGTGCATCGTATTTTGCTAGGTTGCCAACCAACATCCAGGTTCCTGGTGCGATCAGCTTCCTTGCTGATATGTTGACTGAAAGTTCTTGTTGACCTTCGGATCGTGATCCTTTCATAGCTAGGTGTATTCTGATGGGAGTCTTCAATTCCTGACAAGGAATTCCGTGCGTGGTGACAAAGGTAGCGCTAATTGGGTTTGCTCCTATTGATCCAATATCAAATAGGACTCTGGCTTCTTTATCATTGATATGCATCATTCCTTTGAGAGTGTCATGAGGTTGGACGTTTGTTGGTCTAGCAGCTATTGTGATGATGTCTTCCTCTTTTTCTTCTATTTCCATACCATTGATAAACACCTCTTCCGCTAGTTGTTCTTGTTCCATTCTGTTGGAGGTGACTTCTTTCTTTACCTTAGCCTTGCCCTTGCCTTTGCCCTTGTCATCTTTGCTAGGACAGTCTCTTGCTAGATGTCCTTTACCTCCACAGGTATAGCAAAGACCCTTTTCTTTTTGTTCCTTAGGTTTGGAGTGGTTCTTGTTACTGGTTTTCCGATTGTCCTTCCACCTTTCTTGTTTGGAAATGAATTCTTTTGCTGGTTGTTCGAACCATTCCTTCCCATAAGCACCAGTGCTTTTTAGGGTAGCATCTATGCTCTCCACATTTTGTATAACTTCCATAATGGTATCTGTTTCTGCATGCTGTAATTCTGCTTCTTGTTGTAGCCTCAGGTGCATGCTCTTAAAGAACTATTGAATGAAGGCATAATCGCTTATGGTATTTGCAGGTAGGTGTGATCAGTACATCAGCAAATCAGTTGCTATGGTTGATATTCTCTGTATCTTGCCATTATACACTTGCATGATTTCATGGAATTTGCGGTTGGTACCATCTTTCTGTTTCGAAGATAGAGATCTTTCTCGTAGGTATCCTACGAGATCTTCTCTTTTAACCGCCTCTCGGGAGATACGGTAAACATAGGGTTAATGGGCTTTATTCTTGACCGAAGGTGGTAACTAGCAAAGCAAAGTCTGGAGGCTTTAACAGAGGTTGTTGAAAAGACTTCTCACTATCTCGCGACTACGGAAGTCTCAGAGATGTTTGGTGGATCTCAAACTAAAGATTCACGAAGCGAACTGAGAAGGTAACTGTTCAAATAAGTATATTGAAAAACTCTGTCCATCTAAGTCTGCTCCTTCTAACGAGAAAAATAGCAGTTCTTAAATACACTTCGTAGGCTACCGGGAGCCTAGTTCCCATAACATATAAGACTCCAAAACAGTAGCCTTGAAACCAAACATAAAACATATAGAGTATCAAACTGATACTCAAAACCAAACATAAAACATATAGAGTATCAAACCGATACTGGGAACCAAATATAAAACATATAAAGTATCAAGCTGATACTCGAAACCAAACATAAAACATATAGAGTATCAAACCGCTACTTGAAACCAAACATAAAACATATAGAGTATCAAACCCTATACTACCAGCCTAGAGGCACACCTCGTTTCCTGAAACAAATTCAAAACTCAAACAATATCAACTGATACATAAAATCCTAAACCAGTAACCAGTACCAGTTACACCCCGAAAACAAAATAAAACCCTTATTTCAAAACATAATAAGAAAATTCCTAATCCATGCTATCATAATCAGAATTCAAGTAAGGATTCCAAAAACCTCTATCAACCAGGGGTACATTTTGATAGCTCTCAAAGCCATTCTTGGTAAGAGAATAACATATAGGAATAAATCCAGAAAATACCGTAGGAAACTCATCTCCTGGCATGTTATCTGTCCACCATGCCTGAACCAAATCCATCGCATATTCTAATCCTTCCACCGGTTCCCAACTATTCTCGCTTACTGGGTATCCTTTCCAACTAACTAAGAACTATCCCTGTCCATATTGTTCCCTCTAATCGATGACTGATTGAACTTCCCATTCTTGTTCTTCATTGATGAGAATGGGTGCCGGCTTTGCAAATGCTCACCCTGGAAATCGGAAATCGTCATTAGGGTGGCAAGGTTTGACTACTGAGCAGTGGAAAACTCCTTTCTTCCTTCGCTACATTCTAGCATCCATGCTAACCGTATAGTTCTGGGTGAGTTTGTCAAACTCGAGTACTGTAAAAGGGCCTCACCAGCATGGCTGCAATTTCCGAGATCTGCCAGATTCCATTGCACACTGGTCCCCAAAAACTATAATCCTTTCCACAATCTCGACAGGTTTGTGTGAGTTCCTCTTCTTAATTGCCACTCTGTTTGACCTTGCTCTAGCCAATCGTAATACTTGGTATGCCCCATTTCTGATTTCCTGATAACGATTGTAGTAATCATCGGATGCGGGTACTGTTGTAGCATTGACTTTATAGGTATTGAGTAGTTAGTATTCTCCTCCATACACAGCCTTGTATGGAGACATTCTAATAGTATCAGAGTGACCTACGTTGGAGTAAGCTGTCACTTCAGGGAGGGAGGTAAGCCAGTTAGTCTGGTGGGCATTCACAACATTCCTTAATGCTGTTTTTAGTTCTCGAATCTTCCTTTCTGCTTGTCCGTTGGTCTGGTGGTGGCCAGGCGTAGCCATAATGTGTTCGACCCCTATCATCTTCAATGTTTGTTTCCAAAACCGCGAGGTCAACTGAGGATTAGCATCACTAATAATCGACGTAGGTATTCCATGAGGGGTGAATATATGGTGAAGGAGTAACTCCATAGTCAAAATTGCAGTAGCGTTTACTGATGTTGGTATCAGCCAGCTGAACCCAACCACTCTATCTGCTACCACCAATACTGAATCATATCCTTTCAGCTTAGTAAAAGGACCCATGAAGTCGATAGCATAGCTTGAAAATATCTCGAAGGGAAAAGGAAGTGAGAGGGTATTGCTGGTAGGTAATATAGTCCTTTCCCGATTCAGTTGACATTTGTCACATTGCTGGACATAGTCTTTGAAGTCCTTCCTCATTTCCGGCCAGTAGATATATTCTGTTGCATACCAGATATTTCGATTAGCGCTATGGTATCCTTTATGATGTATCTCCCCTATCATGAGTTCTCTTAGTGTTTCTCCATTCACTCCAGGACCCTTCGGAATGTAAAGGCAATTTTCTCCTCCTCTTGTAGTAGTGTAGAGTAGACCGTTGAGTATTCGGTAATGTTGCATCATTCCATTTCACAAAGCGAGGTTGGAATCCTTTGCTAACTGATAGATAGGGTCGTTTCTATATCCTTTAACCATCTGTTCCCTCCAAATATTCTTCATATCATCAACTCCTTGGATGATATCCCTTTCGTCCACCACTCTTTCTAATACCATTACCTCCTCCTCCCCTTCCGGTGTTTTATAAACTTTGTAGAGCTCACGTTTTTCGTAAGGTAGGGAGGACGGTTCCACTACCAGAACCTCGTTCAGGTATGCGACAGGTCATCCACAGAGGGGCTCGTTATGGCGTTGTTCAGGGTTCTCGGAGTTATGACATTCGGTAGAGGGTATACCACAGCCTAAAGCTTTCTTGACACGCTCTTTGATAGCTCGGATATTGAGGCGGGGGCATGGTGAATGGGTATCTCTGTCATTGTGATCATCATTGGTGTTAGGTGGAGTTTCGATAACTGGTGGGCTACTGCATGGGGGGCCGGCGTAGATTTTAGTCTTTGGTTTTAATTCCTCGTGGTCAGGGCCGAAGGGTATGTTGCAGAATAACTAATGTATTGATACTTGTTCAAGTTCCTCCTCACTCCTACCACTGGTATAACTTCGATAGTCTCCCCAATCGTTTAGGGGCTCGCTATTTCAGTAATCGTTTGCATCTAGTTGTGCTTGCTCCAGGCTGCAGTCGCTTCCGCATTCTGAGTGAGCACCGATGTGCTCAACTGTGAAGGCTTCGAATCGAGATATTTCGTGTTCAATAGTAGATTCTTCGCAACAAAGAAAGGATGAAATAGGCGAGGAACTAGGTAAATTGTCTTCTAATGTAGGATAGTTTACAGTATGTGGGTAATCATCATTCTCATCATAAAGGCGGGATAAAGCATCGGCTAAATAGTTCTATTTTCCTGGACTGTACACTATTTCAGTATCGTATTTCCCAATAAACCCTCGCCATCGTAGCTGTTGTTTGGTGGGTGTTCTGCTTATCTTGAGGTACGTCAGAGGTAGGTGATCTGTGATGATAGTAAACTTGCTTCCTGCAAGTATGTGATGAAATGCCGTCAGTGCATTGACTATCGCTAGAGCTTCCTTGTCAGTTGTGCCATAATTCATTTTGGCATTAGAGAATTTCCTGCTATGAAGCGAAGCAGGTCTGGCATTTTCTGGTTTTTCTCCTTGTCTTACCCATGCTCCCACACCTGTGTTGGATGCTTCTGTTATCAACCATATTGGAAGTGACGAATCATATTGTAGTGGTTTCATAACCTTGTATTTTGAAACAACTTGCTTGACATTATCCATGGCTTGGTCTTGGGTGGCAGTCCCTATAAATTCTGCAACTCCGGTGAGTTCCGTTAGGAGTGATGTAATAGTTGCAATGTGTGGCAAAAACTGGCTGATGTAGTTAACTATTCCTAGAAATTCCTGTAACTGTTTCTTAGTCTGTGGCGTAGTCCATTCTTCGATCTTTGCTATCTTTTCCCGTGCTTGTGAGAGTCCTTCGTCATTGATAACATGACCCAATACTTCTATGCTTATGGTGAAGAATTCTAATTTCTTCCTGCGTGCATAGAATCAAGCCTCCTTGAGCTTGTCACAAATCAGAGATATGTGTTTCAAATGTTCAGACTCTGTATTGGAAAAAATGAGTATGTCATCAATATATACCCACATGAATCATCCCAGGTAGTCGGCGAATAAGTCAGACATTATGGGCATGAAAGTCCCTGGAGCATTCATATCTCCTTGTAGCATAACCTTGCTGACGAAACATCTAAATGGTGTTTTGAAAGCATTCTTGCTTACATCTTCTGGTTCCACTCTTGTCTGAACGTAGGCATCACTAAGATCGATTGTACTGCGGTATTTCGCCCTAGCTAGGGCATTCAGGATCATGGTTTGGTTTGGAATAGTTTCAACATCTTTGATTGTGATCTCATTCTCACTGTGAGATCCACTAATGGCCTCATTCGTTTTTTGTCCTTTTTCTCTTGCCCAAACATGGGCGCTGCCAATGAAACTGATTGTCATTTGATGATTCCTGCTTTTGCCTTTTCTCTTAGCCATATACTCATGTCTGTTGCTCATCGTTCTGGTATTGAGTAGGTGGGTAAAGAGCACTGCTCCTTTCCTGGCTGGAGGTCAATCTTATGATTTATCTTCCTTAGAGGCGGCAGATTTTCTGGTATTTCCTCGCGAAACACTTCTGGGTGTTGGTCTATAACATCTTCAGTGCTAAGCACTGCTGCTCGGATCATGCCACTAGTAAGTGTGAAAATAATTCGAACATTGTGTTTGGGAAACAGGATAGCTAATTTGCCACATTCGATTTGAGCTTGGTGTTGTTCTAGGAAAGGCATTCCTATTAGTGTATCGTATTTTGCTAGGTTGCCAACCAACATTCTAGTTCCTGGTGTGCTCAACTTTCCTGCTGATATGTTGACTGAACATTCTTTATGACCTTCGGATCGTGATCCTTTCATAGCTAGGTGTATTCTGATCAGAGTCTTCAATTCCGGGCAAGGAATTCCATGCGTAGTGACAAAGGTAGCGCTAATTAGCTTTGCTCCTATTGATCCAGTATCAAACAGGACTCTGGCTTCTTTGCCATTGATGTGTATCGTTCCTTCGATAGCGTCATGGGGTTTGACGTTTGTTGGTCTAGTGGCCATTGTGATGATGTCTTCCTCTTCTTCCTCTATTTCTATACCATTGATAAACACCTCTTTTGCTAGTTGTTCTTGTTCCATTCTGTTAGAGGTGACTTCTTTCTTCACCTTAGCCTTATCCTTGCCTTTGTGCTTATCATCTTTGCTAGGACAGTCTCTTGCTAGATGTGCTTTACCTCCGCAGGTATAGCAAAGACCTTTTTCTTTTTGATTCTTGGGTTTGGAGTGGGCCTTGTTGCTAGTTTTCTGCTTGTCCTTCCTTCCTTCTTGTTTGGAAATGAATTCCTTTGCTGGTTTTTCGAACCTTTCCTTCCCATAAGCACCAGTGCTTTTTAGGGTAGTATCTATGCTCTCCGCATTTTGTATAGCTTCCATAACAGTGTCAGTTTCAGCATGCTGTAATTCCGCTTCTTGCCGTAGTCTAGGAGGCATGCTCTTGAAGAACTGTTGAATGAAAGCATAGTCGCTTATGGTATTTGCAGGCAGGCATGATCGAAACATTAGCATATCGGTTGCTATAGTCGATTTTCTCTGTATCTTGCCATTATACACTTGTGTGATTTCATGAAACTTGCCATAGGTATCATCTTTCTGTTTTTAAGACCGGAATCTTTCTCGTAGGAATCCAACAAGGTCTTCTCTGGTCATGTGTTCACCGAAATACTCTGCTGCTTGGAAGGCTGTTTCTTGAGCTCGTCCTTCAGTATAGAGAATCCAATAGTTTCCTCCTTCGCCCTCGCTAGTCCGTAGTCCATTAATCCGTTGATATAACAGTACTGAATTATACGGTCTATAGAACACTTCTGGTTTGAGGTCATCTCCTTCACCAGTAAACTTACTGGGCAAAGGTCCTTTGATGCTGAGTTTAGCTGTAACAGCTGGGTTAGGCCTAGGTGTCAGTGGTCTTGGGACCTCTGGTACTGGGGCTTCGGACCCTGAGGGTTCTGCTTCTGAAGCCATGTCGTATGATTCTTTATCACTATTTGAGCTATCTGGATCATTACTTAGTGGTGCTAGAGGTGCTGGTATACCTGTAGGTTTTCCTGGGGATTCTGGGTACTCTCCGGGGGTAGTGGTTGGCGGTTCCAGTGGTTGTTGTGATGATTCTCCTGTTGATTATTCAGCAGTATCTCAAGTTAACTGCCTAGCAGCTGCTTCGCTTGCTGCCTGCTCCAAAGCTGGAGTCTTTGTAAACCGTCCTTTGGAAACCCTAGTGCACTGTTGAGAACCTTTCATAGGGGCCTTGCCCTTACTTGGTCCTGAAACGCCTTCTATCTTGATAACTTGCGGAAGTTAAAAAAATGTAACCGCCTCTCGAGAGATGCGGTAAACATAGGGTTAACGGGCTTTGTTCTTTACCGAAGGTGGTAACTAGCATAGCAAAGTCTGGAGGCTTTAACTGAGGTTGTTGAAAAGACTTCTCACTATCTCATGACTAGTGAAGTCTCAGAGATGTTTGGTGGATCTCAAACTAAAGATTCTTGAAGCGAACTGAGAAGGTAACTGTTCAACTAAGTATATTGAAAAACTCTGTCTGTCGAAGTCTGCTCCTTCTAACGAGAAAAATAGCAGTTCTTAAATACACTTCATAGGCTACCGGGAGCCTTGTTCCTATAACATATAAGACTCCAAAATGGTAGCCTTGAAACCAAATATAAAACATATAGAGTATCAAACCGATACTCAAAACCAAACATAAAACATATAGAGTATCAAACCGATACTCGGAACTAGACATAAAATCTATAAAGTATCAAACCGATACTCGAAACCAAACATAAAACATATAGAGTATCAAACCGATACTCGAAACCAAACATAAAACATATAAAGTATCAAACCGATACTCGAAACCAAACATAAAACATATAGAGTATCAAACCGATACTCGAAACCAAACATAAAACATATAGAGTATCAAACCGATACTCGAAACCAAACATAAAACATATAGAGTATCAAACCGATACTCGAAACCAAACATAAAACATATAGAGTATCAAACCGATACTCGAAACCAAACATAAAACATATAGAGTATCAAACCGATACTCGAAACCAAACATAAAACATATAGAGTATCAAACCGATACTCGAAACCAAACATAAAACATATAGAGTATCAAACCGATACTCGAAACCAAACATAAAACATATAGAGTATCAAACCGATACTCGAAACCAAACATAAAACATATAGAGTATCAAACCGATACTCGAAACCAAACATAAAACATATAGAGTATCAAACCGATACTCGAAACCAAACATAAAACATATAGAGTATCAAACCGATACTCGAAACCAAACATAAAACATATAGAGTATCAAACCGATACTCGAAACCAAACATAAAACATATAGAGTATCAAACCGATACTCGAAACCAAACATAAAACATATAGAGTATCAAACCGATACTCGAAACCAAACATAAAACATATAGAGTATCAAACCGATACTCGAAACCAAACATAAAACATATAGAGTATCAAACCGATACTCGAAACCAAACATAAAACATATAGAGTATCAAACCGATACTCGAAACCAAACATAAAACATATAGAGTATCAAACCAATACTCAAAACCAAACATAAAACATATAGAGTATCAAATCAATACTCAAAACCAACCATAAAACATATAGAGTATCAAACCGATACTTGAAACCAAACATATAACATATAGAGTATCAAACTCTATATTCTCAGGCTAGAGGCACACCTCGTTTCCTGAAACAAATTCAAAATACAATTAGTATCAACTGATACCCGAAATCCTAAACCAGTAACCTGTACCGGTTACTGGTCCCATGTCTCGGTTACGTCACGTTCCAGGATAACTTCTATGCTTTTCTGCTGCTAGCGTGTATATCTGGTGTGGTTGATGTGGGATTTTTGCTTTGATGTTTTTCTTTTATTCTTTCCGAGATGTCCTGTATGGTTACCTTCCTATGTTTTCCTGCTTGTTTCTTAGTTAGGTTTCTCCTGTCCTCCAGGTTAGCTTGGAGGTCAGGTACGAGCTTTTCTTTGGTGTGAGATGTGCGGTTAGGCCCACACCAGAGGGTCTTGGGGATAAGGTCGGGCCTGGCAGGAGGCGGAATGGGGATTGTTTATGCCATAGCTAGCACTGCATGCACATTCTTGTACCCTAAATAACAACAAATATATGATGATAAAAAAAAAAAAANAGATATGGTCGGGCCAGGCAGAAGGAGGAATGGGGATTGTTTATGCCATAGCTAGCACTGCATGCACATTCTTGTACCCTAAATAACAACAAATATATGATGATAAAAAAAAAAAAAGAAAAAAAAGACCAAGGAGATAGGCTCTTCATGTTTCCTTCTAAGTTATTTCCTTACATATTACTTTACGCTTTTACGAATATAAAACCTTTTACACTGTTTATGAATTACCTACACAAGACGAGGACTCTACTAGGTGAGTAGAGTTGAAGAAAGGGTATGACAGGCGATAAGGATTGGAGACACGAGAGTCTCTCCCACCTTATCATAGGCATAGGCCTAAGAGCTGTCATTGAGAAGAGAACAGAGAAGTATCGTCTACCCGTTGCTGAGAACTAACACCAGTTAGGGATCGTAATACCTTTAACCTTTGCAAAGCATTGGAGGATTTTGTTTCCTCACCTGTTCAGAGAAATGAGAAGGGTGAGAGGGCAAAACTGCTGGATGCTCTAAAGTAGGATGAGCTGCTACCTGAGGATTTGGACATGCTTGCAAAAATTGTGAATGCCATGGGCTCTTTTTGAAAGTGGCAATTGATTTTATAAGAATAAACACACCATCAGCAAATTCAGGATATATTTCAAATGATTGATAAATTGCTTTCACATTTGAAGAAGTGCAAGTCATATTATCTTGGACCTGTAGCAGCAGGATATGATTGTTAGGTGAATGCCAATCCTAGTATAATTGAGAAACATTGTCTGAAATCTTAATTGGACAATCTGTTTAGGAAGACTCATCTCAATAAAAGGATAAGGTAAAGATTTAGAGTGTAGAATAATATTATATTGAAAAGATCTCTTCTTTGTTGCTTGATGATATCTGTAAAGCTCGAGAGGCACTTCAATCTTTATATCCTGCATCTGAGTGTTTGTGGACTACTTCTAACTACTATGCCCCTGAGGTATTAGTCTGGCTTTAATATACAAATATCTAAAATCTTATAAATGTGAACACGATTTGACTCAGAAATTTATCATACCCTTTTACAGTTATGGAATAGTATTCTTCTGCTGAGATGACTGCACTATTTGTTATACCAAACTGACATCCTCAAGTATGTAGACCATATAGACTATTATATTACTCTAGTCTTATTGACTATCATTTCAGTAGTCTTTTTAATCATGAAGTGATTAGTTTCACATCAGTTTACTCAGTGCTAATCAAAAGTTCAAGTCTGACATGCCAAAGTCTTCTAGGTTTTTGACTTATCTTAGTCTTCTAACACAGCGTGCTTTTCCTTGGTCTGCCTGCCTCTGCAGAGGGGTCCTATTGCTAGGACTAACTAACCCATAGCTGATCTCAGAAGAGTATGGGTAGATTCAGTATGTCATTAGTTGCTTCTACCACTGTGACATCCTCTTATAGTATTTCAATAGAACTATCCCTTCACTTTCAGTCCAGTTTTAGGAGGCTCAACCTTAAAGTCTACTAACTCAACACACCCTTGACGGATTTCTTCTGTTATGCTTCTCAGATGTCAAAAAGGTGTCCTCTTATATATCCTGCAAACAGCATGCAGTCGGACAGATGATGGCAATGTATATGGTATTTTGATGTAGGCTTCATTAATATGACATTTTAGTTACTGGACATAACTATCGAAATCTCGCTAATGATGTGTGGACCCTATAACAGGTCTGGAGGGGGGTTTTGTCACTTCAGTAAATCGAGGGTCTGTGCACAGTTCACCTACTGTAGATTTGTGGACTAGCCTAAGATTTCCATATACCTAACAATGGTACAAAACATATGAAAATAGTTATCAATTGTACTTGGAAAGTACTAGACAAGTAAGTCTTCTTAATCTCTGCGAGTATACTGCTGCAAGCAAGTGTCTGATCCCCTTGGCTCATATCATTATACTCCAAGAATTCAAACTTTTTTTATTATTAGTAACAAGCTAATGTCATTTTATATCTTTAAATACTATACACTTACTGATTTTGCACTTGCACATTATGCCACTATAGCACTAAACGCAGGGATAGAATTTGGCTACTTTGAGACTGAGTCGAAAGAGTAGCAGGACTGGATGCACAATGCAGAAAATAATGTTTGAAATATTTGGACCACTGAGTATAAACAACACTCGGGAGAAAGCAATTACCCTGAATTTCCTCTCCAGCATAACCATAATATTCATCCTCCTCTCATATCCTCTGGAGTACATAGTGCAGGCATAGTAGCTCCCCCGGTAATGCCTACTACCCACTCCCATTATTTACCTTCAGAATTCATGGATCTTCCAAGTTGGAAAAAGAATAAGCAGGCCAGGATCATAATGGGTCAGCTTGATCGTTATGATCCCTTTATTCAGAAAGAGGTGGAAGATGAATTACAGGCTGGCCTCTTGCAATATTAGCTTGATTGGAGACATGAGAGGCATCAAGAGGAATTGGCAAGAATGGGCATGTAAATATTCAGCATCCCAGTTATGTCAGCCAATCCTGAGAGACTATTTAGCAGGCATACTATCAGTGTTTCCCATTTCCTGGGGTGATTACTCTACTAATCTAACTAATAGTTTGGTTTGGTACCAAACTGCTCCTTTCTGATCACCGTAACCATTTAGGTAATGAGGTTATTGAAGCTATTGAATGCCTCAAGTCCTGGTCACTTGCTGGCTTCAGCTTCACTGGAATTCGGTCAGAAATTAAAGAGATGAAAAATTATTTGAAGGCTCTTGAGGTTTACAGCATAGGACAAGGTTAAATTCTTGATTTGGATCACTATATTGAATATTCAAGGTGATGTGTGTAGAGGAAAGTTATGTCACTATTTACAATATCTCATCTCATTTGTTTTGTATTTTTTCAAAATCACCGTAACTTCTGCTTATTTTCTATTCATGCTCTCGCTCAACTCTAAGTCAATCAACACATTGGTATATTAAAGAAATATATATAAAAAACTCCATTAGTCTTGGCTTGGGACTATGAACAATCACTTGACATTGTGTGAGATGGCAGGAGAACAGGAGTGTAGAAGCTGGTAGGAGACCCCTATCACTTTCATTCCTTAGACGAGGAATGAAATTCCAGGGGGGCTCCCGGGGACTGCGGGGGACAGCCGGAGACCAAACGAGTGATCTCCCATGGTTTCAACCTAGAGGGACTTAAGGTCTAAGCACTAGCCTGAGGACTATAGTCCCCTATAGTCCGTCCGGTCCTTTCTCTCCCGGGCGTAGTCCGTCCCGTCCGAACCCAAAGACGGACGGACTGGACGGTTGCGAACACTGCCCGAACGAGAATCCATCCCAACCCCCGGAATCAGGTACTATCCCGATGACAAAGCCCAAGACGGTCATAAAGACCTACCCAGGCGAATAATTGAGGAGTAAAGAAAGTAGGGGGAAAGAAAAAAGGAGGGAGGAAAGCTGCTGTAGGATAGCTACCGAGCAACTCTATAGTATGGTTCCAAGTGCCCCCAAGTGTGAAAGCAAGAGAGCAAGAAAAGGTACCAGCTACAGGGTAATCCGTTCTACTCTTGTCAAAACACGTGGGTGGGTATGAAGAGATTGTTGTGGCTAACGGGCGGGTAGGTGCACATTCCTAACCGCAAGTACCCCCCACCAAAAACAAAAAAAAATAATGAAAAAAATATAATATAATGGTCCATCTCTGGTCCTAGAACAAACAACGAGCGTACTTTTTTCCTATTGTTCTCCCCCTCAACACGTCCCCCTCCCGGGCGCCATCCATTCACTAACACAGTACATGTACGGTATGGTGTAGGGAGAACAGTAGTTCAACGGCAGTAAAAAAAGGACAGAGAACCTGTATTCAGGAAACAAGGGCTAATCTAAAACTAGATACCACATTGCTGAACACAATAAATAAGGAATGACAGGAAAACCTGGTTGAAAATTCCCAGTAGAAGAGCACTAGAAGAATAGTGGATGTATATCCCTAGACGTATAATTGGTGCGGAAGTAAATAAAACGGGAGTAAAGGAAAGATATGGATGTCCGCTCGGTTTTGTGGGCTGGAGAGACAGGTGAAGGTGATCTAGAGGAGGGGGAGGGGCCCGTGGTAGATATGAGCATGCCGATCGGGATGAGCAGAAAGTGGTACATAGCGGGTCAAGCCATAGTAGAGACCACGGATCTTGAGGCTTGAAGCAGCTTCACTACTTGTTCATGCCCCTTCTTGGAAGCTACAGAGAGTGGTGTCAGACCATCTTTATTGGGCACGTTGGGGCTGACGTCTCCCTGCCCCAACAGTAGCTTCACTACTCCCTCACCCCCTTCCCTGGCAGCCCACCAGAGCGGGGTTTGACCGTGATTGTCCCACGCGTCGGGGTTGACGTCTTCCTGTCCCAACAGTATTATTACTACTTCATCACGCCCACCCCAGGCCGCCACCAAGAATGGTGTCCGGCCACTATTGTCTAACTTATCAAGGTTGACATCTTCCCGCCCCAAGAGTAGCCTAACTACTTCATTGCACCCATTCCAGGCAGCCTGCGAGAGTGGTGCCCCACCATCGTTGTCTGGCATATCGGGGTTGATAATACCCCGTTGGATAAAACAGTTTATCAGGTTTGTCGGGGACGATAGTATGCCGTTCCAAAAGCCGCTTTACTATGGTTCCGGCCATATATACAGTGCACCTCAGATTTTGCAACGGGGGACAGCTTGGCACCAAAGATAATGTACATAGGTTCAACTCCTCTCAAGTTCTTAGTTTTTAGAGTTTTTGTTCAGCCACAGTAATATTTGAAAGCAATAAACTGTTATAGATGTATAAGATTAACTTGAGCCTCTGAGTTGCAAGAGGCTATTGGAGTTGTCGGCCATCTAGTTCTGTTCTATCCACCCTTCCACTGCGAGTTAAACTTTATTAAGTACTTCTGGGGAGCAGCCAAGCAATACACCCGGGCTTACTGCGAGTATTCATTTCATTTACTAAAACAGTTGGTACCTGAGGGAATGGCACAGATTCCAAATCAATTAATCTGGAAGTTTGCCAATCGTGTGAAGAGAATTATGGATGCACATGAGACTGGAGCAATTTACAGGTCAGAAATATACAAATCTATTGTATCAACAAATTATAAATCCCATAGACGAGTCTCAGGCACATAATGTATTCTAGTATTATTCAATAGTCTAAAATTATCTCTCAATAAAACTAGTGTGGCTTGAACATATCAAAAATAACTATGAATCTGTGGGGAATTGAACTAAGCTTCACTTTTTTAATTTGTGGCTGAATGCCAAGGCGTCCCCCGTTGCGAAATCTGAGGTGCACAGTATAGACGGCCGGAACCATACCTCCTCATGCCCACATATAGCAGCCATAGGAGCGGTGTAATACCCAGGGAATCCCTTCTGTTGGGGCCGGAACTTGGCTGGCTGGTGAGAGCAACTGCGGTTTCAACATTGCCGAAAATTGATGAACAATGAAGTCCAGTAAACCCGGTCAGGTGACCATTTATGGGGATGTCACAATCATATCGACCGGCTGTCGACAAGATATCCAACAAAAGTAACCTGGTAGATATAGGCATTCCAATTTGACTAAAAGGCTTGAGTGCAAGCGATACCACGTCCCTCGAAGCATTTCTCCTAGCGTGGGCCCCCCAATATAAAGAAGAATATTTGAGGAAAGAAGCTGGCCGAGGGGGAGCAAAGAGTGTGGGCGAAATCTCCTGAATAGTCAGAAATTTGAGGCATTTCAGGCAAGTTTCCGCCATTATCGAGTGAGCTGCATCAAATATTCCAGGGCAGGTATAAAGGTACCGTACTCCCAGAGAGTAAAGTGGATCGAGCGAACAACCGAAGCTTCCTTGTCGATGACTACAAGTCCTGAGCAACAGCTCAATAACGTCTCCACTAAAGGAATTTTCCTTGGATTCAGATCGGCAGATCCTATCTCAACCGCTGGGGCATGTAAAAGTTTATCGAGCTGTAATAGCCGCTCCGAATCCAAGATCTACATTGGTTCTTCGAGCTCGAGCCTTGGTTTCTCCTCACTCTGTTTCTTTATTTGTTCTAGAGTCTCACTGTACCGTACTGTCCTGTACGCGTCCTTCAAATTCAAGCGATCGGTCATTGCCCTCAGCTTTCGCCGCCTACCACAGATAGTAGGTCCGCCAAGGATAACATTCATTGTTAGAGAAATTAACAGAAATCTATATGTGTTAGTGACGAATGGAAAATGTCCTGTTTCATCAAGCTACCAACTTACATTTCTGGAATATTCTCGGTAATGCTTTTGATGATTCCAGCCTCCAGACTACTATCCATCACCTCTAAGGATGTATCCTTACTCAATCTCATTCGAATATATCATCACTATTGAGTTTTATGCATAAAACAACAGCTGTCTTGTCAAGATATCTCTCAATCTCGCCCCGGATGCGCCGCCTTCCGGCTAAAACTACTCGCGCGTGTAGTGCATCCGGGAATCAGGGCATCAAAAAAAAAGAGCCAACCATTCATATGGCGAATAGTCCATCCAGTCTTTTCTCCAAGACACGTGGACGGGACCGCTGCTGCTCATGTTACCAAATATGCACGCAGTTCCAATTCTGGGAGCACGCTTGCAATGCCAAGCCCTGCGACCATTTAGGTTTAAACCCCTATAGAACGACTGAAAACCAATTCTGGGTATGGTATGCATAAAAAGCTATCAAGGTATCATACCGAAGGAATAACTGAGAGGGCATATAAAACGCCAATTCATTTCAAGAACGCATAAGTTGTAACAACAGTTTAGGAAGTTGGAGAGGTGCCATGCACAACCAAAACCATGAGACACGGAAGATTTCTGGAAATGAATACCTAAAATCTTTGTTAACACCAATTGAAATTTAAATTGAAAAGAAAGGGGGGGGAATTTGAAGCTACAAGGCCACAATGTAGGGTCAAAATTGAAACCCGGTGTTGAGCTTCGTCTGACTTAGAGCTATCAGGCAAGGGTGGGCGTACACGGGGTTTGGAAATGCTCGCATCTTACATAGGCTTAGGAGGAACTTTGGCATGATTGCGCCTCATTGTTAGTGCAAAGGAGGGAATAAGGCAGAAGGAATAAGTACAGCGGAACCGAGTAGATCTCTTAGCTACATTTACTCTCCACCGCATGATACAGTACTGTAAACAGCAAGAAAGACAGAAACACACAAACAAGCGACAGCCGACCCCCACAAATCCCAACACGCTGATGCAGATAACATGTTCTTTAGGGCAACAAATCTCAAGAACAGAAAGCAGAACAAGATGTGCAAAAATATTGCATAGCCGCGAACAAGGAAACCAACAACCCATTATAGACATTTAATCTATTACAGAGTTAGCAAGGCATTTAAGCATTCGTTGAAATAACAAAGCATCGAACTCACCGCTCTTTGGACCGTCATTGGAGCACGAGGAGGCCGTGGCCAGGCCGGGCAAGGTTGATGCATCGAGTATATCTAGGATGCAAAACTGCAGCAGGGTGAATAATAATCTGAAGGGGGGGGGGTAATGATAGCAGAGGAAAAAGACTGACATCCTATAAAAATGGTTAACAGATATTCAATGTCGATTAGGCCAGTGATGATCAAATCACAATACTAACTTTCTATGTTGCCCAAATGTTTGTAAGGTGCGCTGTGGGTTAATAACGAAAGTAGGGAGAAAGGAGAGATATACTAACGAGCTGTATCAAGTGCCAGGTAATTAGTGAGAGTAAGGAG
>JACCEG010000114.1:218135-263467 GCA_014065205.1 Tuber brumale | reverse complement strand
GAGCCAGAGGTCAGCAATTTCCTCGTCCCAGAACCGTTGTTGATCCTGTTTACTTACTGACTACGACAGGAAGTGAGCCAGAGGTCAGCAATTTCCTCGTCCAAGAACCGTTGTTGATCCTGTTTACTTACAAACTACAATAGGAAGCGTGCCAGAGGTCAGCGATTGCCTCGTCCGAGAACCGTTGTTGATCCTGTTTACTTACTCGCTACAACACGAAGCAAGCCAAAGGTCAGCAATTGCCTCATCCCTGAACCGTTGTTGATCCTGTTTACTTACTTCCTACAACATGAAGCGAGCCAGAGGTCAGCAATTGCCTTGTCCCAGAACCGTTGTTGATCCTGTTTACTTACAAACTACAACAGGAAGCGAGCCAGAGGTCAGCAATTGCCTCGCCCCAGAACCGTTGTTGATCCTGTTTACTTACGTCCTACAACACGAAACGAGCCGAAGGTCAGCAAATGCCTCGTCCTAGAACCGTTGTTGATCCTGTTTACGCACTCGCTACAACACAAATCGAGCAAGATGTCAGCAGTTGCCTCGCCCCCGACCCGTAGCTTATCTTGTTAACCCACCTCCTGCAACCACCACCAGTGCGCTAGAGGTTAGTATTTGCCTCGTACCATCAATTGACTTGATCCAGTGACGTACAAGCTAAGCACCCCCAGCTTCGCAATTAGTTCTCATCTTTGTCATTTACGCTATTGAATAGTGATGGCCATGATCGAGCATAATCTTGTCCATCTCTGTTTTTGAACGGGTCCCTTACCTCCTATATCTCAATCAATTTCGGGAAACCTTATTCTCGTGTCCGCTAGTATTGGATATGCAAACTTACACTCTATGCTCAGGCATCAATTGAGTTAGCCATTATAGTTGCCCAACATTCCTAATGCACATCACTCACTTTCTATCGTTTTCACGCACTTGGTGTCAGTAACGTAACAATGTATAAGAGAAATCACCCGGAGCTTCTACTTGCCTTCTGTAACGCAAAACAAGTTCTAGATCAGCATTAACACACTCTGATTGCTGAAAATTGACATACCGTCTGTAAAATAATGTTAATCTATTGTTAGTTATGCACTAATCGTCTCAAACCAAGAGTTCTCGTCACCTCCAAAATGTTATACTCCTTCCCCCAGAGGTAGGCCTTGACGTTCTTCCGTAGTAGCTTCCCGGTCACACCCCTGTCCTTCCGGACGGCTGCTATGTTCAATGCGGTGCCATATATATCTGCTCGAGCATTGATGTCCACCTCCTCCTCTTCCAATAATCGATCAACCATCGTCTCCTGCCCAAGTAATGATGCTATCATCAAATATGTGAAATCTTCTGTGAAGCTATTTCACTTTTGGGTTTTTAACCAGTATATCTGAAACCATGCCAGACAGCGTTTAGATCCAGGTTTACAAATCAGGCGCGCTAATTCGAATAACTCCGTCCCCCGATCCTGCGCATCCCGCACGTGATATGCCCAGTGTCGAACTGCGTAATCGAGAAAGGCGTATTTCTCGTGATACTCATCAACCACATCTTCCAAAACACTTCCCTCAGCGTCCATCGCTAATGGGCTGCCCGCGAACTCCTCCCGTGAAAGGTAGGAGATACAAATGTCCGCAATGAGGAAGTTAGAATCCTTGAGACACAGTGTGTGCTGCCAGTTTCCTCTGCCCGGCAAAGATCCCTTAATGAGGAACTCCCTTGCGGTCTGGTGAACGAGATAGATTTTGGAATCAATAATTCGAACGAAGAGCCCGCAGAAATTTTTTATTGTCTTTTCAAACGCATGGTGGGCGTGGCCTGACAGGTCTCTCACGGACTTATGATCCCTCGTGATTCCGAATGCAACATACATTTCGCCGACCGTTAGGGGCCTGGCCGCTCCTATCACTATTTGCAGGATCCGCCGGGCTTTGTTGGGGTCTAAGGTTTTATCAAGAACCTTGGTGTAAAATTCTTCCAGATTGCGCGGAGCTGCTGAGATAATGTTAGTAAACTCGTCAATCGTGCCATCTTGACTATCTTTCAAAATCTCGAGAACAAGAGAAACCCAGAGGAATGTCCGGTCGGCGGACAACAGGAGGAGATTGCGCAAATCCTTCAGCCCTCCAGGGTTTCTCCAGACTAACTCGAGCTCCGCTATCCCATTATCTATAACACGAGTCACGTCAGTGGTAATAGCGCCAACTTCGTCTTCCCCTCTGAGCCGGATTGTTGTTGCCCGAGAGGCAAGTTCTTTCTCGATGTAGTGGTACGGGCGGCTAGTGACAAGGAATTTCAATGGAGTGTTGGACGTTTGTGGTCCTGGAAGACGATTTACGTATTGAATAAGTGGAGTCAGAGTCACTTCATCGCACTCGTCAAGGGCGTCCACCACACAAATCACATCGCCGCACCCCCCCTCCGCCACCGCCTTGACCAAAATATCCCACAATGTATCCACATCCTCCACGAACGTTTCGCCTTTGGCCTTTAAAGCTTCCTCGGCATATCTACAGAGGGAGGCCCTCTGCGAGAAAAGTTGATGAAGTATGGCACAAAGGGCAAATGTCGCCTTCTTTTGTTCTTCGCTGTCATCCTTGAAAAAGAAGTAGCAAACGGCCGCACTGGTTTGCTTTTTCAGATGATCCACGAGGAATGAAGCCATGACAGATTTCCCGCAACCCGGGTCCGCCGATAGCCAGAGGAGGCCCGCCGCTTCTTTCCCTATCCACTCTTTATACTTTGGATGCTCCGTGACCCATGTGCATGTTCCTTCAACTGGCTCGCGAACCCGACGCCGGTGCGACTGGTAGGCAGTCTTGAATAAGCATTGCAAAATTTTGGCCTCCTCATCGGACGAGTTCGTGCCGCCGGGGTAAATGTTGGTGATGGGCTTATTGGAGATGAATAGATTGCCGGAACCTCTGTTACCGCTAAAATCACCGGGAATATTACTGTTCGCCGAGTGAGCCAGAACCATAGCAACCGGTATTAGTGGGCAGAAGCGCGAATAACCACAAGCGACTCTCTAGTAGCCTACCTTTGCGTTGAGGATTGGTCCTCATATGAATTGCTTGATAGAAAATTACCCATCTTATCGATTGATTGTTGAAGTGCGAGGAGTTTTGTTTTGCCGACTTAGGAACCGAATGTGGTCGGTGATACTCGTATCGACAACTTTCAACCGGGGAATAAGTGAAGAACCAGAGGGGTTGGGGACCCCGAACATTACCCTTTTCTTGAGAGCGCAAAACTGCGCGCGCGAAATCCCGGTGTTCAGCTGAGCCTCCACACAACATCCTAATATTTATGACCTACCATATCTGCAGCTCGCCCGTGGTCACATTTCGCCTGATCAGTGAATACTGCATATCCCCCTCCGGGTGAGCCTGGCCACCCTATCACACCCCACCCTCAATCCCCATGTAGGAAATAATTTTCAAATTCGCGCCCAGTTAAATCCGGCTGCGGTTGCTTTCTGGCCGCAAGGGTTACATACCGGTACGGTAATACCGTGGTGGGCTGACCATTGCAAACACGACTGCTATTGCATATAGCCACGCTTTTACCTTCCAGTCCAGCTGTGTGTTCTATGAGGGTGGTTGTCCGCTTTATCTCGTGTGGAAGCCGGTGGAAAAAAATTCCGCTCTCTCCCATTCTGTATCAAGAGGCATTTTTTCATGGGCGCTTTTAATTTTTAATAAACTGCTGCCAGCTACGATGCCAGGGGAGCTCGATCACCGGAACATTGTTTCCAGCTCGTTGCTCTAAAGGTCCAACACTTCCCCGAGCACCAAGTTCACCGCTTTCTCGATTTTCCTGCCCCACTATGAGAGGAATTCGTGGAAGATCTACTCACAGCTCGGATGGAATTGGTCCGAACCACTATCTAATCTCTCCCTTATCATGCACTGTCCTCGAAAAAAATTTATATTTGCCCCTCTGAATCATCTGATAAGGTCGCTGTAAGCTTAACATTACGCTCTGTTTCCTGTCGTGCTTCCCTTGAGCACATCCCGGACGAATCCGGCCTACAAAACTAAGTTTGCATAAGGGACACCCGTATAAGCAAAAACACTATGTGAGCTCTGGCAGAGCCTGCGTGACCAAGCGCTCCACACCCGAGTTCTCGAATAGTGCCTTGCTATCATAGTAGAGTACCGGTACTGTACCCGAGTATTGAGACAATGTCCACCTCGCATCGCGATATCTGGTCGATTCCGATAACATATCATATTTGATCCCATGGTCGGATGAGACATACAGATTCACCCCCTTCTGCATATGGCAGCTTATGCTATGGCACAGTCACTCTGCCCCACAAAAATCCTAAAATGCCGACTGCTCTATTGTGGAAAATTCGCTTACCCACGGAATAGACGTACCGTATGCGGAAGGTAGTGGATCTTTATGTCTGATCTGTCTCAGACACCAAAGGTTTCCGGAGCTGGGTTCACCACCTCGCCGTCACCGGATATCACTCGTGCCGGGTGGGACGCCAAGAAATGGCAAAGAGGGGTAGGAGAAAAATTTTCACTCTTGCTCGCTCTCTTCCTAGAACACACACAATCGCTCGCCAACCTCTATCTTTTTTCTTGCTTAACTTTCTCTCTAACGAACAGGAAATAACCGGAGTATAAATAATCGATCAAAAAGAAATCCTCCGCTCGCTCCACCGCTCTCCACACAAGCCTATCGCTTTCCCGTGCCTCCATACCCATCCATCGCCTTCCCCATTCCACCACGCTAGTCCCCACTCCTTATGCCCGCTAACAAAAGAAATACAGATCCCACAAAGGCTCCCGTTGCCGAGCAGGATTCCTACCATCCCCGTTCCCCGCCGTTCCCGTCCCTTGTTCCCGCTCCTACTACCGCTATCGTGCCTCTTTCCGGCGCAAACGACCACGAATGAACCACGAACAAAGCAAACAATAAAACGGTAAACGGTCATAACGGGGGGGAGGAGGAAGGTAAACGGTAAGTCGTGCGCCTGTTCTTGTGAATGGCTAGCGATAATAGGTGAACGATCGAACGATAAACCGGCGAGAGAACGGCGAACACGAACGATCGAATAACGAACGGCGAACGGTGAATAAAGCAACGGATATGGGAATAAAACGGATATGGGTACGGATGAGGGTGGAAACATGCCGAGCATGTTCTACACATGCCAGACAGGTTATTTGCATGCTGGGCTAGTTGTGAGCATGCCGAGCAGCATCTCTGGCTTTCGCATGGTTTCCAACACTGTCAACGGCATATGGTGCCAGAAGGTGAAGAGGGCGAGCTCGTAAACCCTGCACATCACCATGACCAACTCGCCAATCATAAATACCAAACCCTCGATTATTTTTCTCAGGAGTCACAAAAGGCATGAATATTGGGGAATTGGGCTGATGTTTGCGCGTAGGAATGAATTTACATGAGGGTGTGCATAGGTCGACGAGCTTATCCTCTCCACCTGCTCGCACTACAGTACAGTACCTCTTAAGCAATGATTAGCCAATCTTTCAATCCGTTTAGCCCTCCATTTTACTAGTACCGGTACAGCGTCGCACCACTTCCCCTCACACCAGGGTACTCGTACTAGGGGGTGGGCTTAAGTGAGGTGAAATTGGTACTTAACTAGATTTTAACCGACCAAGCTTTGGTCAGTGTAACCATCTAAACAACCAATCTCGGCGTGCTTTTTGAGGGGGGAAAAAAGTGAGCCGAACTCAAAATGTACCAACCGTAAAACTTCCTACTCTCTTATTCGCCGAGTGACCCCGGAACCAATGAGACCCATTTCGCCTCACTTACCCTGAACCCCCGGTACAAGTATTCCCCACCCCCCATATTATGGTCGAGGAAGAATGGAGGACTGCGAGTACTTGAGTAATTGCTATTGGGATATCGCCTGGCCACGGGGGGGGGTGCGCGGGCCTGGGCACGGTGGTGCCAGTAAGAAGGGGAGTTACCTGTCGCGATTGAGGAAACGAAGGTGATACAAAGACATCGTCCTGTCATGTGATGCGAGCTTCGCGTCCGCAATGGGTCAAATAGGCTAAGCCGTTAAGCGATCAACACTCACATGGGGGCGACAAAAATGACCCAATTTTTACTGAATGAAAACAAAGCAACTGTGAAGACTATATTAAGTCAATGCTGCTTTGATTGATTCTATAGGGCTTTCGGGTGAGGTGTAAGCCAAAAAGATTGACCATTTTTGGTGTAAAATGCCAAACGACTTTTTCGCTTCAAGAGTGGACAATACTTGTGGGTTACGACAACCACCCTAGTGTGACCGCCCCAATGTCTTCACGCTGAGGTCGTTTCAGTGCTGGCCGTCATACGCGATTACTTGGGCACAATGTAACTCGCGATCTCCCGTCCACTACCAGGGTCAACATCAGCAACACAAACGGGGAGTGCTGTCGAAGAAAAGACAGAAAGTAATATAAATTAATTACCATACTTTTTATACCAGTTTTCTGCCGCAGTTATAACTTTTATCCTCTCTGACATACTAATACTTGTCATTTGCACTGTTGATGTTGTAGGGGACAGGAGATTGCGAAATTACTCTTGCCGGAGCCGCATGTGTTGCAATGCCAACCCTTGTAAAATTTACCCAATGACACTTGCATAATAAGTTACCTCTGGGCCACGTGATTTTGAGCCCCATCGACATGCCAACAGCTGGCAAACTGCTTTTCCATCACACAATACAGTACCGGTACTACACCGCACAACCACGGCAACCAACACATCAACCTTTTCAACCACGCACCTTATGCCTCCACCGCTCCGTCTGTTGCCTCACCTAGCCTTCATGCCTGACTTGGCGGACAACCAGGCAAATTTCCCATTGTGGCAGTGTTTTTGGGATGTCCTCTAGAGCTCCGGCATAGAGAATTGTTCCCACCGCCTAGCCCTCTTGGGACAACGTACCGCGCATGAACGCAAATTCATAAACACCTCCGTCTACGACACAACAGCAAGTTAGCAACACAATCTGTCGGTCAATTACCGTAGTTCAGTCAGCACCGTGTAGGCTTAGGTTTGGATGAATCGTCTACGGTATTCATCCTTGGAAAGGCCGGAAACACTTGTGGAATTACTAGTCTGCGTTCTGATGATGCCAGTGACCGGGGGTGTATTCACTCGCCAAAAACACAAAGTCCCCCCCTCCTGATCCCAACCTACGCTCCGTTCAGAACTGCGCTTCACCAGTCGCCATAAGCGAAGGGCAGTTCAGAACCTCCCCTCCAGAAGCATACGTAAAGGTCGGGGACAGACCCTTTTTTCTTTTTTCCATGAGTCGTTCCGGGGGTTTGGTCTTCTACAGATGCGACGGTGAATTGGCTGACGCGTTAACTCCTGGTGCTGGTATGAAACTGTCGAACCGGGATAACAAACGGGTGGGTGAGTGGGCCGATAAAGAATGCTGAAGAGTGAGGGAGTGATAGGCAATAACTCAAACCACAGCAGTTACTGATGGAAATTGCGTATATAATCGTCGAATAAGTCTGGGGCAACGTAAAATGTGCAGCAATGATGCATGAGGCTCTATCTACACGGTCAAGTGGGGGGTATCACAAGGTTCTGGTTTAACTGTCATTCCTTTAATAGCCACAAATCGGGTCAAGGGAATGCCGGAAGTAAATTGAGGTTCATGTGTTACTCGCCGGAGGAAGAATAGTTTAAGAACAATAAAAGCTGGACAAAATCCATAATATATGAGAAGGAAACAAAGGCCAATCTAAGCCTAAACGTAGTATCGCGATACAGAATGAATAAAACTAAACTAAAGAGTAGACTGAACATTTCAATTATAATTACAAAATAGCCCATCCTCACCCATACGCCGAACAGTGTCGGGATAGGATTATGAAAGCGCGCGCAACCACCGCGAATGGCTATAAAACCTGAGAGGTTGGGTGCATGTCAGCTTTCTCGCTGTGATTGTGGGCGATGATGACTTACGAGGTGGGTTTAGGCTGGATCCGGAAGGACTAGGGGAGAGAGACAGCGATGTCCACAAGATTGGTTCGTGTTCCAGGGAGGAACATGCAAGCAGTTTATGAGGGGGGCGGGGTAGCTGGTATGCACATGGGAGTATCTATGAGGGGGTGGAACGCGGCGGTTTTCGAGGATGATAGGACAGACTTCGTATTGTAATAAATGGGGCTAAGCCGGGCTGGAGTTTGTCGATGTGCGCGCTTGTAGTAGTTTCACGATTCCAGCATGGCGATTCCCAGCCGCCTGTGAGAGTGGTGCTTTAGCGGGTTGTCAGATTTATTGTGGTTGACGTCTTCCCGTTCCGACAGTAGCCTCACAACTTCATGATGCCAGCTCTCGGAAGCTAACGATAGAGGTGTTCGGCAATCATTGCTCGCCATATCGGGGTTGACGCCTTCCTGTCCCAATAGCAGCTTCACTACTTGATCATGCCCCTTCTCGGCATCCCATGATAGCGGTGTCCAGCCAGAATTGTCTTCGATACTGAGGTTGACGTCTTCCCGTCTCAACAGTAGCTTCACAACTTGACCTTGGCCCTTATCGGCAGCCCAGTCTCATCTGAATATATCCTGAGATGTCATCATGGTTGGGTTTCATGCGTAAAATTGCCGCTCTGGCGCCCAAACGCCTCTCAATTTCACTCTGGATGTGTCTTCTCCCGGTTAGGAATATGCGGGTGTTTTGGGACTTCTCCGCGATTTGCCTCAAGGAATCCAAAACCTCGAGTCTGTGAACTTCCACACATTCGCCTAGAGCATCGACGCAAACAAATGTCCATTGTAAATAAAAGACAGCTGACTTTCCCGGAGCTTGACTCACCACTTCGCCGTCACTGGCTATCACTCATGATAAATGAAACGCCAAGACGCCAGGCCACGATCAAAAGAGGGGTAGGTAAAAATTTTCTCCGCTCACGCACCCTCTCTCTTAAACACACTCTTGCTCCCCTGAACTCACACTATTGCTCGCACTCTTAACTAAACTAACAGGAAAGCACGGCAGTATAAATAGACGACAAAAACAGATCCCTTACTTGTTCCGCCACCGCTTTCCACGCATGTCCACTCCCATCCACGCAGATCCCCCATCCAATCTCTCTTGCTTCCTTCGCGCTTCCCTTGGTAACAAAAGATATACAGGAAAATACATACACAAACACTCCGGCTCTCCTTTACCGCTTGTCGCTGCAAGTCTCCTCCCACCTCCACACGTCTCCTTGCTAACAAAGGAAATAATACAAAGACTCCTTCCTATAGCCGTACCGCTCCCGTAGCCGTATGGATCTTTCTCCTACGGCTAGATACCCCCCCCCACCTTACTTCGGTGAACAAACAAACAAACAACGGGCCCGGCGATCGACCGAACGGCTGGCTGAATGGGGCGGTAATTGAGCAGGTAGGCAAGCGGACAGGTGATAGAATGGATAACTGACTTAACGGGCATAGGAACAAAAAACGTCGACAAACAGGCAGCCAGACGGTGAACAGCAAACTAGCGAACGGGACGATACGGGACGGGCAGATGAATGATCGTCGAGCATCTTCTGAGCATGTCGAGTATGTTTGCAACATCTCGAACAGGTTCCGAGCATGTTGGATGGGCTATGAGCATGCCGAGCAGCACTTGGGGGGGTTTCCAATGATTTCCAACAGTAAAGATGTGACAGTCTGCAGCATCCTCACAATTTCGGCCGTTCACAGTCCCCTTCTACCGATAACCTTTTTGTAATGTTGAAATGTCTGACTTATCTCGTCTGGGATCCTTTCCATTCCACCGACAATCTGTTTCAGTAGTGAACCGAGTTTTCAACAACAAGGTTTACGGACAGCGGTCTAGACACTCGGTAGGCTTGTATGTAAAGACAATTGGGTAGTATAAGGGCCGTATTCAAATATCCAAACTGGAGAAGTATTCTCGCAAAGACAAGTATGAAATGAAATGAACGAAAGACTGACGGCTTCGAGACCGATGACAGGAGCGAAGGACAACTTTTGGATGATAGAACGAAAACAACTGACAAAGGGAAAACAGGCTGCCTTTTATCCTTTCTGGATCATCCAGATCCTTGCGGGCATACCTCCAGCGTATGGTGAGTCCACAATCGCATTCCGCTTCACCGGCTCCCAATCTTCCGTTCCTGCCGAGGGTAAGAGTATGGCCGAGGATATTCTTGTCCGCGGTATCTCCACATGCTAGGAGAACCGTCTGCAAGGAGATGCCGGAATGGTGGTTGCAGGTTGTGCTTGAGGTGTTTGACCAGTTGTTGGTCGAACATGCAAAAGGTATCGTACCGGTATGTGTGTGTTGTAGGGTCAGGGCTATTGGTCAGGAAATACGCAGGACAGGGGGTCTTGCGTATTTGGGTTAGGGTTGTTAAGAGTTTGGTAGAGAGGCGGACATGTGGTCAGCAGCCAAAAATTTCTCCGTCCAACACCGAGAGTGTTTGTCGGAGGCTGCTCCTCTCTCGCCGGGAAATCAACGTAGAAACACGCAACCACTATTTTCTCCTCTTTGGCCTTATCACACAACCTGTCTACCACTAGTGAGCTAATATCGTTGTGCATCAGCACCACCATCCTTGACTTCTTCTGGCATTCCGCGCACCCAAAATAGGTCTTGCCAACTGCCGGACCACCACAGCAAAACAAAATCGGATTTTTAGGTCCATCCTCTTCAGCCCTCCCGCACCATCTTTGAAATTCGTCAGTTTGCAGCAGCCATCCCCCCATGCTGTCTGCCCGGGGGGTTCGAATGTCCTGATGTCGGATGCGGGGCTCGAGTGGAGACAACCATGCTAGAATCTCGGACCATTCGCCTATTGTACCAATGTTCACATCCCACACGAAGTCATTATGGGAAAAGTGTGTGTTGAAAGAATGGGTGTTATGTGAGTAGAGCGTGTTGTTGTGGGAGTTGGTAGGGTAATTGATATGAGCGTGTGACATTTTCTCGCTGGTTATAGTGTTGTACGAGGATGAATTGTGGGGTTACTGAGTTTGTTGGGTGGAAAGGGAGAGAGCTGAGGGAAAGTGGGTTATCATGATAGCAGCGCCCCGTGGTGAAAACCTCTAGCCTCCTCCCAATCCGCTTCGACTTTGTGTAGCCGATACTTTGCCGCTGATCGGTGCGACAGATGCCCAAGATCCAAGACTGATCCGAACTCTTCCCTCAATACTTATACACATTCACTGAAATGCAATAGGGGTTTCGCACTTGCGATACAAGAACGTTTACTTCATATGGTACTTAGTCTCCATGAATAGTGACAATCCTTTCTCTTTTCAAATCCGTGCTCCTCTATAAACACCTCAGGCTCCTACCGATAATTTACGGCAAACGGCCAACATACTTCCACCACCGCCCCCACTGCGCCACACCGCCAGACCCCCACTACAGGTACCCGCCGGAACATTCCAGACATCGCTGAGCAGGCTGTTGGAGGCTTCCCGGAGGTCCTAGAGGATGTAGATACTTGATGATCGTTGGGAGGACCTTGGAGGGTCTGGAAGAGCTGTGCATAGGCCCCGATGTTTTTTCCCTGTTGTTGTAACATGTCACAGGGTGCTAGTGGAAATTATCGGGATCCAGGAAGGGATTGGATATCTTACAATACAGAATATATCGCTATGCAGTTCCCTTAGCTAATTGGTACACACGCGATTGTTTTTCTTTTCACACCACCAATTGAATTATCTGTTTCTCGTAGGATTCTGGCCTAATAGTATCCCAGTGGCACAGCGGTAAAACTTAGGACTGGTTACCCGATTGGAGTGAATAGTGGTCGGCCAGCATCTGGTACCCTTACACCTGAGTTTGAACGCTCAACGAGCTGTTACTAACTCGGGCGGAGGAGCAAGCCCTCCGAGCAAGGCAAGTATCATAGCCCTTCCTACGGGCCCCCCCTCTAACCCCGCCCGGCGAGTCACATCATACCCTGGTAAACCAAATGGACCGTGTTGGAAATCGTTGGAAACTCCCCCAAGTGCTGCTCGGCATGCCCATACCCCATCCAACATGCTCGGAACCTGTTCGAGATGTTGCGAACATACTCGACATGTTCAGAACATGCTCGACGACCATCCACTTGCCCGTTCGCCACTTAACCCACCCGCTCGGATATTTGCCGTTCGTCGTCGTTCTCTTGGTTCGACCGCTTGCCGATCTTTTAGATCATTTGTCGTTCATCGTTACCTATTTCCCCCCCGTCAGCAAATCGTTCAGCGTCTTCCCGTTTGCCGCTTTGCCGTTCACCATTTTGCTGCTCGTTTGTCGTTGTTATTATTCATATGCCCCCCTCTCTCGCAGCGATTTTGCCGTTCGATCGCCGTTATCTTTGTTCGGTGGCCTGCCGTCCGTAGTTCTTTTGTTGGGTGTTTTCTCGTCTGCTGTTCGTCGTCGCCGTTGAACGATATGGATACCGGAGCGGTACGGGTGAGGTAGCCGTGCGGGTATGGGAATGGACGCAGGAGGTATACGGGTATGGGAGCGTGTCGTATACAGGCATGGGAGTTTTTGTCCTTGTCCCCTGTGTTTTTCTTTCTTTTGTCACCATAGGAATGTGCGGAGGAATAGAAAACTTGCGTGGATGGGTGGTGGAGATGATGAATATGTATGGAGGGTGGTGAAGCGAGTAAGGGATCTGTTTTTGTCGTTTATTTATACTGCCGTGCTTCCCTGCTAGCTTAGCTAGAAGTGCGAGCAATAGAGTGAGTGTAGGAGAGCAAGAGTGTGTTTAAGAGAGAGTGCGTGAGCCGAGAAAGTTTTTCCCTACCCCTCCACCGATGGTTGCCTAGTGTCTTGGCGTTTCGTTGCTACGAGTGATAGCCAGTGATGGCGAAGTCGTGAGTCCTGCTCCGGGAAAGTCAGCTGTCTTTTAGACCGCTAGGTCCAGTAATGGAAAGGTGGACCAGAAGTGCTCGAGAAAAAATGATAATACACGGACTGTGCAGCACAAAGAAATAGAAAAAAATGATGGAAACAAACTACGTTGACCTACCGGCACATTTCTTAGAATATGATCTACATTTGGTACTGTGAAATACGGTCATATTCTATTAATTCGGTTTTCCCTCAATATGTAATTTTCTGTTTTGGGATAGAGAGGGTATATTGTTCATTCCATGCCAGTTCAGGGCATTTCTCTATTTGTACCGAGGAGGTCCCCTTTTATTTTAGCTCTTTGCCGGAAGCTTTGAGTCACTGATATTACCTTTTCCAACTTCAACTTCGCACATCTATAGACACAGTGGATCGAGAGGGCCATATTGGTCAGGCAATCTGAAGAATTCTGAACAATTGGAGCGGAGCTAGTCCTCCGAGAATACGCGCCTTAGATTATTAATGGGACGTCTGGCTATAGGGTAGAATTTTATGGGCGGCCGTTTTCACATGCTGTGCTACTACTAGTAGGTATCACACTATACTAGGTAATGGTGCTGTAATGTTTTCTTTATATACCAACTGCAAGTGCTAATCTGGTATCAGGTATTTGGTTTCATTAATTTTGCTATTAGTCCAGGGATATTTTGGAATTGAGAACGTGTTCGGGGTTGACTCTCACAATAGCCGCCACGCTTCTAAGATTATTCATTGCTCAGGGTAACGGCAGCCTGTCTCTCTACATATCCAGAGCTCTCGCTGCGCCCTGGTTTCACGTGAACAACCCTACTTATTCAGCTCATCGGTTGTGGTCTGTGGAGTTTTGCTTTGTTTCTCACACAAGTTCGTGTTTTGGAGATATATACCTCCTTCCCAGTCATTACGTAGCATTATTACCCATCATCGGCACAAAACCCCTTACACGGGTCTCTCCATCACTGATTTGGTGGATCTCCCGTGGAATTCGGTCCTGGGGAGTTCTTGATGGAAATGGGTATCCTTGATTTAACCAAGAAATAGGCCTTGGCAGGTAACTGGCATGGGAGAGTTGGGGCTTGGCAATGTGAAGACTTTTAGGACACCAGGGAAGCTGAGGGGAGATTGCCCTTTTCCGGAATAGTCATAGGTTAGGAGTATATAATAAAAAGAGAAAATACCATGATTTCCATAAATGTTAACCAACGAAAACCCCTTGGTGTGCAGGTTTCGAAGATGGAAAGTAAAAACCAATAGCTTATTCGGAAAACTAATACCGGCAAATACCTTGCCGTTACTACGAAATCAAGCCACATATTTGCAGCGAGCTAACGCAGATTACCAGTATGGTTCTTAGACGAAACCGAGGGCTCGTAACCTTAACACAACTTCTCCGGCAACTGGAACCGCAATCCAAGTATTAGTACTATACCTTGGGAGACCTCTTTTTTAAGATGGTGATGGGGGGTTCTTAGGATACAGTACAAACCACGAGGGTTAAATATGAGATGTAGATCTCTTCCGGGTCTCTCATAGTGAGACCACGTCCTCTTGTCGTAATTGGTAGCGTGGCCATCCATGGGTCTGGCGGGGCCGTGGGGCCTTGACCGCGATGGAGGCGGGGATCGTCTCGGGGAGTCCGGGCTTTTCATTTGAGCATGGTGTTATTTGTTTTGCTAGCATTTTTACCCACCTCGGTTGTCCTAAGGCATGTATCTCTTATGCAGTTTAACACTTTTATGGATGAAAGCAGACGACAGTTTTATCCACAAAATATTTACTGATTCCAGGTGGATAGAAACCTGAACTTATGCAAGATCAACTTCAAAGTAGTTTTTCTGCTATATATTATATCAACAACATGGTTTCCCCTCCAGGCCACCCCCCCACCACCATGCAATTTTGTATTTATACATGCACTTGTAACCCGACAGGGACAAGTCCAAATATCAATATTCAGCGAATGGCAAGATCAATAGTCTGAGAATCGAAGTATGTCAGCCAAGGTTTCACCGTTATAGAATCAGTTGTACCAAAAAGGTAGGGCGCGTGTAAAGTCACTCCTGTAGAGCAAGGTTGGTCACATGAACCATCAAGCCCTCCGCACCGCTGGCAACAAGGCATAAGCAACAGTTCAACAATGCCTCCACCGGAGAACCAGTTGGAGGGCTGACATTTGTAGATCTCGCCTTAACTGCTAAGCCATCGAAAGGCTTCTCGAATTGCATGTAATAGCCACTGACATGTAATAGCCACTGAAAATAAGAGATCCATATCAGTGATATCATCCCTGGGCATATGTCCGCGCCTTCCTGCTTTCTTTGTTCTAGCGTCGCATCATAAACACCATGCAAATTCAACTCATCAGTCACTGCCCCAGGTTTCTATTGCCTACCATAGGGTGCGGTTTCCCGAAGAATATCATCCAAGGTGAGAGAAAACTATTGGAGATTAAGATCTGTTAATTCACAACAAATGTAAAAAATATTTTTCTATCACGTTCTATTTTATTTTATAAGAATCGACAGGTGAAACACGCTACCACCACAACTATCCTCTAACACACAAGGATATCTTGAAACTTAGTCTTGTTTCTACATAACTTACAGGAATTTCCAATAAATTCTGTCAACCCAAGCGTCCGGTCCGTCCGTCTTCAGGCACGGACGGGACGGATGGCAGTACATGGGGGATGCCGAGGACGGTCGGGGGTTAGCGTCCGTCCAGACCGATGCCCGGGACGGACGGCCGTGCCCTACCGATGTCTCAAGATATGGAATGTGCCAGGCACCTATGATACCACCGACAGCAGGTAATGGCCGGGCCCTGCAGTTGACGGCCGGAGTATGCTATTTGTTCTATCATATCAGAAGACTGCAGGGCCCGGACGTCGACCGCTAAGACTGCCGTCTTTACGAAAGATGGACGCCGTGCTCTACTGACCTTATTCACCCTGCCCCGGACGCTTGGGAACACTGAATAAATTCTTCCACTTTTTTTCACTAATTCCTGCTGTGGGGTTAAAATGTATAATTCTGAAATTATGATTGTTGTTATCATTGATTAATTGCATTGGGGTGAAATATGATACAAGCAGGAAGCAATTATTATACCAAGGTAAATCTGGACACCCCACCAGTACCGCAGTAGAACTTTGCTATAGCATTATGTAGAACGAAGCCCGGGGTGTCACCGGGATACTACTTTGCCTAGTTGGGGCCTCAGCTTGTCCAAAGCTTCCGCTCGCTCCTTGCCCGATCCACATGATCGGAGGCCATTTCAGCTGATCACACATCCACCACTCTTAAGAAACTCTACCCGCTTTGGTGCTATTCGAGGCCAAGCCAAGGAGTTTTTCCATAACACAAGTTTATTATGATAGATCAAAGAGTCCAGCAGGTCAAAAATGGTGGTTTGCCTATAGGGCATTTGATTAGGCTGAGATCCGGATATGCAGCTAGGAGATATACGGTGATAGGGCATGTTGCTTTGTGGTTTGCAGAGATTAGGCATTTAGCATTGGGTTGTTCTTTTCACATCCTATGCCGGTAGGCATAGGGTATTTGTTTCATGGTTTTATTCATCCCTTATGCTATTAGGCATACGGGAGCTGGCACATAGGCGGACATAGGCCTTAGGAATCACGGAGGATCACAGGATATTAGAATGGTTCCGGGACACTTGGGATCGGTAGGGGTTAGCATTTGTCAACTGAGTGTCTTTCTTTAGAGTGCGTGGAGTTTCGGCAGTGCTTTGTTGTTGTTCAGACGGAGAGAGGTATATCTCCTGGCATGTTTTCAGCTGGGGGGGAGAAGAGCGAGTCAGACTACTATTCCTCTATCTTCTGTCCTTGCATTTAGAGCCTATTGTGATGGCATTTTTGTGCCCTTCTTCTTTCGCGCTTTCGACCGGTTTTATCAATAAAGTGAATTAGGCAAATCCAATCAGCAAGCTCAAGACACTAGCAGCTCAACGTCGGATTTTCACAATATTCGAGCCCTAACCAGCGAACCACCCCAACAAACTCCAAATATTAAATTGATATCGAAGGAGCTGAAAAGTCCATGAGAAGCTGTGAAAATCCTATAACTAAGTTCCCCTCAGAATGGAGGGGGGGTGCTAAGCAGGGCTAGCTCCGAACCTGTTATAACAAGGGCGCACCACTGTCGACTAGAGGAGAAAGAAACTAGAAACTGAAAACTAAAAAATGGGGAACTGTGAGAGCCACCAAACTGTTCGGTAGTATGATTCCCATAGCTACTACATGTGAAATAAAGCAAGAAAATGCTAATTAAAAGGTATCTTCCACACGTATTAGGAGACTTGGTGGATATGGAAAGTTCCTTGGGCCAATGGAATGGCCGGCACCCGCCCCAAGCCAAAGACATCCCCCTCAAAAGAATTTGTTAAAGAAATATATAGTCAAAAGATTATTGCTATGCATATCTAACGGCCAACAAAATGTTTACCCCATTTATCGAGCTCTTTGGCTGAGACATCTGAGTATTCCACGATATCACGATTGTTGGGTTTTATAGACAAAACTACCGCTCTCTCGCCAAGATGCCTCTCAATCTCACCTCGGATGTGTCGCCTACCGGTTAGGAATATTCCTGTGTTTTGAGACTTCTCTAGAATTTGTCTCAATGAATCCAGAACCACTGGTCGATGCCCTTCCACACATTCCTCTAGAGCATCAACACATATAAATGTGGGCTGCAGAGACGTCACAGTCTGCAACATCTTCACAATTTCGGGCACCCGCTGTTCCCTGCCACCAATGACCCTTCTGTAATGCCGAAAGTTCTGACTTATCTCATCCGGGATCCTGTCCAATCCACCGACAATCTGTTTCCGTAGTGAAGCAAGGATTTTTGTGGGAAACTGCTCATCCTGCGCAGCGAAGTCAACACAAAAACACGCAACAGCTATATTCTCCTCTTCGAATTCATCGCATAACCTGTCTACCACAGGTGAACTAGCATCGCGGCTCATTAGTACCACCACACTTTGAATTTTCTCCGAGGATTGTCTCTTACGTGAAGTAAGTCTTGCCGACTGCCGGATCACCACAGCGAAATGAAGTCGCGTACTCTGATCCCTCCTGTTGAGAGCCATCGCACCACCTCAGTAATTCATCTGTTTGCAACAGCGATTCTCCCACGTTATCTGCGCGGTGGGTTTGGATGTCTTGATGTCGGATGCGGGGCTCAAGTGGCGAGAGCCATGTTAGGATTTCAGACCGATCATGGGTAACAGTATAGTTGTTTGACACGTTCAACACCTTTGACACACCGAAAGAGTTGATAATGTTATCTGTGAAAG
Organism: Tuber brumale; assembly: GCA_014065205.1. Taxonomy (NCBI): domain Eukaryota; kingdom Fungi; phylum Ascomycota; class Pezizomycetes; order Pezizales; family Tuberaceae; genus Tuber; species Tuber brumale. The sequence continues at coordinate 245,299 of JACCEG010000114.1, read as the reverse complement.
ATCTCGACATCTTTTCGTTGCTTCGAATGCAAAGCGGAACAGATTCCATACGGTGCCATTGGTGCAATCCCTGGAAGCCGAATAATGCGCGGAATGTTTCCTAGCCTTGTAAGCTGTTGGCAATGGTCCAGTATAATGGTTACATCGATATAATATCCTTACCCTTTTGGTTGCCCTGATTCCTCACCTTTATGGCTCACATATGTTTCCCACAATGGACCAGTCTTGGCACCCTCCCACACGTGATATATAAGGACCAGCACCCCCCTACCTACCTACGTACTTCTCCTTACCAACTTGCTACTTCATATTCAGTTTCCTTTCCTTCCTTGTTTTCCCTTTATTGTTTCTTCTTTCAGGCAACTTTTATTCTTTCCTATCTGTTTCTTTGACATTCTTGCATATTTTGTTCCCAAGAACCAGATTGATATCCAACATCTCAACATCATGTCTGAGAAACCCCCACCAATTGTTTCCACCGAGGCCTTTACTATCTCCAATGATAGTTCACCAAAGTCAACAACTCCCACTAACAACCTTCCTTCCAACAACCTCTGTACAGCCATACCTACAATAGTTTGCACTCCTCTGGTGTCTTCTATCCATTCCGACATAGTGCCAGTTGAGGATTTTGAGACTCTTGCAAATACTGCTGAACAAAGATTTGATGGTAAGCCTTATACATATGAAAACTTAGGGGTAACAGCTAATTTAAGAGGTTGCAGTGGACATATGCGATGAGAAGCTCAATGACAATGGCAAAACCCATCCCAAGAAGACCCGAAAGAGATGGTGTGGACAGCCGATTCATGCGCAGCTCAATTCAACATCCTCATCCAGTGATGATAATGGCCACCTGGAATCTACTGAAAGCAAAGATGGGTGCATGTCAAACAAGAAGGTCAAGGTAAGTAGTCTACTCTCATATCTGAAATCATACTAACAATAATATGCAATTTGTTTAAAAGCAGTTAGCAGGTTACAAGAAAACACAACACCACTCTATGAAGAAACAACTTGAAAACGACTCGATGCGCCAGCATAATATCCAAACTGCACCCTCTGGGCTGTTTGGATATATTGCTCTTGATCCCTGTTCTTGGGACAAAGATTCTATGCAGCATTGGGTGGATGCTACAATTTTCTCACTAGCTGAGTCTAATAGATCTGCAGAGGCTGTAGCGTACCTTGCTGCGTCATCTCAAACTTTGCCGGCTTCTTCAAGTTCAAAAAATAAAACTGTGCCAGGACTCCAAGTTCGATTCCGTACCGAAGGCGATTTGAATGCAGCGCTGGGGCCAATTTCAATCTTGGGTTATCAGACAAAGTTAGAGCGTTACAGGGGAGGAAAAAGCTGTATTTTTAAGGTCCGCTTGGGGACTTGGGCAGGAGAAGAGGGGAAACTTTATAAAGCATTGGAGGAGCAGGCAATGGTCCAGGTACAAGAGTGGGGTTGGAGGCAACTGTACAAAATGAGGACTCATATAGTCATGCGAACTACCTTGCCACCAGGAAAGGTCATTAGTTCAATCAGAGTGGATGGTTGGTGGCTTGAATGCCAAAGAGAAGAGGAAGGTATATGTTGCTGTTGTGAAAAAAATCATAGTTGCTTTGATTCAACTATCAAATGTACTCAATTTGAGTATGCATAACTTCCTCTGTTGTTACTTCTTCTTTTGTATATAGATAAAAATCTCCCCTCTGATTATTAAATATCTACCAGTGAAGCTGTGATTTTGTTGAAGTAATTGATGAGCTAAAACATCTATTTGTTTAAGTTTTGTGGGAAAAAACAAGAGTGGCAAGTAGATACAGTTAACTCCGAATCATGAGACTAATTTGTTGATCTGAATTGGATCTTAAATGCAATTTATTCTTTCAATTAAGTGGAGAATTATACAAACAGAAGACAACCCTTGAGGATCGAGGGGGCCTGCTAGTTACGAGTCTTCTATCCGAGTACAGTACCGTACTACACAATGGTACCGTACCCTAACTCGAACATTTCTCATACCATACTATAGCCAGAGACACCACGTTAACCCTTCCCTATGTGTGTGCATGTACTCTCTGGCCAAATTTTATGGCCTTTATTTTGAATTACATTCACCCAATTTCTGTGCCATTGGTCGTATTGTATGAGTACTGTACTTGTAACGTACCTTAGAATAATTAACCAAACATCGCGATGCAATGGCACGCAGCCCCACCGCAACACCGGACCACAGAGCCACAGCTGAAAAATATTTAAAAATCAAATAATACACAATTGTAATCTATATCTTGTATACCAGGATCCTTTTTGTTGTGGTAAAGGTATTGTGGGATTCGGGAGTGAGGGGGAGGGGTTGCGATGTGGCACGTGGTCGAACATTCCAGTGCCAGGTGTTCGGTTAATTATGCTAACCAACGATATTATAAGTATGTTTAAACAAACATTGTAACCGACAAAAAAATTTGTAGCTCGCTTAGGAAAAACCCCAGGTTTAGCCTTGCTGCCATGATACACTGCTGGCAGAGTCAATGTTGCAAAGAAGGGGGCAATAAATGATAGAAGGAGTTGGAACGAGCATTTTCAAACTGGGGTTATATTATCAAAATCCCTTATAACAAAAGCAGAAAACAATAATATTTTAATTATTTTAATTTTGAAGAAGAAACCACAAAATGATAACGAAAGGAGGGAAAGGGGAGTAGAAGCAGTACAGTAGAAATTTCTCCATCATCCTGTTTATATACCGAGCACGATGGAAGCTAGCATTAACCTTTTCTATTTCCCCATATGTTACGGTATTTCCAGTGAGGGGAGGCATACTACCGCTAGGTTCAAATTGGCTGATACGACGGACTGGACCCCTTTCCCAGCCACGGTTACCAATGGCCTTCTTTGCAACATCGGGAAGGGCCGCCTGGAGATTGCGGCTTAGATTATGTAATCCGTCCTTAGTTGCACACGAACACAGCCATGCCCAACTCACTCTTAAGAACTGGCATCAGTACCGTACCATTACTGGCACCAAGTATTAGAACTCCGGTATGATTAATAGAACTCCGAAGAACCGGCTATTGTACAGTACTGCACAACCATCACCGGGACACTACTCACCCTCAGATTGGGACCTCTTTCCTCGCATTCCACACCATAGGAGCCAATCCTAGGGGAGCCACACCCACACCCCCGCGGCGCGCGTGCGGATAGAAGCTTGATTAACTTTGATACAAACATGAGTCTATACAAGATCAAGAACAGGGGTTTTACCGTCGCCCACAAGGGGGAGATTTATTGATCGAACCGCCTAGTGGACCAAGAAGTGAGCCGGATATACCCAATTATTGAAATGGTTGATGTGTGCAATAGCTACAACATCAGGTTTTCACTAACTTCTAACCAAATCCTAACCCCACAGTTCTACCACAAGTCCTGAGTATTCAAAGCATGATATCATATGATATAATGATGGCCAAGCCGATGTCGAAAGAATTGTGAAAGTGCTAGGGGGCCTCTCCAATCCAACTATTAGGTATTATACCATCTCACTGTACGAGTAGATTGCAAAGACCCGAACCGTGCTGTGATATCATAACTGAAAGCCAAGATATTGGAGATCCGCCGGAGCCAACACCCGTAGCACACGATGATTAAAAGAGGGAAGAAAACGAAAAAGAGAAAGAATGAGAGCTTTCGAACCCCTCGGTAGCATAACCCTAAGTGTTGCCAAGTGTGAAAGCAGGAAAGCAAGAAAATACCTACTGTAGAGTAGTTCCCACTATTCCTGTCAAAGCACGGGCGTGCATATAGAGGGTTCATTGGGCCAATGGGTGGGTAGGTGCTCGTCCCTGACCACAGGCACTATACCCCCCCCCCCACCCCCAAAACAGAACACGGATGAAAAGAAATGTATTGTAGAAAAAAAAAACCCCGATATCTACGTGCTAACACAAGATTTACCCCCTATTTTCGGGTATCATAGTCCGGTCGGGCAAAATAGGCATCAAGGTTTCTAGTACTATATTCCCAGGTGGTGTGTAGGTACGTGCAGATGGTCAGTTGCGGTCTGAGTGGGACTCGGTACGCGAACATCAGCCATATGGCGGTGTTTCTTAGTCTTGATGCAAGAGAGAACAATCCAGGAAAGTAATTGGGCGAAGGGAGGTTGTGTAAGTTAGCTTGGTAGTGTCAGGTTCCCTTCCGTTCTAGCTTTCTTTGGCGGATTCTTGGCACCGGGATATCTTCTTGCCACCATCAGTGTCCGCAATAACAGACCATAAAGTAATCAAAATGGGGACAATAATTTGGGCTGTATCAATTAATTTATCACGACACCAGGATGGATTTATGGAAGAAGTTTTGATAGAATTATTGATCTCCCAATTCATCTGTGGGGAGGATGCAGGGGGGCTGGGGAGGAATGAAATGGAAAAAAATATTTCTCTGGTCCTTGTTCTCTGTCTCCGGGATCCTCCTCTTTTTCCCTTTTTTTTTTTCCGCTGAGGGGGCATCAATCCGCTAAAATACAACACAACATGCCGGCGGCGCATTTGCGTTGACCGTCGCAGGCCCATTCACCTATCTCACTGTAGTCTTGTATCCCCTTCTGCACCTCTCTCTTTCGCCCTCTCCTATAGTACGTAGACTAGTCGGAGACATCTGAGCCTTGTCGTACTTGCACTTCAATTAATTTACGGTGCATGCCAATGTTACCGCAACTCCGCATACACGACCAGCTTTAACCCACACCCTACCTACTTCAATTACAGCGAGTTCCTATAGCGGACACCTTTTTTAGAGAGAAAATCTGGGTGCGGAAAGCAACAGATAGGGCATGTTAGGGCTAATATTTGCACGGCGGGACATCCCGTGATTCGATGGAGAGTCGCGCCATGCTTGTTGTGATTTTATGCAGTTTTGCCGTAACGTTGATATGCACAGTACCTAATTCAACTTAAGCGCAAGTGCCATAAGGCTTTCCTGTCCCTACTCCAATCTGCTCACCCAACCATCCATCATATACTCATACAAAGATTGCGAGTGATAGTTGGTGATACAAAGTTGAACCGCTGGTATAGCGCCGAGATGCTCAACTATACTATGGTAACTGGATCGGGATTGCGATGAAGGCTTACAATATGTATGCTAGAGTGATCGAGTGGTCAGGAATCAATATTTTTCAACTACCCACTTGGCGATGGACTGTCTAAGTATAGATCTCAATGGGGGAGGTTCCTCGCAGGGATATATAATAACCCGAAATCAAAAATGAACCGAGGAGGATAGAGATAAGCAGATAGCCAAAGTAGGTACCAGAACCCCGAAGTCATCTCCCACGGGTACCATTTAGATGTCCACTCTTTCGAACCGGTCAACTCAGCGCAGCTCCATAAGTTTCCAACACAACCAATATCGGATTGATATCATCAAAAATAGATCACACATAATCAAGACCAACCGCCTCCCTGTTGGTCCCCCCCCCCCTCCCTTGTGAGGGCTTGAAGGATGAGAATATCCGGAGACAATTCTGGATAGCACTGCCGCTACAATTTCCCAATCGTCACACATACAAATGAAAAATACTTCTCCGGAAGACAGAGCTATTCCTTCCGGAACCTCCTATGATCCAGGCTATTTGGAGTATAAACCTCACGTATAACACTATTGATTGAGTCTTCAACGACCTAAATACTCTTGTATCAGGCAAACTACCACCCACCCTCCTACCATTATCGTACATGGCACGGGGAAAGAGAGAAAGTGTACCAGGTGCAGCGCCACTCAATCGCACCAAACTCACCATGGGGTTTGGGCCTATCATACGATTTCTCCGGCAATGGCAATCAAGTCTCACTCTTGCCCCCCCCCCACACTGTGGGAAACAAATGTTGTCTGAGGTCACTTGGCAGATGTGTGATTGAACTTTTCCTTTCCACGAAGCCGGAATTCCGAGCCATCATACCGCTCGGCATCGTGGTACTGGCGCGTACTCAGGTACAGCTGGCCATCCACCACTTCCGATGCTGAATCACCATCTAGTCAGTGTTCGCAAGCAGCCAGTCCGGCCAGGCTTGTGGTCCAGTCCGGCCGGCTTGGGCTTCTTTGGTCACCGGCCGGGCCGGACTGTAGGCCATAGTGCTGCTTTACCGGCCTATCTGACTGGGCCTGGCCAGACTGTAGATATCTGCAGGCTTTCAGATATCCTCCGGTATTTTCAGATATCTGTAGGCATATTCAGATATCTGCAGGTATCTTCAGATGTCTTTCGGTATCTTCAAATATCTGCAGGTATCTTCAGATATCTGTCGGCATTTTCAGATATTTGCAGGTATCTTCAAATATCTGCAGTCATCTTCAGATATCTGTAGGCATCTTCAGATATCTCCCGGTATGTCCAGATATCTCCCGGTATCTTCAACTATCCGCTGTGCAATGAAATATTTTCTGATCACATGGCCTATGCCGAAAGCCTGGCCGGGCTGGACTGTGGATCTGCAGGCTATCTGGAGGCCGGACTGGCCGCCTGCGAACGCTGTATCTAGTAAGCAGGAATTTACTTAGCTGGTGAAAGGTTGACATGCATTCCATTTAGGTAAACATAAAGCGCATATATATATGTAAAAAGATAGATTCCTACCCCTACACGATGCCAGTGTATTGGCAACAAGGTTGGTCAATTACCGTAGTTAAAGTTTAGTAGTATTGTGTTACTAAGAAGATTAAGTTGATCTCTGGCAAGATAGATGGTCAGGACAGAGCACGATACATTTTTTAATTACTAACTACCCCTATTCTGATTCTAGTGGTGGATTTGGGCGTATTACGTTCCGGAAATCAAGTCATCAAGAGATGCGATGCACTGGTGGATGTGTGGAGTGGTATATAATAGTTGAAACTGCCTGAATGGATAGATGGATGGACGAATATAGTGGGGTTGAAAAGCATGGGGGTGGCCAGTGGGAGTTTTGATCAGGACGGTTAATTATGGAGATCTCATGTATCAGCCCTGAGTTTCTGTCTGGTTTATCATACCCCGATCAGGGAATAAATCTAGAACACAGTATGGCATTCAGGCGTCGCATCATAAGTTCCATCGACTCACCATTCGTAAGTATTGGGAGGTTGTGGGTGGGCAGCCAATCCTTTTATAACCATCGACAGGGTAAGGGGATACTCAAAGTAATCTGTAGTATATGTATAGATTGCAGAGCGAGAGTCGTATTTTGGGAGCAATGGAAAATGGATGAAGATGAGAACTAAGAACGGGATATAAAGGGCACCCTGAACTCAGATAACAAATTCTAAAACACAGGAAATAAAATAAAGGCACTAACATAGATTGAAGTCTCGCAGAGAGTAATAACTACAAGAACACAGCCACCCCCGTACACCTAACTTTGCAAAGACGGAATCAGGAACCAGTCAGGAAGAAAACAGAAGGAAAGTAACGAAAGCGATGTCCACGAGATTGCTGTACAGTGAACTGCAAGGAGGGAGGTAAAAGTGGCGGGGAGGGGAGCAGTTGGTTGTATATACGGGCGTGCCTACAGGGATGCTGAAAAGGCGATGACCAGCGATTATTGAGGGTGATGGGAAAGATTTTGTAGAGTTGGGTTAAACCGTATTGGAACTTAAGGACGTTTGGGCTTGCAGTAGCTTCACAACATGCTTGTGCCCTTTGTTGGAGGCGAGCAAAAGTGGCGCCAGGCCATCTTTATTGGGCGTATTTGGGTTGAGGTCTTCCCGCCGCAGGAGTAGCTTCACTACTTCATCGTACCCATTGCCAGCAGCCCACCAGAATGGTGTCTGGCCACCATTGTCTCGCATATCGGGCTTCACGTCTTTCCTTTCCAATAGTAGCTTCACTACTTTATCGCGCCCATTCGCGGCAGCCCACGAGAGCGGCGTCAGGCCACTAATGTCTGGAATATTGGGGTTAACGTCTTCCCGTGCCAATAGTAGCTTCACCACTTCACTGCACCCAACCTCGGCAGCCAACGAGAGCGGTCCCCGGCCACTATTTCCTGACCTATTAGGGTTAACGTCTTCTCGTCCTAATAGTAGCTTCACTACTCTATCGTGCCCATTCGCGGCGGCCAACCAGAGTGGTGTCCGGCCAACATTGTCTGGCTTATTAGGGTTGACGTCTTCCCGTCCCAGCAGTAGCTTTACTACTTCATCACACCCACCCCCGGCAGCTAGCGAAAGCGGTGTTTGGCTATCCTTGTCTGGCATATCGGGTTTGATGTCTTTCCGTCCCAATAGTAGTTCCACTACTATCTCGTGCCCACTCCAAGCAGCCCACCAGAGCGGGGCTTGGCCATAATTGTCTGTGATATTGGGGTTGACGCCTTCGCATCCCAACAGTAACTCCACTACTCTATTACGCCCATTCCCGGAAGCCAAAGAGAGCGGTGTCCGACCATCATTGCCTGGCATATCAGGCTTGATGCCTTTGCGCCCCAACAGTAGCTTCACTATTCCATCATGCCCTTCCCTGGCAGCCAACAAGAGCGGTGTTTGGCAGTCTTTGCCCGTTTGACCGTATTTGTCAGGCCATTTGGAGTTGACATATCTATTCCCCAGGACTATATCCATCACCCGAGGTGTCGCAGCCCACCAGCCATCTGTTCCACCAGCCTTGGTGGATGCCAGGTCAAGAAGTATCCTTACCATTCCCTCGTGTCCTTTCTCCGCAGCCCATGCGAGCGCTGTTCGACGAAACAACTTATCAGGTTTGCCAGGGATGATGGTCTGCCGTTCTAACAACAGCTTTGCTACCTCCTCTTGTCCGCATATAGCAGCCCATATGAGTGGTGTGATACCCAGAAAATCCCTTTTGTTGAGGTCATCATTTGGCTGGCCCATGAGAGCATTTGTAATCTCGACAATGCCGAAAACCGATGCACAATGCAGTCCTGTAAACCCAACCAGGTGGCCATTGGTGGGGATGTCACGACTATGTCGATCGGCCCTCCACACGATATCCAACAAAAGTAACTTGGTGGATATATGGGTTTCAATTTGACTGAAAAGCTTGAGCGCAAGTGATACCACACCAGTCGAAGCCTCTTTCTTAGCGTGGGCCCCCCAACACAAAGAAGAATATTCGAGGAAGGGAGTTGACTGAGGGGGCGCAAGAAGTGTGGGCGAAATATCCTTAATGGCCCGAGAGTTGAGGTATGTCAGGCAAATTTCTGCCATCATCGCGTGAGTTGAACCAAAAAGGTTGGGGCAGGTTTGAAGATACTCCTGGAGAGTAAAGTGTACCAAGCGAACAACGGAAGCCTCCTTATCGATGACGACAAGTCCTAAGCAACAACTCAACAATGTCTCCACCGAAGGAATCCTTTCGGAATCAAGATCTGTAGATCCTATCTCGACTGCAAGGGCATGTAAGAGCTCATCGAGTTGTAGCAGCCGCTCCGAATGAGATATCCACATTAGTGCCGCCATCCCGAGCCTTGCCCTCTCCCCACCCAGTTCCTGTATTCGTTCCAAAGTCGCACCATAAGCACCCTTCAAATCCAAGCCATCTGTCGTTGCTCTGAGCTTCTGCCGCCGACCAGAGGTTGTGGGTTCCCTAAGGATAGCATCCATAGTTAGAGAAATTAGTAGAAATCTAGATGTGTTTGTTAGTGACAAACTGAAAATATATTTTCCATCATGCTGCTAACTCACGTTTCCGGAATATTCTCGGTAAAACTTTTGATGATTTCCGTCTCAAGACTATCCATCTCATCTAAAAATGTATCTTTACTCAATCTCATCCGAATGTACCCCTCGATATCCTTATCGTTGGGTTTTATGGATAAAGCTACTGCTCTCCCGCCAAGATGCTTCTCGATTTCGCCCCTGATATGTGGTCTTCCGGTTAGGAACATTCGCAAATTGGAGGACTTCTCCAGAATTTGTCTCAGCGAGTTCAGGACCACAGGTCGATGCTCTTCCGCACATTCGTCTAGAGCATCAACACATATAAATGTGGGCTGTAGAGATATGACAGTCTGCAGCATCTTTACAATTTCTGACACTCGCAATCCCCTTCCACCAATAACCTTTTTGCAATCTTGAAAGGTTCGACTTATCTCCTCCGGGATGCTTTCCAACGCACCCACGATCTGTTTCAGCAGTGAGCCAAGCATATTTGTCGTAGTCTGCTCATCCCGGGCAGCGAAATCGACATAGAAACACGCAACAGCTATTTTTTCCTCCTTGGCTCTATCGCATAATTTATCTACCACGAGTGAACTAGTACCGCGGCTCATCAGCATCACCACACTTTATCCTTTTTCTCCAAGGATTATCTCTCACCTGAAGTAAGTCTTGCCGACTGCTGGATCGCCATAGCAAAATAAAGTAGCATGCTCTGGTCCCTCCTGTTGAGAACTTTGGTACCACATTCGAAATTCCTTGGTTTGCAGCAGCCATTCCCCCACGTTATCTGCGCAGTGGGTTCGGATGTCTTGATGTCGGATGCAAGGTAAAAGTGGAGAGAGCCATGCTAGGATTTCGGCCCGATCATGGGTAATGGTATAGTGATTAAACACATTCGAAGAGTTGAAAGAATTAATAATATTTCCTGTGTAAGATCCAGACATTTTTCTTGCTTTCGTTGCTTCGAATCCTATGTGGAACAGATTCCGTAGCTTGGGTTGATAAAATTCCTGGATACTGAGGAAAAGGGGGGATTGCTTGTTCTAGTACAGTACACTGTTGGCTAAGGTTCCAAGTTTGCAGGTTTTGTTACACTGTCCTAATCGAGGAGTACGGTAAATCCCACCTTAAAATTTGTCATATCATCTCATAAGCAGACCAACCAGATTACCCTTTCCTTATGTGTGCGTATACTTTCGCGCTCAGCTTTTCACAGCCTCAACTTCTCCTTAATACGAGCGTCGCCACTGGCCTTTGCTTTGAATCCTGTTTACCCACTTTTCGTACTATTGATACAGTATCCTAATAAAGGTGATCGCCACTAGCCTTTTTCACACTAAAAGTGGTGATCCCCCGCCACAGTGCCACAACGTCATGTTGACTTCAATTGATCATATACAGTGTTCCCAAGCGTCCCGGGCAGGGTGGATAAGGACGGCAGGGCACGGCGTCAATCTTTCATAAAGACGGCCGTCTTAGGGGTTGACGCCCGGGCCCTGCAGTCTTCTGATATCATAAAACAAATGGCATACTCCGGCCGTCAACTGCAGGGCCCGGCTGTCCCCTGCAGTCACGGGTAGGTACCAGGCACATCCCATATCTTGAGGCACCCGTAGGGCCCGCCCGTCCGTCCCGGTCATCGGTCTGGACGGACGCCAAGACCCCGGTCCGTCCCGGGCATCCCCTATGTACTGCCGTCCGTCCCGTCCACGCCCGGAGACGGACGGACTGGACGCTTGGGTTCACTGATTATATACCAGTTCCAGGTATCGGGCCCTAATGTGGGCTTCAAAATGCCCAAATTTCAGCCAAGTCAGATATATCTTAGGCCCTGTTTGGCCGGTCGCAATATAAATATATCGCAATAAAAGTTGAAAATGGCATATATTCCAAAATAAATTTATAGAAATATAGGTGTTTGTTTGAATAACAACAAAATAAAATATATAAGTCAAGACAGCTCTTGCCCTGTCATATTTGCCATCAGGGTAGTATTCTTAAAACCTCTCCAGGATATCCTTTAATGATAGTGAATTTAATAACAGTTATCAGCATATATTAATTCAATTAACCTAGGATAATTACTGATATATTTTTCCCATGAAGCAATGTTGAGGGTTTCAACTCTTAGTCCTTAACCTATATACTTTGTTTTTAGATTTTTGCTATAAAAATATCTTCTGAAAATAAAAATATATTGCAATATTTTTTTGTACACACCAAACACACCCCTATATAAAAAGTTTTACTTTCCATCATTTATGCTATAAAAGTCACTTCTATGTAGAGTCCGTTACGGGGCGTGGCGGGGCCCCTGGCGGGTAACGGGGCAGGGCAAGCCGCCAAAAACGCCCCGCCCCGGGCCGGTGAGCGGGCCGGGGCGGGGAATGGGGCCGGGGGCCCGTGGTTTTCGGGGCCCCGGAGGCCCCGTAGCGAACTCTACTTTTATGCTATGAAAATGGCACGCCAAACAGGGCCTTACATTGTTGGTCAGGCTGTGAAAATCGGAATCTTCAGAACAAGTACCATTTTCCCTCTCTGCCCATCCAATTTTCATGACTTAGCACGAATATCTAGACACCTTGAACCTCTCATCCTTGTAATAGACAATTCACAATTAATTGCAGCTAAAGAGATACGCATTAAATCCCCGGGTTACCAGCTACCCACAGCTACATTTTTGTAAAAAATTGGTATGATACTGGGGTTCTTGAATTACAGAGAATTTAGATAGTGTCAAATTTCACGGGAGCACTTTTTTACCCAACCAACAATGAGTTACCAGTATGCTCAATCACAATATAAAACACGCAACGTTGCAACAGACGTCAAGTTTTGTACGGCACTGCACTCCACCATTGCCGGTATTCAAGCGGCCGGATTGAAATCACAAGGTGGCTAAGCGAGCCGTGCGGTAGTGCCTCCTTGCTTCGATCAGGTCCTTTGAGTACAGTCACACCTCGCTGTCCCGGATCTCGATAACCCGGATACCTCGCTATTTCGTATGAATCTCTATGAACTCTGAATTCCTTTCCACCAAAGCCCAACCCGTCGTCCCGGATCCCTCGTTGTGCTGGACAGATTCTTCGGATTTTGGCCATCCGCGATAGCGAGGTGCGACTGTACCGTAACGTACTGTATCCAAGCCAATATTACGTACCGGGATACCACTCCCACCGGGGGGACCGGCACCTTCATTCAGCCAGGTTCGCGTCCTTTGCGCCTCCTTTACCCACGTTCCTCACGACACAGGGGCCAATTCCACCGGCACCAATACTTAGACACCCTGGGCGGATATAGATTTCAACATATGCAGGATCAAGAGAAAGGGATTTTTTCCCCATGCTTTTCGTACAAGTTTGTCCGATCCAATGTTCTGCTGGGTCACAAAGTCCAATTAACATGTGGGGAAACGCGCCCAGAACTCAACGTCGGAGTTTCACAAATCGGAATCCTAACTCCAGAACCAATCCTACAGGCTCAGAGTCTTCTAAATAATTAACTATCATAGATGTTGAAAGAATTGAAACCCCAATGAGAAACTATCCAGAATGTGTACAGTACAAAGCACTAGCAGAGCTAACTTCGGACGGCGGTATTGAAGGTTCACCGGAGCCAGTGCCAAAGGGTGAAGAAAATGGAGGGGGGGGAAGGGAAGATAGGAGAGGGATGTCGGAATAGCTACCGGACTGCTCAGTACTACGATTCCTAGTGCAGCCATGAGTAAACGTGAGCAGGAACGCAATCACGAAAATTCCAGTCTAAGGCGCGATAGCTTGAAGAACTGGTATCAAAACACGGGTGTATGGATACTCCGATCGGGAAGTGCTCAAAACATGACAAACCCAAGAAATATATAGTAAAAAAAAAAAAAAATCCCTATATATCTAATGTCTAGCACAAAATTTAGATCCTTTTTCGAGTACTTATGGCTAGACAGGTAAGTATCTAGCTCTAGTGTTGTATCGCCGAGCGGTGATGTGCGAGTGCGGGAAGATGTGGCGTGGTGAACAAGTGTTAACCCAATGCACGAATTTCTTAGTCTTTATTGAATCAAGGAGTGATGCCACGTAGGTCGGGGGGGTCGGGATGCTTCATGTTCCCCTCCAATCATTACTTTTTTCCCTCTTCCTTTGTATGGGTGGGCTGGCCGAGCCCGTTGTGATTTCCCGTCTGCGTACTGTACGAGTACTCTGAGTTTCTTGCACTGCAGCTCTTACGTTGATCGTAGGCATGCGCTAGTGGTGGGTGGTGGTACCCTTGGTGGTTCCGAAGCAAGGGTAGCGGGGGGGCAGAAGTACCGTTTTGGCTGTTCGGATTTGGCCCGCCGCTGACGGGCGTTTGCCCGAACAAGTTTAGAGCCTCCTAAAATTACCAACTTTGTGCTTTATTATTGTTCTTCCCCTATCATACTGGACCTTTCACAGGATGATGTTTGGTAGAGGGGGGTCGAATTTAAGCAGTCAATGCTGTACTCTACTATACTCTACTATACTATACTAACTAAATTGCGATCGAGATGAATGCTTGTGGGATATGCTGCAACGCTCATTCCATCCGGGACAAATTTTACCTACTATCGACTTATCAACAAACTCTCTAAATAGGTCTCACATGTCATGGCAGCGGTTCCTCGTGGGGGCATCACAACCCAAACGAAAATGGACCAAGGAGGATAAAGCAAAGCGGATAGTAAAAGTGAGCCTCGTCGTCTCGGAAACGGTGCTCGGTAGTGCCATCAACCCATATGTCCAGTCTCTCGAACCATCACTCCCTGGACCTGTCCACTCGCTCCACCCCCATGAGTTTCTAGCACAATCAATATTAGATCGATATTATCGAGAATAGAAGACCATACATAATCCAGACCAATCGTTCCCCCATTTACCTCCCTCGCCCCAAAAGCAAAATAAGCATGTCCGGAGACAATTCCGGATCGCTCTGCCCCCACTTTTCTCAACCAACCAACTAAACTACGAGTAAGAAATACTTTCTCGTAAGGATGGGCTCTTCCTTTCAGAGCCTCGTCTTATCCTGACTATTAGTAATATAAATCTCACTTATAACACTAGCGGTCGAGTCTTCAACAACCTCAATACTCTTGTATCAGTTACCTATCATCCACTATCATCACAACAAGCAGCGGAAGAGAGAGAAAGCTTACCCAGTCCTGTCCCCTTCAGTTACACCACATTCACCATAAGCCTTAGCTTAGCACACGCTTTCCCCAGCAATGGCAACCAGTCCGGATCTTACCCTCGGATCTGACAAAAAATGGTGTCCAAGACCCTTTAGCAAAAGTCTGATTATGCCCCGTTCCCCTTCCACTAAACTGCGCGCTTTCGAGTACCGTTCGGCATCCTTGCCTTCCCGGGTACTAAGGTGCTGTACGGTTGGCCATCCACCATTGCCGACACTCAATCAACAGCTAGTAAGCCACCATTGCTTAGTCGATGAAAAGTAATGACACACATTCCATTTAGGCCAGCACAAAACGCATAAAGACAAATCCGTGAACGTCCACCCATACAAGATATGGTATTAGTATGTTGGAAGCAAGAATAACAGATTATTTACCCTGGTCAGCGTCAGGTAGGGTTGGGGTTACTGAGAAGATCAGGTTCGCCCCTAGCAACGCGGATCGTCTGGACAGGGCGGGATACGTCTCCCGAACCCCGACTGTCTCCGTTCCGATTCTGGTGGTGCGCGTGGGTGTATTCCATTGCGGAAGCCAAGTTATCCGAGATGCGATGAACAAGTGAATGCGTTGAGCGGTACATATGTAATAGTTGATCCGCGTGGATGGATGGATGGATGGACGGACAGGTGTGGGGGGCTAAAGACGACAGGAGCAGTAAGTAAGGGCTCGAATTAAAGTGGTTAGTTATGGAAATCTCATATCATATACCGGGGCTGTTTTGGTGTCTGGGTTATCATACCCCGATCAGGGAATGAACCTAGAACATAGTAAAACATTCAGGAATTGCACGATAAGTTCACCGGCTCACTGTTTGCAGGGGCTGATAGGCTGTGGCTAGGCAGCCTGGGCACGGGCTACCATTTCTTCAAAAAGTACAGACAAGGTGGGGGATACAGAAGCTAGGCTGCGGAATGTATTGCTTGCAGGAGGCGAATAGTAATTTTTAGGAAAGAAAAAATGGGCGGAGGTGAGACCATAAGCAGGGAACAGGCGATCTGAATCTGGATACCATATTCTTAACCACAAGACATAGAAACTCAAACATAGATTGAAATTTCCGGTTAGATAATAACGATAATAGTATATCTACGCCTGTACACTTAACCTTGCTAGGAAGGGGTCAGGAAGTGGGAAGTAAAGCGGACAAAGGGAGAGGGGGAAAGAAGCGCCTATGGGGTTGTTGTAGACTGCGAGGAGGACGTGAAGGTAACAGGGGAGGAGGCGAAGAAACAGGCTGCATATATGAGGATATTGAGGAAGCGGTGTCTAGCGGTTTTTGAGGACTATAAGAAAAGTTTTGCATTTTTTGGGTTAAACCTTTTTGGAACTCGCGGACTTCTGGGCTTGCAGTAGCTTCACTACTTTTTTGTGCCCCCTCTTGGAAGCCCGGGAGAGTGGCGTCACGCCATCTTTATTGGGTATGCTGGGGTTAACGTCTTGCCGTTCCAGCAGTAGCTGCACGACGCTATCGCGCCCATTCCGAGCAGCCCACCAGAGCGGGGTTTGACCATAATTGTCTATCATGTTGGGGTTGAGATTCTCCCGTCCTAATAGTAGCTTCACTACTACATCGTGCCCGTTCCCGGCAGCCCACCAGAGCGGTGCCCGGCCATCGTTGTCTGGAATATTGGGGTTGACATTTCCAAGTTCCAACAGCAGCTCCACTGCTTCACCGTGCCCATTCCCAGAAGCCCACCAGAGCGGTACCCGACCATCACTATCGGGCATATTAGGGTTGACGTCTTCCCGTCCTAGCAGTAGCTTCACTACTCTGCCGTGCCCATTACCGGCAGCCGACGAGAGCGGTGTTTGGCCATCAATGTCTGGTATATCGGGGTAGACGTCTTTTCGGTCCAAAAGGAGTTTCACTACTGTATCATGTCCATTCTGGGCAGCCGACCAGAGCGGTGTCCGGCCATCAGTGCCTGGAAATCCGGGCGTGACGTCTTTCCGTCCCAATAGTAGATTCACTGCTCGATCATGGCCATTCTCGGCAGCCCACCAGAGCGGGGTTTGGCCATAATTGTCTATCATGTTGGGGTTGAGATCTTCCCGTCCCAACAGTAGCTTCACTACAGTATCGTGCCCATTCACAACAGCCCACCAAAGAGGGGTTTGGCCATAATTGTCTATCAAATTGGGATTAACTTCTTCCCGTCCCAATAGCAGATTCACTACGCCATCGCGCCCATTTCCAGCAGCCAACGAGAGCGGTGTTTGGCCATCAGTGTCCGGCATATCGGGGTAGACGTCTTCCCGTTCCAATAGTAGCTTTACCACTCCAAGATGTCCATTCATGGCAGCCAATGAGAGCGGAGTCCGGCTATCATTGTCTAGTATATTGGGGCTAACGTCTTCCCATCCCAACAGTAGCTTCACTGCTCCGTGGTGTCCATTCATTGCGGCCAACAATAGCGGTGTCCGGCCGTCCTCGTCTGGTATATCAGGGCTGACGTCTTCCCTCCCCAACAGTAGCTTCACTACTCCATCATGCCCTTGGCTGGCTGCCAAGAAGAGCAATGTTTGGCAGTATTTGCCCGCCATGTCTGATTGGGCACCCCCCCTTCCCAACAACAGCCCGACAATCCCCGAGTACCCGCAGCCACCAGCGGACAAGAGTGGTGTTTCACCATTTCTGTCTGGCCTATCGATGTTGACATTTTTCTGCTCGACCAGTAGCTTTACAACTGCCTCCCGCCCTTTGCCGGAAGCTAATAAGAGAGGTGTCCGGCCATATCCGTCAGGCAGATCGGGTTTGACATCCTTTCTTCCCAACAGCAGGTTCACCACCCCCTCATGCCCCTCTTCAGAAGCCAGTGAGAGCGGCGTTTGACCATATTTGTCTAACTTGTTGGGGTTGACATATCTCTTCCCCAGGACTAAAGTCATCACTCGGGGTGCCCCAGCCCACCAATCATTTGTCTCGTCAGGCATGGCAGATGCCCGACCAAGAAGTATCCTCACCATTCCCTCATGCCCCTTTCCCGCAGCCCATGAGAGCGCTGTTCGGCGGAACAATTTATCTGATTTATCGGGGGTAACGGTCTTCCGTTCTAATAGGAGCGTTGCTGCCTCCCCTTGTCCACATATGGCAGCCCATATAAGCGGGGTGATACCGAGGAAATCCCTTTTGTTCAGATCGCAATTTGGCTGACCCAGGATGGCATTCATGATTTCGACAATGCCGAAAACTGATGCACAATGCAGCCCAGTAAACCCAATTAGGTGGCCATCGATGGGAATGTCACGATTATATCGATCGGCCCTCGACACGATATCCAGCAAAAGGAACTTGGTTGATATATGGGTTTCAATTTGACTGAACAGTTTGAGCGCAAGTGATACCACATCACTTGAAGCCCCCTTCCTAGCGTGGGCCCCCCAATATAGGGAAGAATATGCGAGGAAGGGAGCTGGCTGAGGAGGCGCAAAGAGTGTGGGCGAAATATCCTTAATGGCCCGAGAGTTGAGGTATGTCAGGCAACTTTCGGCCATTATCGCGTGAGTTGAACCAAAAAGGTCGGGGCAGGTGCGGAGGTACTCCTGGAGAGTAAAGTGGACCAAGCGAACAACGGAAGCCTCCCTATCAATGACGACGAGCCCTAAGCAACAGCTCAACAATGTCTCCACCGAAGGAATCCTTTCGGAATTGAGATTGGTAGATCCTATCTCGACAGCTAGGGCGTGTAAAAGCTCGTCCAGTTGTAGCAGCCGCTCCGAATGAGATATCCACATTAGCGCTGCCATCCCGAGCCTTGCCTTTTCCCCACCCAGTTCCTTTATTCGTTCCAAAGTCGCACCATAAACGCCCTTCAAATCCAAGCCATTTGTCATTGTCCTGAGCCTTTGCCGCCTACCGTGTGCTGTGGTTTCTCTAACGATAGCATCCATGGTTAGGGAAATTAGTAGAAATCTAGATCTCGTTGTTAGTGACGAATGGAAATTATATTTTTCGATCACGCTGCTAACTTACGTTTCGGGGGTGTTCTTGGCAATTCTCTTGATGATTTCGTCCTCTAGACCATTATCAATCCCGTCAAAATATGTGCCTCTGTTCAACCTCATCCGAATGTATCCCACGATATCATCATAATTGGGTTTTACGGATAGAACTGCCGCTCTCTCGCCAAGATGTCTCTCGATCTCACTCCGGATGTGTCGCCTTCCAGTTAGGAATATTCGCGTGTTTGATGACTTCTCCAAGATTTGTCTTAACGAATTTAGAACCTCAGATCGACACCCTTCCTCACACTCGTCTAGAGCATCAACACACATAAATGTCGGCTGTAAAGATGTGACAGTCTGCAGCATCCTCACAATTTCGGGCACTCGCAGTCTCTTTCCACCAATTACCTTTCTGTAATCTTGAAAGGTCCGACTTATCTGATCCGGGATCCTATCCAATTTACCGACAACCTGTTTCAGTAATGAACCAAGCATATTTGTCGGAGTCTGCTCGCCCCGTGCGGCGAAATCAACGTAGAAGCACGCAACCGCTATATCTTCCTCTTTAGCCTTATCGCACAACCTGTCTACCACCAGTGAACTGATATCGCGGCTCATCAGCACCACCGCACTCTAACTTTTTCTGTGAGGACTGCCTCTCACCTCAGGTAAGTCTTGCCGACTGCCGGATCGCCGCAGCAAAATAACGTCGCATGCTCTGATGCCTCCTGATCAGTACCCTTGCACCACCTTCGAAATTTGTCTGTTTTCAGCAGCCATTCCCCCACGTTATCCGCCCGGCGGGCTTGGATGTCTTGATGTCGTATGTGGGGCTCAAGCGGAGAGAGCCATGTTAGGATTTCAGACCGATCATGGGCAATGATATAGCGATTCGACACATTCGACACAATAGCGACATTCGAGATATTCAATACATTCGATGTGTTTGACACATTCGACACATTGAAAGAATTGACATTGTCGCTGAAAGATGACATTTTCCTTCCTTCCTTTCGTTGTTCCGAATGCTATCAAAGTGAAACTGATTCCACAGCTGGGGTTGTTAATGAAATTCCTAGAAGCTGAAATAAAGGGGGGGGGATATGTCGCCAGGCCTTACGCGCTCTCGCCAAGTGTCCAAGGGTCAGGGTTTCCCATGACTGTCCGTACCGGTAAATTTAGTCCAGCTTGAGCCCACGGGATCATAACTCCAACACCCACTATAAATATTATTATTATCCTAGCTAGAGAGCACTTATATTAACCTTTCCTTATGTGTGCGCGTGCTTTCAGGCTCAGCTTTGTAGACTCTTGAGAACAGCTCTTAAATAAGAGCATCGCCACTAGCCACCGCCTTGAATTTCGCTTGCTCAACTTTAGTCCTAAGTTAAGGTTAAGCATAAAATTTGATTAATGATAAGCGACACCTCGCGTGGCAATAATCCTCGCTTTCGAACCTTAACTTATTGCAACAAGCAGAGCCTCCTCAATATTCCTGCTAGGATTACCGACGATACAGGTATACACCACCCCGCCACGCCCAACTTGGCCCGACAACTTGCACCGGCGCCACACAATTATTACACTAGAGCTTCGCTATATACTCAATAATCATAAAGTACTGGTATCCAACGGTGGCCATCTCAGACTTGAGGGATGTTGAACCTCTTGCTTCCCATATGATTTATTTCGCAGGAGGCATTATGAGAGGGGGTTTAATTTACCATCAACCGATCGGAAATAACTAAACTCACCCCAGTACCAAAAGCAACCGGGAAGGACAAAACACCCATAGAATTCGCAAAATTTACCGAGACCATAACTTGGGTGAGGATCTTTATCGTGAATAGATTAGCGCCTACCAGCAGGAGCGGGCACCGCGCTAGTACAGTAAAGTATTGTTAGGTGTGACTATGTACTTAGGATTGTTGTTGTCATGTGTTTTCAGCATATGGCTGCGAGGTGTCGTCATCAGCACTCTGGTGATTATGGGTACCCTCTAAAGTTATATCTTATCCAAACTAGCCATACCCCCCCCTCACCTAGTCGCACTGTCATCACCAAGAGCTTTTATCACGCTCCTTTCTCTAGCAAAAGCGGTAAGTTTGCGACAAGATTTTTGTGGACTTAGTCACAGTCGCTCAGGGTTAGGGTTGGAACAGTAATAATCGCTGGTTCATCCATAGCGACACAGATCTTCTGGATATGCTTGCGGTAGGATACGTTATTGGATTGTTGTTTTCTCTTCCTTCTTTCTGGTTCTGTCGGTGAGTGTGTGAGTGTGTATCTGATTGCGGGGTGTCTAGTCTTCGATAGATGCGATGATGGATTGGGCAGATGCGCTGGGAATCAGTATACATGATTGTTGAACCAGGATGGACAGATGCGGGGGGGGGCCGAAGAGTATAGGAGCAGCAAATTTAAGTAGAAATCTTGGATTATAAGGTTAAATAATATTATTATAAAAAATTTCGTGTATCACCGCTGTTTCTGTGTGGTTTACACCCCCCAATCTGGGAGTAAAATCTAGAGGAGGAGATTACTTTGTCGGGTGCTCAGGTCATTGAAACCATTTATAGATATATAGCGGGGCTATATCAATAGTTAGGTTGTCATCTTCCGTAAAAAAAAAAAAAAAACACTGAACAGGGTAAAAGAGATAGATACTCCAAGTAAGTTACAGCAGGGTACTGTACTGTACTTGGGTGTATGGGTATTTGGTATTCCGGTCACAACAAGTCTCCTACTATACCCCCTATCAAAAATTCCCTTTTTATCCACCTCGGTAAGGTCACAGCACACCCCCATCTCTTCCTACACCCCTGCCTATACGAATATCATACGTGCAGCGAGAAGCAAAATCGACAAAAAGGTGTTCACCATCGCGAAGCTCCTCGTGATGAACGCCGCAAAAAAAACCCACTAAGTTACCCTCCGTGACCAAGCTCGAATGTTGAACGTTCTGGTCGCCAACCGGCCAACACCTTCAAAAACTGTAATGATCACAGAATATGTATGCTATATTTGATAGTAATTCAGAATTCCATACTTTGTAAAAGGGCCGAAAGAAAACACCGCAATTTTTTAATTTTTTTTAAAAAAGATGTCATACCAGACCTTACTAGACGAGGCAACCCCAACGGCATAGCAGATTCTAAGACCATTAAATTTTTTACCATATTTGACTGTCGAGGAGCGGCGGTTAGAAGGGGGGGGTGGGTTCGTGACACACAACATTAGAAGATGATACACGAACACGATGCTAGAGCACGATGGCTTAGCCGGGATGAGATGTGCCCGGAAATGGGTTTCTGTAATTTAGTTTGTGTAATAATATCATAATATATAGATTTCTGTTTCTACGGCCACCGTACTCGTCGGATATCGCTCGTAGCGTTCTTGATTTCTGGAACCAGGCTTTTTGCCGGCACCAGAGGGTTGCACGGTAGTTATCGCTCAACCGTCCTAATCCGGTCAAGTCTAGATACAGATGGCACATCTCTCGCCAGAAGGGGACCTGGCCATTGCCAACCCCCCCGGTACCGTACATGTGCCCCCCGCAGAAGGGCGAACAGTAGTTTAAGAACAATAGCAAGAGAACAAAGGCGAGAGCCTATAAATGAGGAACTAGAGGGGGTTTGGCCCTACATGCCATATCCTTGAACGCGAGGCATAAAACAAAAACATAAGCATAGGTTGAGATTTCGCATTAGATAATGAATATTTATACCCGTGCACCAAACCCTACTGGCACGGAATTAGTAATGGGGAGGGGAGGAAAACGGAGGAGGAAAGGAAAGACATCCAGAGTGACATGAAACCATGTTTATTGGGCATTTTGGGGCTGGTGTCTTCTCGCCCCAACAACAATTTCACCACTCCATCGTGCCCATTCCCGGCATCGAATCTGTTATCCGCTCGCCAGTGTATAGCATATCGCGGTTGACGTCTTCACGCCCTAGCAGTAACTTCACTACCCCATGGTGCCCATGCAAGGAAGCCCACGAGAGTGGTGGGAGGCCGTATTTATCAGGCATATTGGGGTTGACTTCCTCCCGTCCCAGCAGTAGCTTCACTACTCCATCATGCCCATTCCTGGCAGCCCACGAGAGCGGGGTTCGGCCATCCTCCTCTGGCATGTCGGGGTTAACGTCTTCCCGCCCCAATAGTAGCTCCACTACTCCATTATGTCCATTCATGGAAGCCAGTAAGAGTGCTGTCAAGCCATGCTCGCCTGGCAGGCCGGGATTGACGTCTTCCCGTCCCAACAGTAGCTTCACTACCCCATGGTGCCCATGCAGGGATGCCTGCAAGAGTGGTGGGAGGCTGTGTTTATCAGGCATGTTGGGGTTGACTTCCTCCCGTCCCAGCAGTAGCTTCACTACTCCATCACGCCCAGCCCCGGCAGCCCACGAGAGCGGGGTTCGGCCATCCTCGTCTGGCATGTCGGAGTTAACGTCTTCCCGCCCCAATAGTAGCTCCACTACTCCATCATGCCCTTTCTTAGTAGCCAACACGAGGAGTGCTTGGCAGTATTTGCCCACCACGTCAGATTCGACATCTTTCCTTCCCAATAGTAGCCCCACAGCCACCGGGAATCCGCAGCCAGTAGCGGACAAGAGTGGTGTTTTACCGTTCTTGTCTGGCCTATCGATGTTGACATCTTTCCGCTCCAATAGTAGCTGGATTACTATATCCTGCCCTTTGCTGGAAGCCAATAAAAGAGGGGTACGGCCGTACCCATCAGCCGCGTCGGGTTTGACATCTTTTCTCGCCAATAGTAGCTTCACTACCCTCGAGTGCCCCTCTTCAGAAGCCAATGAGAGTGGCGTTTGACCATATTTGTCTGGCCAATTGGGGTTGACATATCTCTTCCCCAGGACTATATCCATGACTCGGGGGGCCCCAGTCCACCAACCAGATGCCCTGTCAGGGTTGGAATATCCCCGGCCAAGAAGTATCCTTACCACTCCCTCATGTCCTTTCTCCGCAGCCCATGAGAGGGCTGTTCGGCGAAACAATTTATCGTGTTTATCGGGGATGACAGTCCGCCGTTCTAACAGCAGCCTTGACACCTCCTCTTGTCCGCATATGGCAGCCCATATGAGCGGTGTAATACCCAGGAAATCTCTTTTGTTGAGATCGGCATTTGGCTGGTCCATGAGAGCATTTGCGATTTCGACAATGCCGAAAACTGATACGCAATGCAGTCCTGTAAACCCGATCAGGTGACCGCTAGTAGGGATATCGCGATAATACCGTCCGGCCCTCGATACTATATCCAGCAAAAGCAACTTGGTGGATATATGACTTTCAATTTGACCGACAAGCTTGAGTGCAAGTGATACCACATCCGTTGAAGCCTGCCTCCTAGCGTGGACCCCCCAATATAAGGATGAATATTCAAGGAAGGGAGTTGACCGAGGGGGGGCAAATATTGTGGGCGAGATATCCTTAATAGTCTGAAAGTTGAGATATGTTAGGCAAGTTTCAGCCATTATCGAATGGGCCGTAGCGAAAAGGTCAGGGTAGGTGAAGAGGTACTCCCGGAGAGTAAAGTGGACCAAGCGAACAACCGAAGCCTCCCTATCGATGACGACAAGCCCTAAGCAACAGCTCAACAATGTCTCCACCGAAGGAATCCTTTCGGAATCGAGATCTGTAGATCCTATATCGACAGCTAGGGCGTGTAAAAGCTCATCGAGTTGTAATAGCCGCTCCGAGTGAGATATCCACATTAGCGCTGTAATCCCGAGCCTTGCCTTCTCCCCACCCAGCTCCTTTATTCGTTCCAAAGTCGCACCATAAACACCCTTCAAATCCAGGCCATTTGTCATTGCCCTGAGCCTTCGCCGCCTACCGTATGCTGTGGTTTCTCTAACGATAGCATCCATGGTTAGGGAAATTAGCAGAAATCTAGACGAGTTTGTTAGTTAAGAATAGAAATATATTGCCCTATCATAATGCACACTTACGTTTCGGGAACATTCTCGGCAATGCTTTTGATGATATCTGCCTCCAGACTACTACCCATCGCGTCTAAAAAGGTATCCTCACTCAATCTCATCCGAATGTATCCCACGATATCATCATAATTAGGTTTTATAGATAAGACTGTCATTCTCCCACCAAGATGTCTCTCGACCTCACCCCGGATGTGTCGTCTCCCGGTTATGAATATTCGCGTGTTTGGTGACTTCTCTAGGATCTGTCTCAATGGGTCCAGAACTTCGGGTCGATGCCCCTCTCCGCATTCGTCCAGTGCATCAACACATATAAATGTGGGCTGTAAAGATGTGACAGTTTGCAGCATCTTCATGATCTCGGGCACCCGTAGTCCCCTCCCACCAATGACCCTTTTGTATTCTTGAAAGGTCCGGCTTATCTCGTCCGGTATCCTCTCCAATCCACCGACAATCTGTTTCAGTATTGAACCAAGCATATTTGTCGGAGTCTGCTGATCCCGTGCGGCGAAATCGACGTAGAAACACGCAACAGCTATATTTTCCTCCTTGGCCTTATCGCATAACCTATCTATCACTAGTGAACTAGTATCGCGGCTCATCAGCACCACCGCACTTTAGCTTTTTCTCCGGGGATTGTCTCTCACCTGAAGTAGGTCTTGCCAACTGCCGGATCGCCACAGCAAAATAAAGTCGCATACTCTGATCCCTTGTGTTGAGCACCTTCGCACCACCTCCGAAATTCATCAGTTTGCAGCAGCCATCCCCCCACGTTATCTGCGCGCCGGGTCCGGATGTCTTGATGTCTGATGCGAGGCTCAAGTGGCGAGAGCCAGGTTAAGATTTCAGACCGATCATCGACAACGGCAGAGCGGTTTGACACGATCGACATATACGACACATTCGACACGTTCGAGATATTCGCCACATTGAAAGAGTTGATGTTATCCGTAAAAGATCTAGACATTTTCTTCCCTTTCGCTGCTTCAAATGCTAAGTGGAACAGATTCCGTAGCTAGGGCTGTGGATGAATACCTGGAAGCTGAAAGCGGGGCGGTTGCCCGGCCTTGTGCGCTATTTGCAATGGTCCAAATGCGATTGCTTGCCTACGATTGTCCTACCTTACCGGTAGAATAGCGGTACCGTACGTACGAAGGTACAGCGTGTAAGTTTTGTAGGTTCCACAAACGAAGACGGCCACCCTCACCCCCTGTGTAACCTACAAAACTTACACGCTGTACCTTCGTACAGCACTCGACTCGTGCAGCACAGAAGGTCGGGGATGCCCTTATCGAGCGCGGCACGTTAGGTGTGGCATGGTGTGGCTAGGCAGCAACGGGCTCCCCACATATGCGGCTAGCCCTCAAGATTGATGTGCTTCTTACGGGTAAAGCGGGTGAGCCCTCAGCGAGGCAGCACCCTCAGCGAGGCACTATGAGGCTTGGCATTTTAGCGCAATCAGTAAATGTGATGTCATAACAGAATCTAGAGTAAACTTATGACACCAACAAAAACAAGATTCTATCTCCTTCGTCCAAAGCGTTGCAATAATGTCATCAAATGAAAACTCAATTCCAGTCCGAGTACGCTAACAAATGGCTATTGAGATGGCCACAATGGGAACTGCTCCGAGTCTTCGAAGTGCAGCAGCGATGGTTGGGGCAGCACCAAGCACAGTTATGCATCTGCAGAAGGGAAGAAGAAATCGAGAGGAGGAGGGACGACGAAGGCAAAAGCTGTTGCCTGAAGAGGAGAGGATAGTGATAGAGCGCTGCTACTTTCGCTGCCGGCTGGGATTTCCTCCAACAATATGGCAATTGCGAGAGATTGCCACCTCTATTGTACAAAGAAGAAATCCAAAGGAGAGATGAGGCAAGAGATGGGAAGAAGGGTTTAGGAAACGACATCCAGAGGTAAAAACACGGTTTAGCCGACAGTTGGACTTTATTCGAAACACTCGCGGAAATGATCTTGAATTAATGAATAGTTTTTTTGATGAGGTATTTTAGTCTTTTTTTCTTTAAAATTTTATAAGTTAAGATAGTTTTTTATTTTTCAAATTTATATCTTTAAATTGATTTAGTTTTAATTTGAAAGAGATATTAATTTTGTACTTGTTACGATCCCTAACCGGTATCAGTTCTTAGCAACGGGTAGACGATACTTCTCTCTCTCTCGCTTGACGATAGCTCTTAGGCCTATGCCTACGATAAAGTGGGAGAGACTCTCGTGTCTCTAGTCCTTATCGCCTATCGTACTCTTTCTTCAACTCGACTCTATATCAGAGTCCTCGTCTCGTAGGTAGGTATTCGTAAAGAGCGTAAAGGTTTTGTATTCGTAAAAGCATAAAGTAATAAGTAAGGAAATAACTTAGAACGAAGCGTGAAGAGCCTATCTACTCGGACTTTTT